>CM069861.1:35592741-35977741 GCA_036172795.1 Pelodytes ibericus | reverse complement strand
GCATGGTATCTCCGTCACTAATGTATGCTGTATACCTGTCCCTTACTTTATGTGAGTGATTATTATAATGGCGTAGCTCAAGCTAGATCAGTGTAGGCAACCTTCTGCACCCCAGAGGTTTTGGACTTTGATGCTTTGCCAGCATTAAGGCTTTAAGAGTCGTCCACAACATCTGGGGAGCCAACAGTTGCCTACCCCTGATGTAGATAATCAGCAAGTCACTGGCTTATTTTGTTTCCATCATACTGTGAGAAAACATGATATTATTTATCCCATATACATTTTCAGATTGCAATGATCACCACATAGGTGTTCAGTGTTTTGTGTACATAGTCCTAGTCTTATATTACTGTGGTTTTACTGCACTGGGCATATATCCATAGTGATGCCAGGTGCTAGTTTAATACGCACTTCATTGCATGACTTGTAACCACCAAGTGAAAAGCAAACTCCCTCCCAAATTTTGGCTGACCTTTATGGGTGTCAGATTTCGCAATCCATCGAACTGCCTGAGAGCATTTAACATGTCACAGCCATTAGCATACTCTTCATCCTGTGATAGCAATGAGAAACGCTCATTCAATGGAATAGTATTAGAATTCTCCACTGCCATAAAGTTGATCATTATGAATACTCAGCCAGCTAACATTGCCTGGCACAGGAGATAATCCACTGTTTGTGTAATAATGATATGTATTTTCTAAAACTCTTAAGCCTTTGAGTGCTAGGAGCTATCCACCCCTCCCCACAACAGTTCTCGAAAGGTTAATGCGGTTAACTTCTATACCCATTGCTCCCAGCCAAGAATAGAAAACTATCCATATCTCCCCACTGCAGGGTTGCTGCCCTGTCTCTGCGTATTTGTCTTCCTTTGATTGATGGGCGTATGTTTTTTATTTCTGCGCACTCCTCCAAGCTATCATTCGTGTTTGTTTATTTGCTTTCCAATGTCAAACACACACATATTAATGTGGAGATATTTGCCAGGGCAGACATTGCATCGGCTGCTCTGTTCACATTACACTGACCTAATTTTCTTTAATCTTTTTCGTAATATGGCTTTACCCTTTCCCCGCCACTAAGGCATGCGACAGAAAGCAGCATTTCTGGCCTGTATTACATGGAAATTAATGTATTTGAGTACATTTATTTCACTCCTGATATGTTTATAATGTGATACTATGTATAGTATATGTCAACCCAAAGGAAAACAAATTGTGTGTCCTTATATTTATACATGTTTTGGACATGTTTATGCTCTACAGTCACTAATCTGCTGGTATCTATAGACACAGTGGATAACCAGCAGCAATCTGTTTAACGTATATTCATTTTGGAAGTCTAGCTTGCTAATTACCTGGTCCAATGAACACAAAACCTGGACCCATGTTCAATGGAATAATAATAAATAGGGTATTTTACCTTATTTTTTACATTCCAATGCTTTGCTTTTTGAGAAAAGCAAAAATAATGCATTTAATCCACAATGCCTGTTGTGAGCTTTTAAACTTGGCGAGAGGGCTGTAAAGGCCAGGGAATATGAGGTCATTTTACAGATTAGGTGGGCTTTTTGCTGTTCCAATATGCCAGCATGATAATGCCCCCTCCTTACATAATGCTGAACAATTTCAGTAGTCGTTGGAAGAATACCAGGCAGAAGCCAAACACCTCCTGTGACATCACAGGTCCTGCATGTCATAGATCCCTTAATGTGTTCTATAGCAAATTGTGAGAAATAGATTGCCACGTTCTGTATCCCTCAAAGAACTGGACTGACATGCCCACTACACACATTTCATTGATAAGGATTGAAGCTGTTCTGAAGGCAATTTAGCTATTAAATGGTATATGGTATATTGTGAGTTGTTTCATTACTTAGGCCTCCCCTATATATACACCAGTTGCCTTTTATTTGTTAAGCACTTTTATTATCCCTTTCGTACATGAACAAAGCTGCAACCTTTGAGGAACCTAGAAAAATAGGAACATTATCACATGGATGCTCTTTCTCTTTTCTTCCATTCACCATATCTTCTTGCCATTGTAAAAAAGTTTCTTTGCTGTCTATTAATCTCTCTCACTTTCTGCATCTGGGTGACCTCACAACTTCAGGACTGCAGGTTCATCTGCAAATTACAATCCCGAATTACATTTTTACAGCTTTTTTATTACTCATCTATCAGAATGCAGAACACCAATATAAAGGTGATAGCTGGAAGAAGCCTCTTTTATCATACAAAGTACTTAAAAAAAAGAAAACATTTATAATGGTGCTTTCTCTTGTATGACACCTTTTCATAATAATAAAAACATTCCAAAACATATAGGAAAAGGAATCTTATATTTCCTGTATGATAAAGAAATATTTTACATTCCAGAGCTTTGTGGGATTTTTTTAAAATGTGATCAACAAATGTATTTTATACACTTGATACATAAGTGCTATATATACTATCCCTGTATACAGATAACTATAGATATATAAACACTCTAGGTAAAGCATAAACGTAAGCATAAAATGAACCTATAATCATTTGTTGTAGATGTTTTCTAAATTTGTAGAAAACCTTTTGTACATTGTACACATTATTGTTTTTAGCATTGTTTTATTCACTAGGGTACAGCATTTTTTTTACATTTGGTATCCCTTTAGCACGCTTTAGTATAATCGGATGTAGAGTGGCTAATAGCAATGCTCCTGCCACTCATTGCCCATGGCAGGCTTCTAGTTCACCCTTTGGCAAAAGATGCCCTTGGACTTAACCTTGAAACATGAAAAGCGCTTACCTTGTATTTTTATTTCTAGAACAGTTATCAAACAAGGCTAAATATGTTGCTGCTTTAGTAAATTATTTCCAGTGGTGTAGCTATCTACTAATATACAGACATTACTTTTTGGGTGTGCTGTTGAAAATGGGGTTACAGAAACTGCAGAAGGAGGAAGGTGTTTGTTGATGTACCAACTTGTTATCAGAATGCATTGCTGGGTATTAACATATACAGGTCCTAAGCTCAGGTGGGTGTTTGGTATTCTGTGATGGAATATGATGGTTCCTTTAATATGTTTTTGTTTTCTTACAGGTTTCATATGGGGTGAAATTAAAGAGATGTGGGATGGGGGATTTAATGAATATGTGCATGACTGGTGGAACCTTATGGATTTCGCTATGAATTCCCTCTACCTTGCTACTATCTCTCTTAAAATTGTAGCTTATGTGAAGGTAAGAACCAATTCCTTCCTTGCATTCATGTAACACAGAGAGCATCCAACAGATCACAGCTTCTCAACATGGTACATTTACTTAACGGGACTGTATCACCTCTACATTTCTTATACTGTGAATGTAGAGAATACAAAATTATTGAAAATGATCTATACATTGTGTGAGCAGGATTGCAAGCAAATGCTTAAATTAGGAGAAACATTAATTTTAAATGTGTCTGGGAGTCTCTGGCTTATGACATCATCTGTGGTTTTATATGCAAATCATCAATTCCCATTGAAGACCTGTTCATTTGCATATTAAGCCACAGGTGATGTCATAGGCATTTGCTTGCATCATATAGATCATTATTAATCATTTTTATTCTCTACAATCACACTATAAACAATATTTAGGTGATGCAGTGCCTTTAATAAATGCTGCGCCATGATTTGGTACAGTATTTTGTAAACAGTGCAGTATGTATTCAGTGTGATTTGCACAATGATGTGTTCCATACTCAGTTTATAATTAGGGAAAACGTATTGAACAAATGTGGCAATTGCCACAAGGAACCTTGGTTTCAGAAAGACCAAATGTGCACATTCCAAGCAAGCACTGAAACTGGCAGTAGGCTACTGACGGTAATAATGTACAGCAGCATGAGTACCCAGCATGTATACATAACTAAGGAGGAGCTAGTCACTAAAAGTGAGTTGATGTGAGATAAACATTTAATCTCACCGACTTAACTATGCAGAGTAAAGGAGCACATCTGGAGAGTTTCTCCTGCTAGAAAGCTCAATTGGCCCTGCTTAATGCACAGTTACATCTTTAATTATTTAACAATGCATTTGGCAGAGTGAACTCTCTTTTCACCAGGTTTGTCACTGCTCAATGCATAGTTAACCCCTTCGCGACGCTAGGGCGTTCTACGCCGTCCTGTTTTACTGGTCCGAAAAAATGCTAGGATGGCAAAGAATGTTCAGCGTTTAACAGCTCATCGCAGCGCACCCCAATGAGCTGTGCTCGGATCCCGCTACAGGGACTTGCAGCGGGATCCTACCTGTCAAATGAGGGCACTTTGAGTGACCTCAGACTGACAGGTAAAATGTAGCTGATGCTTAAAGCGAGCACCAACTACATTTTGCTAAATCACACCATGCCTGAACTTCCCGATTCGGGCACGCCTCCATGAGGGCACACTCTGGAGGTCTCTAAATTTTTTGTCAGGAACCCACAGGACCTATTAAAACCCAGATCGGGTCTCATTGTGTCCCTGGCTACCGATCACCTGGTGTTGATTGGCTAGGAACAAAATGTGGCGTTTTGGTACTTGCGTCTTCTGGGATGCAAACACCATGCGTCATGAAGGGGTTAAATCAGTGAGATAAGATGTTTATCTTATCTCAACTCACCATTTAGTGAACAGCTCCTTACGAGTTGCCCAGGAAGGCCACTTCTTGTCTACACAGAATCTAATCTACATTGATTTGTCCACCACCATGTAAATATCATCCTTTAATGCTTTTATCTTCCACACATGTGTACATTTATTTAACTGCACATTGTTACGCATCAAAATATCTAGGACATTTTAGAATTCTTACCATAATAATGTCTAGTATTGTCCAGATTTTTTAATATAGAGGGCCACATACACTGCAAAATATTATGAGGGGGCTAGCATTATTCATTTCATGATGTAATGCCATGAAAGCTACGGGTTCTATATGTGTCCCATGGACCACCAGCTGGACGTCAACAATCTAGGAGATTAAGGAAGGTCTATGCTGGAAGTACAAAGAAAGCAAGCATAGCCTAGTTTGATATAAGCCAAATGTCCATGATCCTCTGCAATAGGGGAACTCCAGTGCAACAGATACATATATACACACTGCGCCACCAAATAGCACTATTTTTCTCAGCGGCATTCTACACTTTTCTATGCCAGTGTCTAATGCAGGAGTGGGCAACCTGCAGCTCACCAGATGGAGCAGGACTACATTTCCCATACTGCCAGCCTCTTAGTTGAAAGAGCATTATGGGAGATGAAGTTAAGCAGCAGCTGAAGGGCCAATGGTTGCGTACACCTGGTCTATTATTTTTATACATGGGACTTTACCTTCACAGTTTTAAGTAGGGCACAACATGCATTGCAAAGCACCCAAAAGGTTACAAATCTGCTGCTTACAAAATGTACCAAGCAATGTTATATGTGTACACACTGCCTTGTGTCTAAGTGCTTTCTCCTGTTTATGCTTGCTTTGGTTCTAGAATACGCTGTTCAATGAGTTCCCTGTAGTGTAGGTTGCAAAGCATTCCACCAGAGACTCCAAACCTTCCAGTAAATATTTCTACTGCCGTTTTAAATGTTTTAAGTAAGAGAGACATCTATATAAAATCTGGATTTTTTTTTAAAGTCATTTATTTTGGGGGTTAAAAATAAACATTTACCAAGCTTGTTTGTAGCTGTTCAACATGGACAAGATGTTACCTGTTTGAGTGCTTTTTCTGGCATTAGAAATCCAATATCTGTTTGGAAACTGGGTTGGAGCCTTAATCTTCTTGTTGTTTTGACCTTGCAAAGTGGGTCTGCTGAAATAAGTCAGACTCAAGTCCTTCATTACAAGAAATAAGATGACATTTCCCAAGGCAGAAGGGCTATGTTGCCATTGATTAAATTCACAATTTGGCACCAGCCCTAGGACAGTTGTGTGTGTGACTCAGCACAGATAATTTACAGTGTTTTCCTGTGTTTATTCCCTCAGTACAACGGCTCTCGGCCAAGAGAGGAATGGGATATGTGGCACCCCACCCTAATTGCAGAAGCCCTCTTTGCAATATCCAATATCCTGAGCTCCCTGCGCCTCATCTCCCTGTTCACTGCAAACTCCCACCTTGGCCCCCTCCAAATTTCGCTGGGGCGGATGCTGCTGGACATTCTCAAGTTCCTATTCATTTACTGTCTGGTGCTTTTGGCGTTTGCCAATGGACTAAACCAACTTTACTTTTATTATGAGACTAGTGCCTCTGAGGAACCCAATAACTGCAAAGGAATCCGATGCGAGAAACAAAACAACGCCTTCTCCACGTAAGAAATGACCGCCATACATTATTATGTTTAGTAACCAAATATTCCGCAGCTCGGTACAAGATATCAGTGTGCTCCTTGTTTACGTCTTTACTGTGGGCCCATACACCCACCAATTAAAAGGCTGCAGTAGGAAGAAGGTAATGCATACACGTGTTGTTGTGTGGAAGTAGTGTTTAATAGTGGTGCTATGTCCAAGAGTGCAAATCTATAATGATACCTCCAGACATTTGTTGGATCTTAGTGCCACTTGGGCTGAATCTAACTTGCAAGTTACCAAACAGGTATGAAAAAACGACTTGTAAAGTGTTGGAAAAAAACACTGCCACTGTCTTCAAAATGTTGCTAAATCTGGGGGCACAAAACTGTTAGAATGTAGAAAAAAAGGGCAATTGCCTTTTTATTTAAGACACTGGCCCTTTTTGTTTATAACTCCCTGACAATTTTAATGTCACTATTTTTTCATAGAATATACCATGTTCCTTTGCTAGAGCAGTGATGGCAAACATTTTTGAACTTGAGTGCCCAAAACTCTACAGAAAGCCAAGATGGAGCCATCTAAATCACCCTGCTCATTCTTGCTCACCTTGCCCTTCCTATAATTTCTCTTTCACCAGTGAGTACAAGTAAAAATTGTACATTAAAGTGCATAAAATACCCTAATATGAATCTTGGGTCATAACATTTACTTGGGTCCTCCGTAATGGTCTCAGAGTGCCACTTGTTCCACCTGTGCCACATGTTCGCCATCACTGGTCTAGAGTAAGATACTATTAATTAGACAAAAAGGGTGATGTATTAAAGGGTTGAACACTATAAGCATATATAGCATCAAATAGTGGTGTTATCACTACGTGCTCTGATAGATAACTACAAATGTTGGGAGTTGGTGTTCTACTTTGTCCCACACGGTGATAGCACTGTTAATGCTCACCCCATTTATACATTATCTAATTTTTGTCCAGAGTTTGTTTTATATACACCAATGCTGCACTCGTGGATTGCGCGCATGCAACCCATATAAAAGGATGTGCATAATGATATAATGTGCATATTTATCTGTACCCATGCCTTCAGCATTTTAATGGCATTTTAAGCTTCAGTAGCCAGCTTCAATTTGAAACTTTGAAAAATAGGGGCTTGTTAGATAATATATTGAACGGGACAGATTTGTATGCTGTTATCAGACAGTATGGCATTGCTAAACCTCAATAAGGCTCAATATTCCAAACTAGAAGTAGGCTGCCTTAGGAGAGAATGAATGGAACAGAGCAAGTAAAAGTACCTGAATTGGAGACTTGGTTTGGGAACCAGGAAGTAGATGTTGACTGAATTGTACACCTCTGAGTTTTTAACAGACAGTCATTTTTTTTTTCAGTGATACATTGTTTTTTTAATGCTCTTCTTCAGAATTTAGGACTTTCTGGTGGTCAGTAGCAGCTATACTGCCTAAAAAATGTTGATACACTCAAAAAGTACCATTTTAGAGAGAATGAATTGTCTTAAACATTACAATCCTTATTAACTAATCAAAGAACACTATATATATATATATTACATGACATTAACATTTATTTATAAAGCGCCAACAATTTACGTAGCGCTAGGTACAGAGCATAGAAGGGAACTATATACTAAGTTAGACAAACTAGAACAGACTGGTACATGAGGTAGAGAGCCCTGCTCGCAAGCTTACAATCTAGAGGGAATGAGACACATAAGGGATTGAAGAGGTCAGAGAAAAGGAAGTTGTAGTAACTTTAATGTAGATGGTTGGCAGTAGGTGGGATAGGCCAGAGATGAATTGTGTGTGTTCCAGCTAGGTGGGATCAGCTGGAGGTGACCTGTATTCTAGTGGGTTGGGTTGTAAGCTTCTTTAAAGAGATGAGTTTTGCATGTAACCACCCCTTCAGCCAAAATTAGTCCTGCCAAGATATATAACGAACCTTTTACAGGTGGTTGGACAACTTATCTGACAAATTGAATCTATCAGTTTCGCAGAATTCAATAGATTACTTTTCACAGCAGCCCATCAAATTTACGAAGAGGCAATTTCACTGCCTATCACTACTATACTGAATTACATTTAACCAAACAGGATTAATTTGCTGTTGAATAATACCGAAATCTGTTAAAAATGCCCAATGTATTAGTAATCCTGATTTATGAAGTGATATTACCATTAATCCTGAAAAATCTTACTTCAAATATATACATTAGTGACCAGGTCAAGTGGAAAATACCAAATTGGTTAGAGTACAAATGTATCCATGTGGGAGTTATAGCAATATCAACAGGGTATACCATACTTCTATGGATCTAGGAGGAAGCAGTCTGTATGACAGATAGAGGAAGGACATATACATGACAGATAGAGGAATGACATTACAGAGCCTCCTCTTTCTATACTTGCTGGTATGTTTGCTTGTTGAAAGGGCAATTGAGGCTGAGGAATGTCCATGGAGAAGGAGAACATGGTAAAAAAAACTTCTATAGATGTGACTTTTCACACCTGTATAGGTATAATGTAGCCCATGTTTTTCACTATTCATTGAGTAATGATAGGACTATCTGAGGATGAAGTACATAAACCTAGAGCACTTCATTCAATTGTTTTGTTACCATTGTGTGATAAATGGTGTCAGAAATCGCAGTCAGGCCTACATTATATCTACACCATATCTATCAACACCACGTCTTTGCATTGTGTGTGAGATGTTCCAGTTTGCATGATGTCAGCTTAGTCACATAAATGATGTCATTGGAAGATTGGATTTTGAGCATTCTGATGTTGTTGTTTGTCGTGTGGGTTTCTAGTGTCTGTGATACATAGAAGATATTATATTTGGTGAGTCAATCATGGATTTACGTTTCACCTGTCCTTTGATAGGGTAATAGAGGTCAGTGCAGTTTAGGATATTGAGATCTTATATGATTTAAAAATATGCCTAAGGGTGAATCAGGCCCCATATCCAGTTTGAGTCTTACCCAAAAAAGAAGTTAGTTAAGTCTGAGCGAAAAATAGAGAAACTGCAGGGAAAACGGCACTCACGGAGTAAGGTGAAAAAAGGTAGTGGTTTAATCAAGTAAATAAATAAATCTCTTCACAGCAAAAAAATGGGAAAAAAGTCATCCAAAGGTAGTGAACAGCATGACGCGTTTCGCGCTAAAACACTTAATCATATAGTTAAGTCTGAGCATCTACATATTTTCCATGTTTTCCCTCTTTGGCATGAATTGTTTCTGTGAAATATGTTTACCGAAAGGTTCCTGTGAAAGATGTATTTTGGAGAATGGATTTTGAGTATCAGCTATAGATAATGGCAGAAATGTCATTTCTATTAACATTGTAGCAGTTTGTCAGCCAAATGAGAAGGCTATGAGCAGTTTAGCTGCTATAAATGATATACTGTCTATAAAGACATGATAAACTGATTGCTGCTCTGCTTTGTGCTGAGGTGATGCTACCCAGTTGTGAGACTCTTGGAGGATATATTTTGGTACCTCAGTGGTAGAGGGACATTCAATACAATGACCTTCACTGCTGAATGAACAGCATGAGAAATATTGGATTTCACTATGAAAGGAGACAGTTCCTAAGATTCTGTTAGATTTCAGGAGATGTAGAATATGCACAAAATAATAGCTTCCTGACCAATGTACAACATTCTAATCACATTGGATTTCATAAGCCAGTGATGGCACTGCTATAGATATAAGTAGCTTATATACTTTAAATACATTTTCTTTGATCAAAAGTGCATAACAACTGCCTACGTGCAGCATATAGCTTTTTTAAAGTTGCTCAGCCGTTTTAAAAAATATTTAATTAATATATTACAAATCAATCTGCTTTGAAACTAGTTTTAGTCTGCACCTTTTATTATACATGTTTTATTAAAAAAAATCTTCAGCCAGTCAGGAAGATGAGGTTAGATGCTGGGTAATATAAGACGGTAACATAGGCACCGGAAGTTAAAATGTGTTATTAAAGGTATATATATGTTTTTAAACTCCTAGGCCATTTACAAACACAATCTTAAAGGGACTCTTTCACTTATACGATGGTTACACATTGAATATAGACATTTTAAAAACATCTTCATGTATTGTGCAAGCCAATAACAAGGTTGCAAGTTGGTTTATGACTGCTTTACAGCTAAGTATGCAAATGAAACATTAAAACATTGATTTAATCTATGCATATTGTTGCTGTTCCTAAAGAACATAAATATTTAAGGATTTATTCATAAAGGGAACTGCAGGGAATTGAGATGGAATTGCAAACTTAAGGCCAAAATAGCAAGGTTTGAAGAATAGCTGAATTTTTCTTCTCTCATAAATAAAGACTCTAGTTCTGTCAGTGCCGCTACTGTTCCAGAGAGATCCATCTTGATTTCAGTGGGTCCATATTGTAATGTTTATATTAGAAAATGTCTACGTATATGGTTACATAATGATAACGAATTGTGTGTCTATTATATTCCTTAGTTAATATAGCTACTGAAAATGATATATTTGGGTTCTGTTAGAGAAAGCCCTTTTTATTCTCAATTGCAGTAGTATTGCCACACTCATTCTAAATGACTATGGACCAGGAGAAAATGATCTGGCCATTTTGAGTTATGTGCCTGGTATGTGTGTTTATAAGGTTCCTTTTAATTCCAAAACGCCAGGACTGTCAACTATGACCCTGTAAAATCTAAACCCAACCTTGATGGACATTTCTATTGAAAATAAAAAAAATGTGGAAACCTGAACAAACCTCAGTAAACCATGAAACTTTTTAACTAATGTTAATATAGTGTATTTATTTAATGCTTCTGAAAGAAAAGTGTGGCTCCAAAATAGTATATCATTTTATTACGTTTGCACATGTTTTCCCATTATTGGGTGACCACACTGTGGTAGTGTTTGCATACTTTCTTCAAGAAAGTACTGGAAGTACTGGACGTACTATTGCCTCCATAGATTTAACATTGGCCTCAAGCCAAAATTGTACTGGCATACCGGTAAAGTATGTCTGATAACCCTATTTAGTGGGGCTATGCTTGGATATGATATGTTGCAGACTCTTTACTGTGTTGGTAAAATATTGCAGTAATCTGGTGATTGGGAGTTTTTATATTCAATCCTTAGTCCCCAGTGCCACCGCACAATATACCTTTCATCTATGGATTATAGTTAAAAACCTGTGATAGAAAGCTTTGCTTCTTGTGTGAGAACATTAATTTTTAACCCAGTTTCTGTTTAATTCCTGAGTGCCTTGTTTCTGATCTGTGTCTGAGGTGTTTTCCCACTCGTTTGATATATTTTGTTCTCTGGAATGTTTTCTCAAATCCGTACTGACTATATACTGCGACTATATACAGCAGTCATGTTCTGTGTTCCTGCTGTAGTACATGTCCTGTGCGCATATTAACTCCTCTATCCTACACTCTCTCGGTGTTGTACAAGTACTGACTCTTTATGTGCCAGATCAGTGCCAGATTTCCCACCAGATGAGACAAGATACTATGAGCACATTCTGTCTATTGTTACCAAAAGTGTGCCCACTTTTGTCCATGTCTTGACTGCTTTGCAGCATGCTCAAAACCATGGCCGCCATCAGATATTGTGGGACACCTTACAGACCAAATGGTCTGCCCCACCCTCCCCCAGTCCATTCCTCCTTTGGTTATTGTACCCACATCCTTTGCCATAGTACCCCCGTACCCACATTGCAGACTGGTGTCTAGTGGTAGGCAGCATGGTGTCTGTGCATTGCCCAGGTGCACATGTTCAGACATGGGGAGCACGAGAGGCAGAATGGGAACATGTCTGTGCGCCTGGGCAGCACAGAGACACCATGCTGCCTACACGCGAGCAGCGTGATGGTGACCTTGACTGTCACCTTCTGATGGTGGCCCTGCTCAAAACTGATTTTCACTATGCCCTTAAAGAAAGCCTTGATTAAAAAAAATAATAATAAATTGCAAAAAAAAGGGTTTCCAGGCACTATAGATAAATATATACACTCTTTTACAAAAGCTGCTCAATACATCAAAGGTGCAGGTCCCCTTAAAAACCCCTTAAAGAAACAAAAGCAAGACAGAGCGCTCTGGATAAATAAAATAATTTTCCACCCAGTGTACAAACATACAGACTATGCTTATATTTGCATAGTGGGATACACTTTGGTCCTTCTTCTTGATACGATCGAAAATCTTCACTCTCGGAATATATTCCCATGGAAAGAAAAAGGTAGAAACAATAGTGTTCTCTGTATACACTCAGTGGTTTTATAATTCTACCAAGAGCAGGTAATGCATTAATTTGTGCTGGAGCAGGATAAAATACTGCTCTCTTTAAACACGTAACTTTTCCAGGTTTAACATCCTTCAAATTCCAGCAGTAGAGCGGCGCTCTGTTCCCTCTGAATGTGGATTCAGCTCCTAAATGACAAAGAAAGTACATTCTCATTGTATAAAAACATAAAATAGTGGTGACTGCTCTCACGAGTTTCACACATGTGCTCAATTTACAAAATCGCTGTGTAGATCACCATGGAGTCCTGGAGTAATCAGCGGCGGCTCAATCTCGCATTCCATCTTGAGGTAGTGACATCCGATGCGTTTCGCCCCACCAAGGGCATCTTCAAGTGACTTCTGATTGGCGCTTTCATGACATGTGCTGTTATACAGAAAGGATTACCCTTCATGAATTACAGAGTCATTAGAATCAAACCATGTACATACAATTTATTAAAAACAATAATATATAATAATCAGTATGGTGGCTGACCTCAGATTACAACTTATCATCTCTATTTGTTATGTGAATCTATTTTGGATTCCCGTAAATTTTCATCGCTATGCTAGCGTTCCCAGTGCTGTTGTATTTCGAATACAATTCATCTAACTAATGTCAGCAATGCGATACTCAATCTCTGGTTCCCCTTACATTTCTAATGGAATTCCCCTTATTTCGGATGGCTCTTACACCTTACATTTCCAATGGAAGTTCCCCTGATTTCGGAAGGATGATTAGTACTAAAGCCGTTGTATATATAATTAACCAAAAGGCTGGAAAATCATTTTTTGCTCAACTGTAAATAGAAAGCGGATCCCTTTCTGTGAGTCACTTTACTGTGCTCACACATTACTCAAAGTATATATATTTTTATTAAAAGTCTTTATCATATTGTGTTACACTATTTTGCCATTTGTGCCTTGTTCTCTATACAAATACACCTACAAATGAGGAAATGTTATACATTGTAGACAGATATCTTTACATAAAAAGCTAAAGTTTTGGAAATTGCTGCAAGTGTTAAAGCCATTTAAGTTTGGGTGTACAATCCTACTGCTCTACCTTTGTGAGTTGATTAACTACAGTTGTGTCCTTTTCATTATACATTTCTATATCAGAGAGCACGATTGTATGTTTTTATTACTAGTAATAACAGAGGTGGCAAGTGTTATGTTATTAGACCCAACAGAACCCAGAAAAAAATTACCAAATCTAATATTTTATTTTGTATTCTTCATATTTAATAGTCAAAATAATCCTAGGCTTTACTCTATATGACATGGTCATTGCAGTCTGGCTTCCATGCCATATGGGGGTCAGCGCTGACCCTTCCTGCCATATTACGTGAATGTTCTGCAGTGAGGCAGATAAGGCCCCTTTAAATACAACTGCAAATCATTGTTTATCAAACACTCATTCATATTGCTACTCAATAGAGCCTGTGATAGCTCAATTCAGCTGTGTTTAGTAACTGAATATTTGCATGCCTTTGTTTTTAAGCTAGTGCTGTTCGGACTCTGCTGCCAGCAGCAGAAGAGTTAAAGCATTGCTTATTCAGCTTGCACTGACTGATTCCTGCCAAATGATGTTCTTTCCTTTTAATGACTATTTAACACATGATGCAGCATGTTTCCACAGACCTTTGTCATTTCAGCTTGTAGTTTCCAAGGAGAAAACGTCCGTCCTGACAACTGCACTCTGCTTCCAAACCTGCACCATCACACACAGTGTGCGGCAAAGGGAGCAGACACATGACATAAAATATAAACCTCTTGCTATGCTTCTGCAGACATGTCGAAAAACAAGATGGCAGCCCACTCAACCTTGACAAACAGGAAGGCTCCTGTGTTCACGGTTTTACTAAGTTACCTCAGGATATTTTTACAGATATTTTTACAGTGGTTGAAGTGTGAGGCACGGGTTGCTTAACACTATCACTAATTATGTGTGTGTAAAATCCACTTAATTACAGGCATCAGAATGTTATTAGAAATAATTATTCACACTTACTCAAACATAGATGTGTGTGGCAGACACAACTCTTAAATGGCATCGGAAAAGACCTGACGCCTTTTGATAAATGAACCGTTTTATCTGTTACCATGGTTATAAAACTAAAAAGCATGGCTGCTTATTCGTGTTGAAAATACAGCCTGTAACCAGAAGGTTTTGGCCTATAGCTGAGTATAGCAGCCTGAGGAAGGTATCCATTTGTGGGCTAATTGGAGAGCATGGTTAATGGTCATGTTATTGCACACACTTCATTATGATTATCCCTAAACTAATTTAATACGGCCTATTGGTAGATTAACAATTGTATTAGAAAGACATGTCTAAGGAAAGGAGACATAGGAAAGGGAATGATGATTAACGTATTAATTCAACAGGGGAAAAAGTAATGAGTTTGTTTTTTCTTTGTTTTTCAAATGAAATCTTGTAACACCCTCCCTGTCGCTGAAACTGGAGCGTTTGCTGGTGCGGTGCAAATAAAAGATCATATGTATCTGTCTGTCTGTATGTAGGTCAGACATATTTAGGGTTGCCACCTTTTCTACAAAAAAATACCGGCCATGCTCCTGCCTTCATAGACTTAACATTGACCACAAGCCAATTTTTTTACCAGCCTGCTTGTAAATATGTTTTGTATCTAAGAGATCACATTTATAATGTTTCAGGTCTTTCCAGCACTGTAATGAGAATAAGCAGCAGCAGACCTAATTCAATTCCAATATTACAGTGTCTATTTGTGGGAGTGGTCTATTGTAAACAGCAGACCACACCCCCTTTGAAGAATCCATGAAGCAAAGCTCCTACTGGTAGAACAGCAAATATGCAGTCAGGTTAGAAATATTGCCTAAAAAATTGTCTATTTTTGTGTCAGAAGTGTCAGGAGTTTGCACTCTGTGGCCTGGTCCCTCAAATCCAAGCTCAACCATTATATATAATGATACAAGTGATTTTCACACCTACAAAGTGCCATAGAACCCACGCAAAACATTGCAAATGCAAGAAATAAAACATTGCCATTGCCATTATACATTAAAAATTGTACCTTTTTTAACTTTCATACATAATTCTCTAGGTGTTCTATGACTATATACAGTTCAGTAGATAGGCAGACTGACAGAGACGGTAGCTAGATAGATGTGATTAGATTGCAAGCCTTTTTGGCTAGGTACTCCCTCATCTTGTGTTCCAATTGTTATGCACTCCAGCATTTGAATGTTTTATTTACCTTATTGTACAGCACTGCGGAATATTATGGCAATTTTGTATGTACATATATTTTTGTTCATTGTTTCTTCACTTCCATTATTGCATAAAGAAAATGTATGCATATAACATTTTCAATTCTCCTGCAGTTTGTTTGGGAAAGTCCATTGTAAATGAATTGATATACTTCTTTTGCAGGCTGTTTGAGACCCTTCAGTCCTTGTTCTGGTCCGTGTTTGGTCTTTTAAACTTGTATGTTACCAATGTGAAAGCTCGCCATGAATTCACAGAGTATGTTGGAGCCACGATGTTTGGAACGTATAATGTCATCTCCTTGGTTGTATTGCTCAACATGCTGATAGCCATGATGAATAACTCCTACCAGCTGATTGCTGTAAGTATCACCAGGATCCCTTTCTCATTTGTTTACTAGTAAGTAACTATGTGCTTTTATGAGTCGGAGCCTGTAATTACTTTATTACTATTCTAATAAAAAAAAATTCAAAAATAAAGGAGGTAAGGGCAGGAAAAGAAACTACAGGAATGCCTACCACAGTTTGTAAGGGGTACCGTATTTTCCGGCGTATAAGACGACTGGGCGTATAAGACGACCCCCCAACTAAGTCGTCTTATAAGCCGAAAAATCGCATCTATATTTTAACCTTTTAGGTTAAAATATAGAGTTTGCCACCCTCCTCCCCCCTTCCCCAATCCTCAATCCCCAGTACTTACCTATTTTCTGCTCTGTCTCCCGCTGTTAAGCCGGTCCGTGGCTGTAAAAAAAAAGTTTAAACAGACTTTATTGAGCCGCGCGGCCTGAGGGGAGCTCACAACGCTTCCCTCACAGCCACGGACCAGCTTAACAGCGCTAGCGGAGACAGAGCAGAAAATAGGTGAGTAAATCCCAGTACCCGGCGTATAAGACGACCCCCCAACTTTTGAGAAGATTTTCAGGGGTTAAAAAGTCGTCTTATACGCCAGAAAATACGGTATATATTTAGGTCCTAAGAACCAATAGGGCCCGAAAAACGTGGGGGAAGGGGCTTAGGTTTTGGGGAAATTTGGAAGATTTCTCTCAAACAGGTTGGAAGAGATTTGAGTCATTTGTGGTGTTTAAAACAGAATGTTTTAAACCCGGTGTAAAAAAAAAACTTGTAACATAGGGGTATGAGGCTCTATGTTATTGATGCGTGGTCGCATTACCCGATCTGCACATAACCAATAGTTAAGCAGGGGTTAAGTAGTTAAGTTAGGACTGGGGCGGGAAAGGAAGAGAGACAGTAGAGGGGGAGAGAGAGAGACAGTGGAAGGGGGGGAGAGAGAGAAACAGTGGAAGGCGGAAGAGAGAGAGAGACAGTGGAAGGGGAGAGAGAAAGACAGTGGAAAGGGGAGAGAGAGAGACAGTGGATAGGGGGAGAGAAAGTGGAAGGGGAGAGAGGGAGACACACAGTGGAAGGGGGAGAGAGAGAGTGGAAGGGGGAGAGAGAGTGCTACAGTGGAAGGAGAGAGAGAGATACAGTGGAAGGGGAGAGAGAGATACAGTGGAAGGGGAGAGAGAGAGAGAGATACAGAGATACAGTGCAAGGGGGGAGAGATACAGTGGAAGGGGGAGAGAGAGATACAGTGGAAGGGGAGAGAGAGAGAGACAATGGAAGGGGGAGATAGCGAGAGACAGTGGAAGGGAGAGAGAGAGAGACAGTGGAAGGGAGAAAGAGAGACAGTGGAAGGGAGAAAGAGAGACAGTGGAAGGGAGGAGAGAGAGACACTGGAGGGGGGAAGAGAGAGACAGTGGAAGGGGGGAGAGAGAGTGGAAGGTGTGAGAGAGAGTGGAAGTGGAGAGAGAGAGAGTGGAAGTGGAGAGAGAGACAGTGGAAGCGGGGAGAGAGAGAGAGAGAGTGGAAGGGGAGAGAGAGAGACAGTGGAAGGGGAGAGAGAGAGACAGTGGAAGGGGGAGAGAGAGACAGTGGAAGGTGGAGAGAGAGACAGTGGAAGGGGGAGAGAGAGAAACAGTGGAGGGGAGAGAGACACAGTGGAGGGGAGAGAGAGACACAGTGGAGGGGAGGACAGAGAGACACAGAGGAGGGGAAGACAGAGAGACACGGACGGTGGGAAGGGGGGAGAGATGGACAGTGGGAAGGGAGAGAGAGAGACGGACATCGGTGCATTGGTGAATACGTTTGAATGCATACATTGTTAGAATTATTTAACTTAAATATGTATTTAAATCACTGATGTCCGGGGTGTGTTATAAGTAGGCGGGAAAAGGGGCAGTCTAAGGGATGGCATAACTAGGTTTCGCCTAGGGTGGCAAAAATTCTTGCACCTGCCCTGGGTGATGATCCATGTCTCAGATGACTAAAACCAGTCACTGTTGCATGTCATGAAGCTCCATGACGTGGCAACCTGGGAACAGGAACTCACTTTTGAATGATACTCTTCTTAAAAGCTGTCTGACTAACAGTTGCCAATCTTCTATTAAAACAAACATGGCACATTTTAAGACATTTTTGTAAGAATTAAAGTATACCAAAACCTTTTGGAAGAGGAATTGAGGAAACATGTATAGAGGATAATATCAGGGACTAATTAGTACTTTCAGTGTAGGAAAGTACTGGATTTTTTCAACCTTAGTAAAGGAAAGTATTTGAACCATAGTGTTGAGTATTTGAATCTTTTTCATTGTTGTGTAATATATCACCTTTACATTTCTTGATCCCTGGTATCAGGTCATCAGTGCAAAGAAGTATTAAAACATTTTTTTGTTTGTTTTTTCAAATTCAAGAGACAAATTTAATGATAGTATAGAGCAACTGATAACAGATAAAGTCAGCTATATATATATATATATGTATATGTGTGTATATATATATAGATATATATATATATATATATATATATAGTTCCATAATATCCTTTTCAAAGGATATTATGGAGCTAGAAAAAGTGCAAAGGAGGGTTACCAAATTTGAAGGATTGGTAGATCTTAGTTATGAAGAGAGACTAAAAATGTTGCATTTATAAATGCTCGAAAACAGACAACTTAGAGGGGATATGATAACATGATATAAATATGTGCAGGGCCAATATTAAGAGCTCTCCAGTGACATGTTCATTAACAAAACATGTGGCCATCTCCTGAGACTGGTAGAGCAGAGATTTAATAGACAACAAAGAAAGGTATTCTTTACAGTACGGACGGTAAAGATATGGAACTCACTGCCAAGAGAGGTGGCGCAATCAAATACAATAGATGCCTTCAAAAAGGGTCTAGATATATTTTTAGAAAAGCAGGACATACAGGGATATTAATAATAGAATAAACATTTATATTTTAGAGCCTCTTGATCCAAGGAGAAATCAATAAGGAATGTTTCCCCCTAAGTAGCAAAATTTTAAATAGCTTAATTAGGGGGGTTTGCCTTTTTTTGGATCAGAAAGCTGGATTGATAGGTATAAGGGTTGAACTTGATGAATTTAAGTAATTTTTCAACCTAAATTAATATGATGTCACATCAATAACAACAGCTTGTAAAGTACTGATGTCTATTGGCCCGACAGGGGAAAGCATGAGAGGACAATGAAGGAAATGATCACATGAGACATTTTGTGTTATTATATAAATCAGCAAAGAAACATAGAAAACATTTTCATGGCAGAAATAAAGTAATGGACCAACTAGGAAACAAACTAACTAGCAGGCTGGTAGCTCCTCTGTATGGAAACACCTCCTTCGCCCATGAAAAGTTGCCCAGCAATCACCCAGCAAGTCTTCTCTAAAACCTTGCTCTTTGTTCCCAAATAGTAGACAGGACCCCAAGCAATTAGGTACAGCAAGAATGAACATTAATTGCAGGACACTCAAGATATTTATACAGTCACAGATCAGATAAAATAGAGTACAACAAAGGAACTTAAATGCATTAGCGGTAATTCAGTCACTTCAGGAATTTAATTTGGTGCCTAAAACTGAAAAACCCAATAAGAACAGAGTTGGGAAAAGTAGCGACCAATCCCTGAGCAGGGGGAGTGGTCACAGCCCGAGAACAACCCTTTAATCACTTTAAATCAGGCATTTAACTCAATCAAGAAAGCTCCTAGCTCTGGAGGCATAATCTGAATGACCAATGGGGAAAGTGCTTACTTTGTGACCAGCCAATCCCTGCTCTGCCTGCTTTGCACATGTGTAACTGGTGAGAGAAGCCCCAAGCGGCCGGGCCTAATCTTTATTTGGCTAGCTGCTTAGGGTTCTCGCTCGTAGATAACTGCACACCAGAAGGGTTATATTACTGGGGGGAATGAGGATAGAACCAGGAACATATTACCCAGTGATTAAGCCCCTTTGCAGGGGATGTAGAATACGATATACGGTCCTGTGAGACACCGGGACTTGCTTGGGAGGGGGAGAACAGTGGCATAATATGAGAACCCCAGGCCAGGTTTACAAGGGGGAGAACAGAGAGTATCAGTGGGGAGCTGGGAACACAGTCTCTGGTCACAGAGGGTGCCGTGATCAGACATATCACAGTACACATAATCCTATTATTCTAATCCAGGGAGGGCATAATTACACTCAACAGAATTATCCCTTTCTCGAATGCAAGTCCTAGCCGCCTGCCTGGTCCCATTTCACAGTACCCAGCCAGTTAAAGCCCAGGTGCTCATGAAGGCAGTGGGCGACCAATCAGCAGGCAAGCTTCATTTGCCCTTTAAATGGGTGCGAGTAGGTAGCTTCTGACCCGGCAGGGTCCATAGTCCAAAGGGAGGTGTCTAGTGGAAAATTAGCGCGGTTTTGCCTGAAGCCTCATCTGTGTTTAAGGGGTGATGAAGTTCCCTTAGGTCTTAGTTCTGGTCTTTTTGGATTTTTTTTAGCCATCTTATCACAGGTTAGTGCCTTTTTTTTTTTAGCTGGAGTTGATGGAGCTCCTCACTCTAGCATTAGTGCTGTACAGCAAATGGACATGCCTCTTTAAAACTTTTTCTAACCTTACAAGTTGGATATAGGATTTCGCCTAGTTTCTTATTATTTGGTGCAATGGTCCCTCATGCCATTGTCTTTCCTGGATCCAACAATATAGACAAGGAAACAATGATGAACTGCATTTAAAACAAAATTTATATAAAAAAATTTTTTTATAAAGTAGCAGAGTGTATTATTTCATGAACAAAAAAAAAAGCTTTGTCGCATTCATAGAAAAGTATGCAGAATACAACAACAGAGTAACTACATTCCCACAGGGAGGGAAAAACGAAAGCTTTCTACCAGGTGCAATACCAGGTGTATAGTCCGTCATGACCACCAAAAGACATTATAAGTGCCAAAAACATAAATAGTCACAGATAAAAACAAATAAGTGCACACTGAAAAATATATACAACCCTGCTAAATGTCTGTGTTCTTTTCTAAGTTTACTGTAGAAATAATCTGAATTATGATTTTCTGCCTCATGTCTATGATGGGCCCTTAGCAGTGGTCTTATTAACATTGTTTCTTGAAAAAGAAAAAAAAAAGTCACTTAATGGTTTAAAACGTAGGTGTAAAAATTGTGCTCATCATAAAAAATTAGAATCTAGAAAGCCTTTATAGCATTTTACAGCCTTCGCTCATGAATTTCCCAAAACTCTGGTTTATTACTTTGCAGTCACAATGACCAGATGAGCATACAGAAACTGTATTTAACATTTATACTGTACCTCTGTGGGGTTCTAATAATGGACACACAGTGCCTAGAGCAGATATATTTAATGGATTTATTCTCTTCTCCGTTTGTAGCCAGCACTGGCATTTCCCAATAAGAAAGATAATAATGATGTGCCCCAGAACTTATTCTGCCTTCAAAAGTGACATTTTAAAATTCTGTATTAATAGAATATCTGAGTGTAGATAAAGTTGTACTAATAATGAGATCTGAGGTCATCGTTTGCGATTTTACAGCTGATAACTCACAATTCTTCTACAGAAGAAAAATAGTTTATGCAATTTATTTCTACAGAATAATGCAGACAGGTAGTGAACTAATTTGGGATTTCTACATTCCTAGCTCATAGAGATGAAGGTAATGATCACAGTTTGACATCTTATCTGCTTCCACAGCCATGTAACAATGAGTGCTCATCAGCAAGAGGCAGATCTGCAAAACCGAGGTAGACTATAATAAGATCCTGCATGAACTGAAGTTCTGAGAAATATTGGCTTTAGTAAACAAGCTGAATTCAGGGTTGGAGAAGGTAAGAATTCAGTATAGAAGAAAGAGTCAGGAAAGGCGGGAATAGAAAACATACTCAAAGCAAAGCAAGTCCAAGACTGGCTGGAAACAAGGGTATTCTACTTAAGTTTCAGAAAAATTAAAGATAATAAAGCACCTTATTTTTCACTATCCCGGACCGTGGAGTACACACCTTTCTACTACTTACATGCCAGTATGTAACCAATCAAGTCTAACGGTTCATTAGGAAACAAAAGTCATATAAAGTTGATTTGTTTGCATCTGGGTCAAAGCAGAGATTGACAATACGCAGAAGTCTTGGCTTCTAAATACCCTACTGCTGGCTCCTAACATTTTTGATTATTTTACATACATGGCATCCCCCTGGCTGCTAAAATCATAATTAGGAAATGATTTAGCTCCTAAATCCCTAACATAGTGGAAATTACTGGCTCAGACATGGAAAATAAGAGAATAAGCTTGTTCCAATGAACTGATCCAACTCAAGTAGCATATCTTGTAGAGTCACAAGTGCTTCCCAATAGCAATTGTTGGCAAGCAATGGCTATCGGGCATTGTGATCATTAGTTACTCTAGGTTGGCCATAAGAAATAGACCTCTCTATGGATGCAGTAAAGGAAGGAATAGGTAAACCCATCCTAGACTAGACATGTTTATGTGAAAATGGATCAACCACAATTACCAAATCAGTCTCTGGTGTAATATGGTATGGGACAGCTGCTCCATTGTCCCTACATTTTCCTGTTGTGGCTTCAAATATAAATCAGATTTCCGCCATCTGCCTACCATCCACATGCTTTTCACCGATTAGCCGCTATCTGGTAATTTAGACAATCATTACCTGCCCTGGAAACAGAGACAATGTGATTTAACAAACAGCTTAGGGTTGACATTTAACACGGAGCAGTAAGTCAGAGTAATGCTTTTGAATCTGAAATTCTAAAATAATAATGACATTATTTGTTTCTATGTATGGGCTATATAGCTTCAGATGTCAGTTTAGCGCTTGTATGCACACAGCATTAAACAAATCTTTATTTCCACATGGCTTGCTTGAATTTCCTGACCTCATTTGCATGAACAGTCAAATGATACCTTTTATTCTATTCTCCAGTAGCCATCTATTATAGCATATGGCCATCTTCTTATTGGCACACAGCCCATGCTCTTCATTTGTTCAAATCCAGGATAACAGCTAAAAATACTTTTTGTTATCAGAACAATTTATCTGTGGAATATCTTCAGTGGGTACTCTGCTTCCTTCAACAAAAGAGAAGATGTCTCTTGCACCAGAGATGATGGATCCTATGGTTAGAACTGAAACTCTTGAATTGTATCTCCAAGATTTGTTGAAAGCACAAGAGTTCAAATTGCTCCTGGGAGATAATTTGAGCTATTCTGCATTGACTCGAGCTTTTAAATTAGATTTTGTTTGCGTACTGTTTGATTGTAGAAGAGTAGAGATAATACATTTAGAAGGTTAACAATTAGAAGGAGGGTTAATTATACCTCTACAGACACTTTAAATAAGGTTTTGATAGCAGTAAATGTTGCTTTCTTTGCCCATAGGGTACTCGGCAAACCAAGGTACTTGCCTTTTCAGAGGTGTCATGCTGTGGTGGGTAAACTTAATTAAGCTCTGGAAATATCACATAACCAAAACCTGGCATTGCTAATACTTTTAGACATTTTATTATTACTTCGACCATGTTGTTCTCTAGAATTACATGCAAAAGATATAGTTAATACGAACAGGTCTTCTTGCACAGAACACCACTGCACATGTACCCAATGTATCCTATGCATTGGTGTGATCATTTTAGCGCAACGTATAGATCATTTTTATGTTCTACATTCACAATATAAATAGTCTGATGGTGACTGAGTCACTTTAAATAGCCATAAATGGTTAAAAATAACTTCTGGCTTCTTCTGTGTATACTCCAAGGGTGACGCTCCAGCGTATACCACCTGGTTGAAAGTGTACCTATTGGTCAGTCTCTCACATGATTTTTGGCCTTTTATTAACTTACAGAACTGTTCTGATTTGGTGACATGTTGATCGCTATCTTGCTGTTCCCTGGGGTAATCCTGACCCTGTCAGTAGTACGCCATTGAGTAAATAAACGAAATTTGCAGTTAAATAATAGATGTTATTATTACCCAACTTAATGGTACTCATTTATTGAACTCAGAGGGATGATGGTCTGAGTTGGCCCTGCTGTTTTTTTGAGCCTGCAACAATGCGGTTTGAACAAGTTCTGCAATAGTTGCATTTACAAGCTGAGCTATCTCATCGGGGTTTAGGAAAAGACTATATTTATTCTGTTCAGTATGTCACATTAAAATGTCTGGAGAGAGAACAGCTTGCTAAGAGTACAATAAATTAAATAACTGTATCCAAACAAAATTCAAAGCCAGATGCATTTGTTTGATTTATTGAACTCCAGCCTTGGCGGCCGGTCTTTGTTCTTCTGTATTTGATATGGTGCCTAGAAGCAGCCTGTGATCAGAGCACCTTTACATGTGAACTTATTTGGAAATATGTACTGACATTAAGTGCATCACTGAATGCCTGACTGCAGGCAACATATTATCTTGGCAAACCTCTATTTGAGCAAAAATAGCAAAGACACAAGTAGATAGATATATAGATAGATGGACAGACAAACAAATGAATAGGTAGACAGACTGACAGACAAATGATCGTTTGTATGAATTTTCCTAATTTCACCCAGAAGCTGCAGGTTTATCAGCTTCTTACAAGGCATTTAAGTTAATTTATCATGTTCTGGACAGTTGAGGAGCTCTGCCAACTTCCAATCTGTTTCAGCCTATCACAAGAGACCTTTCTTCCGAGGGATTGAGGGAAGAGGAACCTGAAAGTGTGTGCACCACTGTCTCACCATCAGGGGCGTTGCTAGGTCACCAAATGATCTGGGGCTAGAGCCCAGATGAGCTCAGTCACATACACTCTCACACATACACACACACTCTGTCTCTCTCTCACACCGTCTGACACACACACACACACTCAGTCTTGCTCTCTTTCACACTCTCCGTCTGGCTCTCTATCACACACAGCGTCTTTCTATCTCTCACACACCCCGTCTTCCTCACTTTCTCACACACACCGTTTCCCTCTCTTTCTCACACATCCGTCTTCCTCTCTTTCTCACACACAATGTCTCTATCTATTTCTCACACACACCATCTCTCTCTTTCACACACACACCGTCTCTCTCTCTTTCTCACACACACTTTCTCTCTCTCTCTTTCTCACATACACAGACACCCTGACACATACACCTAGATACATTGACATACACACTCACACACATACACTTACACAAACACTCTTACACACACACACACACACACACCTAGACACCCTGACACACATACCTAGACACACACTGACACACACATACACTTATGCAAACACCCTGGCACATACACCTAAACACCCTGACACACACTTACACACATAGAGACACACACAGTCACACTTACATGCAGACACTAACACACATTTCTTCAAAAAAATTTAACAAAAGAAACAAAACCTTATAGTGTTGGTCCCCCTCCCTGCTAAGCTACCTTTTTTTGCAGGGAGGAGGATGTTTCCAGCGGTGTCTGCAGCTGAAGACACCATTTCTTCTGCCGGATATCACTTGACATCTGGCGTGCAGCCAATCTCACAGTGCAACAGGGGCGGAGCTTGCATACTGTGTCAGTATGGCCAGGAGGTGCAGTCACCATAGGCACTCGGAGGAGCTAGGGAGAGAGCTCCCTATTACAGCGCCTCTCCTCCTCACCCCCGCATGAGCATAAACCTCTGATTCTGGGACCATGTCCCAGACGGATCAAAGCTCAGCGGGGGAGATGTTTTTTTTCAGTGATAGCTCTGGAGTGTCGGGGCTAAAGTATACTTTAGCCCCAGATTCTCCATTCGGGGCTATGCACTGAGGATTCGGGGCAATAGACCCAGTAGCCCACCCCTAGCGACGCCAGAGCTCACGATCCAAGGCAGAGCACTTTTTAAAGCTAAGGAACACTGGGAGTCTATGAACATCTGCTCATAGACTCCCTGCACAAATAGCTGATGTCTTTTTCATTAGTCACTTTATATAGATTAGTGTCCCACATGCCATTCTGCATTGCAGCGCTCCAAATCCCTGCCCTCAAAGCCAACAGTACTTTATATATTAAATAAAATGCACAAATTCATGAAATAAAATAAAGTGTATTTGTTTCATCGTATATGTGCTCTCTTGCTATTATAGTTTACCTATTCAAAATAATACGCTCATCATTTTATTTAATTAATATGCTTATTTGTTTAACATGAGCCATATGAGTAAGGCCGTGGCAAATCAGAAACACGAAACACGTTAGTTGTGTCCGCACTGCCCACATTTTTTGTTGCAACTATTATTGCACTTTAAAAAAAATACACTTAATACAAATTTTGGAGCGTTGACATATATTCTTCATTTATGTTGGCTCGTTATGTAACCCAATGGAGATTGCTTAACAGACCAAAATGGCCTAACCCAGAACGTCTCCAGTATTTGCATTCACAATCATTGAAACGCCAAAATGATTTACAAGGAATTTCGGATCCTCTTGGCTGAGAAAGGGCACGGTTACCACTATCTGTAAGCTGACGGCCCCCCCATATTTGAAATGATTTACTTTTACCCCTGATATTCTTATTTTATCCTTATTTCACCCTGATACTCCCATCTATAGACACAATCAGAATGCAGGAGGGCACAGCACAGCTTGTGTCTCACTCATGGTAATGTCTGCATTCAAAGAACTGTGCACATGGACGTCTACAGGATTTTTTCCGGGGGGGGGGGGCTGGGGGGTGAATGCAAAGCAGGAAATGACTCACGGCTTGAGGAAATCAGTAAATTATTGAAGGAAATTGCGAGACATATCCATGGAATCAATAACAGTCAAAGTGATATCGTGAGGAGGCAGAAGGCAATAAAAAAGGTACATAAAGGTTCCAAAAAAGGACACTTGGCAGTTATGCAGCAGTGGTAGTGACCTTTGGCACTCCAGGTGCTATTAGTACATTTCTCATGATGTTCAGCCAGCCAAATAGATGGTTGAGAATCATGAGATGTGCATTCCACAGCAGCTGCAGTGCCAATCCATAATCATATAATAGCTAACCTTAAGGCACTCTGGTTGTTGAGTACTCTCTTTCCCATGATACTTAACACACTGGCTGAGAGTCATGGGAAATTCAGTGTCAACAGCTGGAGAATTAACTCCATTCTAGCCCTCTGGTTGGTTTGGCAAACATGGAAACATGAATAAAGAGGAGGGAATAAACAAAAACCAGCCAACTTTGAGTGGCCTCCATCTAACAGGGAAAATGTAGCCGGTGCTCAAAGCAGGCACCAGCTATATTTCACTAAATCGTGCCGCGCCTGAACTTCCGGGTTCGGGCACGCCTGCGTGATGTCACACGTGACGTCTGAAGGTCTCGCGATCTGACCCTGATCGAGTCTCTGCCGTAGTGTTCATGGCTACCGATCACCATGTGTCACGAAGGGGTTAAATAAAATGATCTAAACTGACCATCCAAGCAGGGGTGTGTGATTTGTAGTGCAAGCTGTTTATCCACATAAGCAAGTGCCTCAGGTGGGGGAACATGTGGTTTTCGGCCTGTGATTCGTAAAGCTCTAATTTGAAGGTAAGTACTTACAGCCGAAAACCCCGCAGGCAAAGCAGACACATGTATAATTACTTGTTCTGAGTGCGCGAGAGCGGGCTCAGCAGACCTGAGTATTCTATGGGCAAATATTAACCCATAAATATTCATATTTAATATTCAGTGAATTATTGGGGCTGAAATTAGTTATAAGATATTTTAGGAATCATTATCTTTCAGCACTCATTGAAATGTTAAATGAATAATCTTTATTGAAGCAGGGATATCAGCTATGAATGATCTTTATTGAAGCAGAGATATCAGCTATGAATGATCTATATTGAAGCAGGGATATCAGCTATGAATGATCTTTATTGATCAGGGATATCAGCTATGAATGATCTTTATTGAAGCAGGGATATCAGCTATAAATAATCTTTATTGAAGCAGGGATACCAGCTATGAATGATCTATATTGAAGCAGGGATACCAGCTATGAATGATCTTTATTGAAGCTGGGATATCAGCTATGGAAAACAGCATACAATTGGTAATATGGAGGTAGCACCAGTAACTTCATAAAGTTAGTTTCTAACCTAAAAAAGTTCTGGAAGACGAGTTTTTATTCAGTTCGGTACATATTCCTTATCTACATGTTTGCTGACAACATATACAACATTCTAAAATAGCGGTGGGCACATATGGGTGTGTATCCGCCTACCTCCAAACGCTGACATCAGTATCTCAGTGATTGGCTTTACCCATAGTAAGGCTTTGCAAAGTGAAAAAGAAATAGAGATCAGAATACAAGTCTGACATCTCTTCATCCTATTCAACCTGAAAGCACTGTGACATACGTTTAGATCAATAGAGAACACATGTAAGAGCCCTTTGAGTATATTTGCTGTTATAATTCAAGGCAGATAAGTTTATTGGGTAACATTACACCTTAAGAGAAAACATAACATTGGAAAATATTTTTTACACTTGAGAAAATGTGTTATTCAGCTTCATTTGTTAGCTTAATAGAAGAGAATCTTTGAAATTTCTCCAAATTTTATAATTAAGGGAAATTTGGTGCCAAATATCTAAGAAAAGTGCAGTGTTTCATGAAATGAAATGTTCTTGTACTACGAGCCAATTGGATTTATTCTCTTACAATCGTCTGTATTTATAAAAGTTAAGGTTAATGCGATCTTGTGTGTTGGAACGCTAAAGTTAAGGTAACTTTATTGCTATTACTATGTGGTAGGATTAGAGCATTTATTTGTGGCCCATGTTAGAGAAAAACACAAATTGTAAGTACAATGAACATAGAAAACCCAAGCGATAGAAGAAATTATAGTTATATATCCATATGAACCGAATATCCTGTTTTGTGTGTTTTGGAAACATATGCGAAATTATTTCACAAAATGTTTCAATCGGCTTGATTTATCAGAAAGACGTCCTCTTTGAAAAAAGAATCTGTTTAAGGTGTTAAGGTGTTAAATCTGTTTAAGGTGTAAATGACCATCAGCTACAAAAATACTTTTTTTTATAAGATGCCAGATCCTTTTTTTATAAGGGGAGAAAGAGGTTAGATCCACCGGTCCCAAAAAATCACCAGCTTCAGCGTGCGTGACACTATTATCAAGGTAATTTAATATTTTCTGTGTGACTGATCACATCACTAAATCATTTTAGAAACACACTCGAATTGGGTGACGTGCAGCTATAGGTGAAGAGGTGCGCTTGGCAAAGGCATTGTCGGATTCTGGGCCCAATAAAAGGCCTATGTTATCCCCCAAATAAACACAGACACAGTTATAAGTGGAAATAAAAGGCCACAGCTTATTTAATAATAATAAATTGAACACATATAAGGTCATTGCCCCCCCGTAACACAATCCTTCCCCCGTTTATACAAATAACTTAAGGCAATGACACACACATAAAATTTAACATATACAATTAACATATTCACATAACATTGAGTGCAATACCTGAATTAACACTTATAGGGGCATACCGAGATGCCCCTATAACCCCCGGGTTAAGAGCCACAGGCCAGCTCTAACCCACCAACCATAACATGACCACCAGCCTAGGTTCCTGATCACATCCTTCCTAGACCCTAATGATGATCCTACACCTCCCATTACCTCCCAACCCCTGCTGTGACAAAATTAAAAATGTACATAATTAAAATTAGGGAGGGCGGGCGGGACAACTGTCACCTGGGCTGTTAATTAAAATCTGAGCTCCTAAAATGGCGGGCCCTATTTAAATAGCCCCTCCCCCTGCATGACCTCACCTACACTTAACCATTTCCGGGCCCACCTCCTAGCCCTGTCAAGGCCCATTGCGTTTAAGCAACTCCATGGGCTTCAATATCTCTTGCCAAATGGTGTTTTTGTCACCATTATCAAGGTAACACCATATTATTGCATATTATATGCTGAAACTAGTCAGATAATGCAACACTGTTTTGGATAATTGTAATGGATATAATAAAGTTATATGATTTAAAAAAACAACTGTCAGTACAAAATGATCTCATGTTTAATTGAAATATTGCTTCAAGTGTAGCCATTTTAAATAGAAATGTTTTCATGAAAGAATACAAATAAAGTACCTTACTGAGCTCTCTATCAGGGGGCAGACATATTAGGCCACATGAGTCAGATCTTCCTTCATCTGACCCAAGATTCTAAACAACATGGCCACCCCCTGATTAGAGCTATACAGAGCAAAGAGGGCTGAATAAGGTAATTTATTTATTATATTCCATTAAAATATTTCTATTTAAAATGCCTACACGATGCAATGTTTCCATTAAATCAATCTTTTTCTTCTAATAGTTCTTTTTTGAGACCGTGGTTTTTTAAGAATTCCCAAAAAATCAAGATCACAAAAATAAAATATTATAACATATCACTTTATTATGTCGATTAAAAATATCCAAAACAGATTTGCATTATCTTACCAGTTTCAGTGCATGTGACAGAATTATCAAGAGGAGTCACCTTGATAATAGCATCATGCCTGCTGAAACTGGTGATTTTTTTTTGGAACTCATGGATGGAACCTTGTCCACCCCCTATTGAAAGATGATCTTGCAGCTAATAAAAAAAGTAATTTTGTAGCAGATGGTCGTTTAAATCAGTGCGTCTGTACCATTCCCCGTGGAACTACGATACACCTAAGTACTTGATAATTGTGTGTCATTCTTTTTCATAGACTATAATGTTTACGTACAAGATATTCAAAACGTATACGTTTATATATTTAAATGCTCACAACCACAGCTCACTTATATAGGAATAACAAGGGAAAAACCCAAGTTCTAGGTCACTTTTTCTTCCAGAATTTGCGTGTTCCCCCAAAATAGTCTTGTAATAGTTCTTCAACAAAACTAGATATATTTTTATTCTTTTTTTTATAGCTGAGCAAGTTTACACCTTCTTCTATTCACAGGATCATGCTGACATAGAATGGAAATTTGCTAGGACTAAGCTATGGATGAGTTACTTTGATGAGGGTGGAACTCTACCACCCCCTTTTAACATCGTTGCAAGCCCAAAGTCTTGCTGGTACCTTTGCAAATGGATCCATCATCAGCTGTGCCCGGGTAAAAGCTGTGAAGACCTACAGAAACAACACGAGAATCTGAAAACCTTCACTGTAAGATGTGATAACTTTTTAATAAGTTTTATCCTATTAATAATGAATTAATTTGCAGATGTTTTACAAGCCTACTTGGCTTTTAGCAGCATATTCTTTATTGAATGGATCACAATCCCCTGTTCTAGCAAGTCAGCAGGGGACCTCTTGAAACATTTGCAAGGTGACTGAAATCGGAGGCATGCGTAATTCACGTATACATTTTTAATTGCAGGAACGGCATGCTGACAACCTGATTCAGAATCAGCACTACCAGGTAACCTCTGTTCCATTACATACTTACAATGCTGTTTTCTTGGCATTGCTTGACTTAAAACATTTGTGACAAGTAGGATTAGGCCTTCCGTTACATTACATTCTGTCAGACATTCTGTACTGGTCTCACTGAATAAAACATGTATGGCTTTTCCAGCAAATGTCGGTGAGTCCGTTTGTTTGGCCTGTTGCCTCTTTAAAGCAGATTTAGTAAGAGCCCTATATTCATTAAAATAGTTGTTTATTGTAAGAAAGAGGTGATAGGAAAATCTGAAACAAGGAGCTAACAATCCATATTAGGTGTCTGGCAGTTTGAAGCCTTCTGCTTATTTATTTTTTTTGTATCAGAGAATTCTAATAACAATAAGAAAATAACAAAACGTAAATTATTGAACGATCGCTCCCGTCTGAACCCTCCCCCGAAAAAATGCATATTAAAGTTGGCACATTAAAAAATAAAAATGCATTTATTGTTGCTGAAGGGGAAAAAAATTCCCAACCATCTACTTGGAGCCAATCAATGCATGAGAATGCTCAGTGCACTCTTGCAGTGACATCACGCAACTGTTCTGCCCCACCATTCACTGTGGTAAAAAAAACAGGAATACAGTTACTAACATCTGAATGACTATACATGCCCATGAGTTGTTCACCCAGTGTGCCTGCACTGATCCTCTTGCAAATAAGCAAAAGCAGACAAAGATTTGCAACATGGAAAATAATAAATAGATAGAACGGCATAGTTTTCAGTCCATCGAGAAAAATAAATTATAAGGAGCAAAATATATTGAATAAGCTTGAACTCTTTCAACTCTGCTATTTTGACCAATGTTTTGCATGTTTGGTCAATTTAACATAATTCTCTGTTTAGGAAACATACCTCGTTGGAATTAAAGTCGACGTGTTCTCAGTGGTGGCCTTCCCTGTTATTAATACTGTGTATTTAGGCTTACATCTTACATATTAAAATGCTCTATAGATTTGACCAAGATTTAAGTTTAGACTTAGTGCAATTCCTCATATCAGACCTTAGAGTACATCTTGATTCCAATATTGTATGGCAGATAAACCATTTATTTTTACAAATTGGTATTTCTTATTTTCCCTGACATTCTAGGAAGTTATCAGAAATCTGGTGAAACGATACATTGCAGCAATGATCAGAAATTCCAAAACCAATGAAGGTCTAACAGAGGAAAATTTTAAGGTAATGACAACTGCGCAAGTTTTCCATACTCTTTAATAAAAAATATATATATTTTATAAGCAATTAACATATTAACCTTTGTAAAAAAAAAAATACTTGAAAATATATAGTGTGGGAGTAAGTGATTTAATTGCACTGCCTTTTGTCATTACATAAATATTAATAGAATTGTAACAATTGAGTTTTGATGTCTATGTATCAGATAATCAGCAACATGGAAAAGAACATCACAGATGCTAATACATTACAGAAAAGCTTTTTGCATTGTTTCTAAAACACTAGTCGGAAGTATGTTTCTAAAGTAACGCAATTGCACTATAACTTAACAAAAAATTAATGTAGGTTTAATCGAAAGATTGGATCAAGTGTAAATGATTTATAAAGAAACCTTTAATGAAAGAATATAAATATCGTTCTCTCAGGGGGCAGACATCTTTTTCAGAATCTTGGGTCAGATCTTAACTTATCTTGGTTCAGATGAAGAAAGATTTGACCCATTTGACCAAAGATTCTAAACAAAATGTCTGCCTCCTGGTGGTGCTATATTGGGTAAAGATGGCTCAATAAGGTCATTTATTTGTATTTTTTCATTAAAGCATATCTAAATAAAATGCCTACACTTGATGCAATCGTTTAATTAAACACATCTTATTTTTTTCTACAGTTGTCCTTTAACTAATGTGTGCATTGATGTATAGAATAATTACCTCCAAAAAAATCCCTGTTTTGCCGAAATACAAATTTTGCAATTATTATTTAAAGGGCATGACATTTGTAACAAACTTAAAGGGGCTCTGTATTGTGTACATTATACAGTGTGGTGTCTCCTGTTTATTACATCACCTAGGCTTAATATGCAAAGTACATATTTTCTATTGAAAGTTAGTTCATTTGTGTATCAAGCCACAGGTGATTGGGGCAGATAATCAGGAGATTTTACTAGACATTTTTGATTCAATGCCCGTGGCTAACAACGTTTAAAAAAAAGACCACAATAACTACAAACCTCCATTCTGTCAGTGGTTTACACCACTGTTACCAAACACTGTACTGTTCACAAACAGTGATTCAATGACAGGCGATAAAAATTAATGGGCAAAAAAAATCTTCCATTTTTATCTGTTTAACCCAAAAAGCAAATGGTCTTCAGGGCAATATAGATATTCCATTAAACATCAGTTGTCTCTAGCTGCAATTGTCATTTACAACATCAGCAATGTCTACATTGCATTTCTGATCCATTTGATGTTATTTTAATGAACAAAATTTGCTTTTATTTCATAAACAAGAACATTTCTAAGTGACCCCAAACTTTTGAACAGTAGTGTACATATGAGAGTGCGCTAGGCAGTAGGGTGAATTGAAACCACTATGACAGGGTGATAAGAGTGTCACATGTCCCTCTGACCACGTATGACATCACCACATTATACCACCATAGCAATACACCCACACTGTCCACGTACCAGCTTTGTCCACATATCACTTGTAAGCACAGTGGCAGATTCTAATTGCTTTTCTTTTATTACATCAAAAGCGCAGCTAAGTGAAAAATCCTCATCTTTAGCTGGTCACTATGGCTGCCAGTTAATAGATCTAATTGTATAATAGAACCAGCATTGCAATTATTTTTTGCACATAATAGAGTAGAAGCAGAACCCTACTGATGTTCATTTGTAGAAGCTCTATTGGTTTTTAATGTAACCATTATACAAGTGACAATGCTTTTACTACTACAGTAGATGTTAAGTATATATAAGTGAAAGTACAATCAACATAAAAGATTTCATCTTTTGGAGATCGGCGACATATAATGTTAGCATTCTGTGTTTTAAAGACTTTTCTTTTTGCTTTTAAAAAGTACTAGTCATCTATCCTTCCAACATGAAATTCAACTGATGCCAGCATAGGGTCTTTAAAGTGTTTCTCTATAGCCTGCACATTTATATACCTATAACAGTTTAAAACAGTATTGATGTTATTTTTACCTAACTGTAGCTGTAGTACAAGTAGTTTTAGCTTCCATTGAATAATGTAATCGTTTGTCAGTGTGGAGACTGTCATTTGGAATTCCAGCACAATTTGTAAAGTTTCTTTGTACTCTGCATTATCCCAAAGAATAAACTCACTGAAAGGGGCATTTTTGGTGAGTTGAAGTGAGAGGAAGATTTCCTCTCACTGACTAAACTATACACCAATTAATAAATTAATTAACACCAGTTCATTTTGAGTCATAGTCTTTTGACTAAAATGGCATTTCAGTTTAGTCGGATTCTAGTCATTTGAATTGTTTTAGTTTTAGTCTAGTTTTAGTCGACTAAATCTCCAGCAGTGAGGGAGGGAACAGGTTGTTACATAGCGTTAAGTTAACTTGATAGGAGGGGAAACACTCATGTGACAATACCAGGCGAATCAGATGGAAAAGCATCCTCTTCCTCTGCGGTTTGCAGGGCATTGTTCCATGGGGCAGGGAACCAGGCTTTGCCAGAGATCTATGGGAACCAGAAGTCCAAATGCAATAGTCCCTCCCTAACATTTCAGTCACATTTTCGTCAGTTGGTTTTGTGTTGCCCTAAGCACCCACATTGTAGAACCAGGCCATACCCCAACACCCCAGGACCTGCCCCATCACCCACATTGCACACCCAGGACATGCACCAGAACCCACACTGCACACCCAAGACATGCTCCAGCACCCACACTGCACACCCAGGGCATGCTCCCCACGCGGGAGTGCCGGGAGGTCACATGATCTCTGAGGTCAGACACCGGGAACGCGACAGGCTGCATGGTACAGTGTCTGTGTGCCTCGGCAGCTGACAACAAGCTTTTATTTTTTAAATGGCCAGAGTTTTTAGTCGCCCCCCCAGGCAGATAAGGCAAGTGCTACCCTAGGCACTTGCCTTGTCTGCCTAACACTAAATGCAGCGCTGGTTTAGGGAGGAAGTTTAGGTTAGTTGGGAATGTGGTATTAATTTTGAATTAGAAACCAATAACACCAGCTGAACCTAAATGGCCAGTTTTTAAACTACTACACATTGATGCAAATAATATTCCTAATTATTGTCACTTTGATTAGCAGATTGTGTTGATTAAATAGAACGCTAGCTGTCATAAATGGGTTAATTTTCTAATCATAGTACCATAGTTACAGAAAATAGTCTATAACATTATACAACATTTTTGGCATCCAAGAGATGCCACTAATTAGAAGGCAAATTTGTATAATTTTGATTTTAATACAAAACATAAAAGAAATAATGGTAGTTATTAAAAATTGTTGATGATTAACATTATTAGATCTTTCACTATGACAAATCGTATAATGAGGCATTGTTTATCATTTAGACGCTACAGGCCTTAGATTTTAATGATTAGCTAGACATTGGTAATATATTTAATAATTTAAGGCCTAAAAATACGCTTGCTTTTCAGGGTCTAAGCTCTATTTCAGTCTGATAGACAAGGAAACATATAACATTTATTGGCGGAATTGTATTTTTTCTAAATAATGTACTACTTTCTTCATGATAGTTGTCACTGCTATAGTTTAGTAGGCAAAACCTGCTCTGTGTTTCTACTTCCTGCAACACGAAGATCTGGAAATATTACTGAAGGCCTTTCTGTCCCTGCTTTAAATGACAGTAAACAACATGGAGAGGAATGAAAGATTTATGATGCTTGATTGTACCTGACAGGGCATCTCTACGGTTTCTTAAATATTTTTTTGTTTTTGCTGTAGGTCAGAAAGAGAGAAAAATCTCCAGGTCTCTATGGGACAGGAAATAGAAGCAGAAAGCAGGTTTTATCTGCCAAGCTTTAGCAGCAAGAATTAGTTTACATTAAATGACGTGGTTGTTTATTTAAGAAGAAGGGGAAATAAAATACTTGACTCCTTTTCTTAATATAACTTCTTCATCCTCCACTGTATTTTTACTTAGCCCCAAGGCCGCCATCAAGGGGTGACTGGCGATACACCCGTCAGGGGCCCGCTGGGGCCCCGGCCCTTTAAAAAAAAAGTCCGGCCAAATGGGCATCTGCCCAGGGCCCACTCATTCCTGGAGGCCCAAGGCAGCTGCCCCGTGGGCCCCCACTGCCCATGTGACTGTCTCACATGGACACAGTCAAGATCGGATAGAAGCTGGCCAGGAGATCTCTCCCTGATCCCTCCTCCCGGCTAGCACTAGCCACACCTCTAGGAGGAGGGATCAGGGAGAGAGCTCCCTGTCCCTGGTCAGCTTCTACCCGATCGTGTCTGTCTCCATGTGAGACAGTCACATGGGCAGTGACGGGCCGACAGTGTTCTGCCTATACAGACACCACCGGAAACGTCCTCCTCCCTGCAAATTATTATTATTATTTTTTTTATTAAAGTGTGTGTGTCAATGTGTGTGGGTGTGTCAGTGTTGTGTATTTCTCTGTCTGTGTATTTGTGTGTATTTCTTTGTGTGTGAGTCAATGTGTGTGTGTGTATAAGGTTGTCTCTGTAAGTGTATGTATGTGTGTGTATAATGATGACTAAGTGTGTGTCTGTGTAAGTGTGTGTGTGTAAGTGTGACTGTGTGTATTTATGCGTGAGTGTTTAAGTGTGGCTGTGTATGTTTGTAAGCAGGGCTACTTTGATTAATGTGAAAAGTGGCTACTTCCCAGGCCCCAAAAAAAATCTGCCCAAACCCCCCCCCCCCCCCCTTGATAGTTTGTCAATTAATATGTGACATCCAGCGGATGCGGACCACGGCTTTTTTGAACATATTAATTGATAAACTATCGGGGGGGGGGGGGGCAGCACACATTTGGCACAATGCCAAAGGCCCCATAACATAAAAACAAAGGGTCACAAGCTGGCGAAATGCCCATGGATTGGCCCTGGCACAATGACTAAATAAATACAAATTAGTCCATACCTACCAACCCACCACCACCTTGACAGGGTAAAAAAAACAAAAAAACCCTTTGAGTGTCATGAGGGTTGACAAGGAAAAATCACTGGAACGCAAAGGGTGCCCTGTAGGGAATTCATTTTTACACTAAAACAATTAGCAACTTGGCTGTAAGCAATGGCGTCACTAGGGGTGGGCTACTGGTGCTATAGCCCCGAATCCCCCCTGCAAAGCCCCGAATGGAGTCTCTGGGGCTAATGTAAAGTTTAGCCCCGAGATTTCAGGGCTATCATTTAAAAAAAAAAAATCAAATATTACCCCACTGAGCTTTTCTCCGTCTGGGAAATGGTCCCAGAATCGGAGGATTAACCTCATGCGGGGGTGAGGGCCGATCGGGAGGAGAGGCTGCTATAGGGAGCTTTCTCCCTAGCCCCTCCTCCTCGAGGTGCGGCCCACAGGGAAGTGCCTGCGGTGACCGCACCTCCTGGCCATACAGAGCACAGGGCGACGGGTACAAGCTCTTCCCCCGTCGTGCTGTTAGATCTGTTTGCGGGGTGTCTGGCAGAGGTTCCTGAATGGCGCCGAAAATGTCCTCCTCCCTGCAAATAAACTGAATTTAGCAGAGAGGGGGACCAACGGCTTAAGGTAAAAAAAAAAAAGAAGAAATGTGTGTGGGTGTCTCAGTGTGTGTCAGGTATCTAGGTGTGTGTGTCAGGGTGTCTGCGTAAGTGTATGTGTGTGTGGGTGGGTGTTTCAGTGTGTGTAAGTGTGTGTCTGGGTGTCTCAATGTGTGTAAGTGTGTGTCAGGGTGTCTAGGTGTGTGTGTCAGGGTGTCTAGGTGTGTGTGTCAGGGTGTCTAGGTGTGTGTGTCAGGGTGTCTAGGTGTGTTTGTGTCAGGGTGTCTAGGTGTGTGTGTCAGGGTGTTTGCGTAAGTGCATGTGTGTGAGTGTGTCTCAGGGTGTCTGTGTGAGAAAGAGAGAGAGAGACAGTGTGTGAGAGAGAGAGAGAGAGAGAGACGGTGTGTGTGTGTGTGTGTGAGAGAGAGAGAGAGAGAGAGAGAGACGGTGTGTGTGTGTGTGAGAGAGGGAGAGATGGTGTGGGTGAGAGAGAAACGGTATGTGTGAGAGAGAGAAACAGAGTGTGTGTATCTGTGAGAGAGAGAGAGTGTGTGTGACAGAACTCATCTGGGCTCTAGCGCCAGATCATTTGAAGACCTAGCAACGCCCCTGGCTGTAAGTGCACCTTTCATTAGGACACATTGGCATTGCTTCAGCTGGTGGAATGAGGACATTTTATTTATCTGTTTTACTATTTGAAGAGTCTATTTTAAATTTCCTAGTGCATGCTACCAATCTTAACATTAACAATATGCCATTGAGTTAACAAAATTAGGTGTGCTGATCATAATCTATGCCAATGTTTTAATGTAATCAATTTGATGTTATTACAGGAACTAAAACAGGATATCTCTAGTTTCCGTTATGAAGTGCTTGACCTCCTAGGAAACAGGAAACCTCCAAGGAGGAGCTACTCAACCAGCAGCACAGAGATTTCCCAAAAAGACGAGGTAGCAGAGGATCGTGCCAAGTCAAAAAGTGTGTCCTTCAGCGTGACCAATAAGAAAAAGGATTTCAATGTCTCAGCTCTGATTAAGACAATGTCTGGAATTGAAATTGTGGAGGATGCACCTAAGAATAATGGCATTAATAAGCGTTCTTTTATCCGAAATGGCAATAAGCTACAGAGGCTTTCAAGTTCCAAGAAGGAGTCCTTCAAAAGACTTGGTCTACTTTTCTCCAAAATGAATGGACATATGCCAGAACCAGCTTCAGAGCCCGTGTACACAATATCTGATGGACTCATCCAGCCACACTGCATGTGGCAGGAAGCAAAACATACTCAAACTGACCAAGAAACAGAAGGCTCTAAAATTGAAATTAACCTCAATGAGGTGAGTCATGATGGGAGCTTCAGGGGACAAATGAATGACCCCTCTCCTGTTTGTACCAATTCCCTACACTGTGCTTCCAGCCTCTGCTCTTCTAGTGCCAAGCTGATAGACTCCACGGAAGATGTATTTGACTCATGGGGTGAGGCATGTGATCTACTCATGAACAAGTGGAAAGATGGACAAGAAGAGCAGGTCACAACAAGACTATAAGTAAATACTATTTAGGACTGCTGTATAAAAATTAGCAATTATAAGTTTGTAACAATTTCCTTTTATGGAGCATTTAAAAAGGTAGGATTCCCACCCTGTCCCAGTGGATGAGTGTGAAATTCCATTAACAGTGATCTATTATACAATATTTTTAAAACATTTTTTTGTTTTGCTTTTTATAATGAAGCGTGCTAAACTATCCACTCGTTTCTCCTTTAAAGTCTTCAGTACCAGCAGGGTTAGAAAATATTTCTAAATAGTATGTTTTATGGCCCCTCTGCTACTGAGGGTGTTCAGCAGATATATGAAATCAAAAACACAAGTGCAGAACATGTTTAGTAAGATTTGTTGAGGCTTTCAATTGAATCCTGTCCACAGAAACACTTTGAACCTGTCCTGTTTATTCAAAATGTTTTTTTTCTGATGTAGCATTTCCTTATCCCTTTACCAATTTTTAGCCAGTAGCATAAATTCATGTGAGCACACAAACCTCTACTGCAAGGTCATTAGAGGGTCTATTCAATATACGGACGTATTCGGATAACATCAGTGACACATTGGTACCCAAATTTATTGCTACTCAGGCGGCTCCGGTGTGCCTCCAAAAACGAATGCCCCAAAACGCCCAACTGAAGTGGAAGCCTCTATCCTCCCCATAAATAGCTATGGGGACGATAGAAACTCATTTTCGCAATAGTTCTCCTGAAATAATAAATAAATAAATAAATAAATACAAATTAACCAAAATAATTAAAAAATAATAATAATGTAAAAAAAAGTGCCCCCTTCCTGGTGCCAGCAGACCATAAGTGAAAAATAAATTGCCTGGCTCTAAAATAATAATTGGCTGGGCAGAGCAAGTAGCCTGACCCCCCCCTAATAAATAATATTCAAAGGCATATTAAAAAGGCCTAAAGAATTAACCCAGCTTACAAATTCTCCGAGTTTTTGAAAACCAGTCAGTGGTAGAGCTGGGATAGGATTCTGCATGACAGAGCCAATCAGATGCCTTTATCATTTAAAATGGACATACAATTTTGGGCAGCCCCCAAATCCCAGGGGGGTATATGGACTGGGAGCCATTAATCTAAATGTGGCTAATATTTTTTATTAGGGGGGATCGGGAGCCTTTTGTTTTATTTATTGTGCTGTCTGCTGGTCCCACAGGGCATTTCATTTTTTTTTTTTAAATGCCCAAAATTCTGCAGTTTTAGCTGATTTCAGGTTCATTTCAGGGGATTTTGGCCCACAATGAATAGGGCGAATCCATAGTTACTTTTGCCCGATCCAAACACATTTCAGGCCAGATTGGTCTATATTGAGTAGACCTTTAAATGTTGGGTACTTGGTTCTATACTCTTTACAGGAGGGGAAAAATTGAGATACTTCGGTAAGACCTAGGAGGTAATGAGCTAGATTAGGAAACCGTTCCAAATTAACTGTAATACAAGCCACTATGCTTTGGGAATGCAGTAATTTCCTCTGACGTGTAGCAAAACACCCTGTGGTGAAAAACTTCTATATTCGCTTTACCACTTGAAAAGCAGCTAGTGGAACAAGTGGGGGGGGCTTTGGTGGAATACCAAATGCACAAATTATCATGTCATGCATGTTGATATCCATATCTTGGAGGAAATGTCCCCCTCTTTAATACCCGCCCCTCAAAAAAAAAAAAATCACATCATTTGTTTTGAATGCTTCTGTTGTTTTCAGCTCCTTTCAAAGCTGTGTAGTTGCTATTTCGCAAACGTTCCCTTTACTGTGTTTATATGTGGGTCAGCCTCTTGGCTAACTTTGATCATCAGATTGTGGCTGTTGTACAAAGAAATGTACAATATCCCTGGAAACATTGACCTCTGAAAGGTAAAGCATTCAAAACATTACCATGTATATAACGAGAAGTGTAATTATTCTGTTTAATTAAACACATCTTGTTCACCCTAGCTGAAACAAAATATCAGCCTGAAATATAGTGGGGTACCTTTTACTGGTGAAATCATTTACATTCAAAATTCGAGTTTGTGGAACACCTTCCCTTCCAGTTTTAGAGTGTAATATATTTACTTTTTTACTCGTTGTCACTGTTAGATTTCTGGAAAGAGCAGCAGGAGACGTAAAAATTCATGGATTGCTAAGTAGTTTCAAAAAAAAGTTTATCGCCACTTTTAAAAATCATTACAGCAGACATTTCACCTAAAATAAAATTCCGTTTTATTAAATCACCTTAAATGATGCCATCTGTGACACTCTGGTGAATGAGAAAATAACTTAAATGCAGTGTAGCAAATAGTCCCTTTTGTAGTTGCACTTTTTGATGACATCACTGAACGTTCTTTTCAAGGACCGCTGGCGCTTATCATCGGAATTCTCATACAGTTGACTGTAACGTGTAAATGGCTCTGAGTGGCTTGCATTTCTATATGTATGTGCCTGTCTCACTTGATCTCTGTGGGTCTCATTTGGTCTTTATAAACCTCTCTTCTGTGTATTTCTCCTTTTGTACCCTGTAACGTCCAGCTGCAGCACTCCATCCCATATACCTGTGTTGTATTCCAGCACGGGACAGAAGAGAACCACGGATAGCTGCATAGGCTCTAGAGAGTGTAATGTGACTGATTTCATGAGAATACAGTTAGTGCAACCAAATTTTATTCATATAATAACATGACAAGTCTTGGATACACTGCACTCCGCCGAGTCAAATGGTTGAGCCCCCCGGTGCTCTGGGCTCTACAAACAAAAGTTCCAGGAATAAGCACTGATGGGATTTATTCAAAATTTATCAAATTAAGTTTTTTTATTCGCAGGACAAAAAAGCCCCAACACCTGAGACTTGTATCAAGATGAGTATATATATATATATATATATATATATATATATATATATATATATATAAAGAGATTTACTTATTGTATGTGTATGTATGAATGTATGTCAAAATAAGGGTTGAAGGTCATGTGGTAACATTTCTGCACATATATTACAGACATTCTTCGAACTATATTATATGACAGATTTCTCAGGGTGACTGAGCCTTTGCAAAATAAGATATAGATTTTAGATGTTAAATAAATGCACCACTATTTTTAACAAATATTATTTTTCTTAACTCATATTTTTCTTTTTGTACATCAGGGCACTGCAAAGACAACATGGAGCATATTTTTCCCATTTGGGAAATAAAACAAAACAATACTTTTTCCTCATACATGTTCTGTGGTGTGTGATACATTTCTGCTGGTGACTTTTTCCAGATGATTATTTTTAATATGTTGAAGTAACTCTTGGCTCAAAATATATTTTCATATCTTATAGCATTCTGGTATCGAACATCAATTCAGAGCAATGGTGGGTGGTTGAAAATAGCGCTGCTTTTGCACAAGTGTTACAGTGACTTATGATTTACAAGAATGCTAAATCCAAAATGTCTTATGTAATAGTTATCTTTTACAAGGAGTCCAGCAATTTAGACATGGTCAGTTTATGTGATGAATATGAATTTAATCAACAAAACGAGGTGGCTGGGAGCAGCCATTCTTATTGTATAGGTGCCTGTAAGGTGTGTTATTGATAGAACATTTTACTAGCAATATGATTACAAAAGGCTTTACTGCATTAAAAATATTGCAACTTTATAAGTCAATACAGAATAGTAACATGCTTAACTTTTAAAGTAATAAACCTTGTGTACCATTGCATACAGGAATTCACATTAAAATGTTATTTTGATCACTAATGGACGCACACATTGTTATGGCTAAGGCTGTAATGATGATGAAGCTTTTTAAACTTGTTATTCTGAGTAGTCCGTAGCCATTGGGCAGTGCATGTGGAACCTGAATGCTTGTAGGTTCGTTGATGATGTTCTTTGTCAGGTTCTTGCTGTGCCGTAGAGTACACTAGAAACTTGCCTAGTTCTGCAAGAGTCAGGTTTCGTTGGGGGTTTAATGTTAGCTTAGCACACAACACCAGCTATCATTGGCCATTTTATGTTGCTACTTACTATATATTGTTGTTCTTTTGGGGGAGGGAGATAGTAGCTGTTGCAAGTGAATGGCCCCCAGAGATGTTAATATCATACTGTTTGGTAATATAGAAATAGCTCAGGGATGTCAAACCCCAGTCCTTGAAAATGGCACAAACACTGGGCTGTTGCTAGCCCTTTCTTTATTGCTCTGAAATAGGCAGTTCGAATGGAATGGTTAGATGTAGATCTAAGTAGTAACCATTGTTATTAATAGGTAGATGGGATATTTAGGCTCGAAAACATTACTGTGAGCAGGTGGCTGGCTATAAAATGCATAGTGGGGAACGAAAAACAAGAAGAAAATCTGCCTTTACAATAACTAGAGCAATGAATTAAGAAAAAGTTATAAAAAAAGATATTGTAGTTTTCAACACCATATTTATTCTAAAAAGTCAGGTTTTCAGCATTGAATGTTAAACATTAAAATAAGAAATGAAGGTATAGATATATACTGCAGTACTCCATTATTTTTTGTCAAAGTTTTTTTTTTTTTACAGAGTTGTGTGAATACATGATTAAGATTAAAACATATAAGTCAATTTATCAAAAATGTATGAATCATCATAACCGCTCTTAGTTGGTCAGGACATCAAAGCACATACTTTACAGTGCTACAATCAGTGCTTCTCTTTCATTTTTGGTTTACGATGAATGTAGACCCTAAAACTGGATATTTTATTTGTTGGTCACCATGTGAAATGGCAGCTGTGTAAGAGGATACAGGCACCTTGTCTCTCAGTTATTCACTAAAAGGGGAATTGAGGGGAGATGAACATTTCATCTCACTAGTTTAGATATACATCTCACTTGAACTCACTTTTTAGTGAATATCACCCTCTGTGTAGAAAGTCTGATGTTAACTGCAGTGCAGTGTATTATGCTCACCCACAATCTAACTCATACTATCTTAGGTATAGTGTGTTTCATAGAAAAGTATAACTCGCCAACTGTGATGGAGTCGAACCATTCTCAAACCTTGGTGCACTTTTTGTTTTAAGGGGTTGAGATTTCAGCTGGAATTTGTCAAAATTGACATTGTGCAACTCCCGATCTTATGGTACTTGCAACCCCACATCCATGTTATTTTGTACTGTAATGTTGAGCTGGTGTGACCTTCTAGTCTTTGTTGTTTGCTGTACAAAATGTAACTCTGCCCCTAGAAATCAATTGCTGTTACTATTTTCCATGGCTCCAGGAAAACGATTTAGTGTCACAATTTCCACATTACCCATAATTACAAACCCAGCAGATGAACAATCACTTCTTGTGTTTTGTTCTTTTAATCTCTGCGCACTGCGTGAGTTTTGCAATAACATTAACAGGGGCTAAAAACAGATTTAATTTAGTAAGAATAATGGAAAAAAAAAAAAGCAGTCTCTGTGGGGTCTAGAAACAAATGAATGCTCAATACCTATATCAAACATTGAGAAATATATTGCGTATTCATTATCTTAAGGAATGTGTGGTCTACTGTCACTGTCTATTAAAATGTACTGAGCTGCCCTCACATGGCCTGGATTGGAATGATTGTGAATATATAGGCTTACATTTAATCCATTTATAGATAGTCATGTTTACGTCATGTCCTGGTTTCAAATGACACATTGCATTCTCAGATTTACATCATGTGGGCCAGATGAGGGGCTTCTAGCTGAACTGCAGAGTTTTACTCAATTCGGTTTCTTAATATGACTCTATTCTAGTCGGGGGAAATTGGCTGGGGAAACCACATTGGCCAGTTATATTCCCGATTCAGGACCACTTCGGTAGTATCTATGTAGCGCAAATTTAAGAGCTATTTGAATCACTAATGTGATCCTCGACCCGGAGCTTCGATTTTCATTTAGAACATCAGAGCTACCGGAGTAGATCCTTTAGTCTGCACTCGAAGAACTAAAAGTAATCAACACCCAGCTTAAGCAGCACTGATCTGTACGATTGCAAAACGTGCACTGCAGCATATACATTTATATTATGTTAAATGCACTGTATACTTTGTTTTCAATTCCCTTAATTTCCCTCGTTCTTAATTACAACCCAAATATTGGGGGTGAATATTTTTAAAGTTGATATAAAATACATTTTCTGTTCCACTTGACTGGGTTTGCTACATCACCGTTTTATTCAAGGCTATCTTATTTTTATATGGGGTTGTGTACATGTATACACATACACAAATATGTACACACACACACACCAAGTTTAATAACGCAACCCATTAAATAAATTAGCTTTTCGATACTGGAACTGTATATAAAAAATATTAAATTATCACAGCCTTTACAAATGCCAGTAAAGAGTTGGTTCCCTTCAGATGTTTAAGCAAAGTGTTTTTTTTTTTTTTTGCTGAATTATATGCATGGTTATACTTCTTATTACATAAAACTTTTAGCTGGCTTGTTTTACAGTTCAAATGGTTTATTTAGCCTCTATAGTAAACTAGTAAAAAAAAAAAAAAAAAAAATTGTCCAAAGGCCAACTTGCTTATTAAGATATCAGACTACTCAGTCTTTTAGAACATTTGAGTTAAAAGGCCAATTGTGGTCGCAGTAAGTATGCAATGAGTACTCTACAAGTATATTCAAACAATATTAAAAGTGTCCCATTAAATACAAACATGAACACTAAGATCTATATTTAGTGTCGACAAGTTTTCTTAACCTCTAGCTGTCAGAAGGCTGAACTCTGGGAGTAATGTTGGCATACAGGATCATGCCCTTATTACCTGGATGCCTGGTACACTTAGGGTTTAACAGAGGCTCAGTCAACCTAGGTAATCAACCTTTTCTCAAGCAGGACTATGCTAAATATTTGGAAACCTGCATGATTTACAGTATTTTAGGAACCATCTACTTAGATTCATGTGTGGACAAGGAAATAAATGAAGTAGTCTATTTAGAGAATGCTTAATTTATATGAAAATGTTCATGCCTCAGCTTGCACAACTGTGAAAATTCATTTTTATTTATACACACAGTAATTATGTTTAGATCTCATGTGAATGGCCAACAGCATCAGAGTCAATAACGGGGGAAGAAAAAAAAAATAAAAAAAAAAAGAAGTGAGCTTCAAAATAAACTGAGCCGCTGTCATCTGCGTCTAAAGACCCTACACACAAATGTCGTGTTCATTACATACATCTGCAGTATAATGGATTATTTAATCATTTGTACTTTGTACAGAGCAGCAACTGCAAAAAAAAAAAAAAAGCATTGTGTGCTAGCTTCTGCCATTCACCAAATGCAATAAGAGATTTTTCAAACATGCATGTTTCATACCAGAAACAAAATATCTCTGGAAACTTTAAATAATATATATTTAATCCTTCTTACATAGGAGTAACAATGATGCATATATGTAAAATAAATGGTTTTATTTTTGTAAATTCTTGAGAATGGCATCAACGTGCACCAAAAGGTCATATTTTTTTTTTTTGCCTGCACTTGGAAAACCAAGCAACGAACGGATGTTTAACCCTTTTCTGTCCCAGAAGGGGTACAGTGTGATAGATTAAAATGCCTTGCCAATCCTACAGCACAGACGGGTAACAGAACATTCTGAATGTCCAATTTAAATACGCAAAATAGAACTCACTTAGAGTGCACTTTGGGTTATATACCACAGAACAGATTATCTATCCTGCAGAGATATTTTGTACATAAACAAATGTACTTAATTTCCATGTATTTTGTAACTTGTACACTGAAAATACAGGATTAAAGCTTTTTTTTTTCCAAAAATGTATGCTTACTAAAATTAAGATTTTTATTCTTTCATACAGTATGTAAACCTTACAGTTGCCAATAAATATTTATAACTATAAACTGATCCAGTCCATGTTGTTCTAGGTCATGTTAGAAGTGTAACACATTTATCCTGACAGGTGGATGTAATGTAGGTGGATCAGGCCATAATGCAGCCAAGTATGGGATGGAAAGAGGGGGCGCATATACAGTGGTGTTATGTGCTGCCCTAGGCAGACAACATTCAGCCCCCCCCCCCCGCCATTGCATACCTACGACTTGTCCCATCACCCATGTTGCACACCCACGAAATGCCCCATCACCCACATTGCACAATTAAATGCCCAAAAACCCCATTACATGCTCCCATAACCCCAATTAATTGGAAGGAGCTAAAACTTGCTGAACGGTGGGGGAGGGAGCGAAAATGTTCGAAGCACCAGAAGTGTGCTTTAACACCCTCTGGCGACGTGCCACCCTAGGAGAGTGCCTTGTTTGCCTTGTGGAAGATAAACTTCTGGGCATAAATTTATGCATAACCTAAACTCAACTTCAATTGAGTTGTGTAATAACCATGTCAACAGTACTGTGCCAATGCCTCCCAACCAAAACTGGGCGATATACAAAGGTGATGTGGCAAAGGGCTACATATTATCTGCTCCAAGTCTTGGTATCTCTATTTCTCCTTTCTCAAATTAATTTATATTTTCTTCTTGCACTTGGGAGGGCCAGTGATATGCCATGCATACTATACTGTGCAAACTATATTTCAAAATACTAAAACACAAAGGTAATGGGGTCCCTGATGAAACAAGATTTCATTATATTATATATATATATATATATATATATATATATATATATATATATATATCTGGACATCATACATATTTATAAATGCATACAACCACCAACACTTTTTTCCCCCCACACGCACTTAATAAAAAAAAGTGTATTCAATCGACAGTACAGTAAAGGACCATATTTCAGATAGATAGTAGAGCAATTTTGTTGGAATGTCTAATAGAAGGACATTGTTCTACAGAAGACAATAGCCTGTTTTGCTCAATTCGTGCTGAATGAGTACTGCTTCAGCACAATGGTTTGGACTTTTTGTGGTTTACAAATCTATACAGCCACCTGGAGACCACAGCTGGCATTGCACAGTCATAACAGTTTGCTTCTGCTTTGTGCACAACAGGGGTCTGTTGTTGAATGAGTAGATTTGTAATTCTGAACTATACAGTCAATACACCAAATCCAATAGATTTTTATAATGTTGGTCTTTTTTCAGCATAAGAATTAAAAAAATAAAACATTTTAACATTAATAGTATAAATCATCTATAAAAGACTTTAATACAATTAAAACAAAAAAATGTCCGTCAGTGACACCGATACCTTATATTTGACCAGTGAAAAATCGGCAGTCTAGCTATAAAATAAATGTAACCAAATTTACTTGAAAAAAGGTATCGTCATAGACATCAGTGACTGCCTGGGACCACACAACCCAGCCAACCACTAGGACTTTATTAGATCCCATTAATAAGAAGTGTTCATCAATGTGGTTCCCAAACACAACACAGCTGGGGTCTTGCCTTTGCTTGTACTCAATCAGATCCTTATGGAATTTCTCACAATAGATCACACAATTCTTCAGCTTTAACCCATATGTAACCAGTGGGTATGAAACTTTTCGTACCTCATTTCCAAGCAGCTGTACGTGTAAACAACATGGGGATTTCACAACTACCTTATTACCTTGAGATGAAGCAAAGAAGTAGGATGCCTCTCACAGAGAACAAACCATATGGAAATAGCCAGCCCTATAGGATGTAATGTGACTGGACCCACCAATAAAGGTAGTCCAGGTCAGGTCCCCTCTGCACAAGGAACACAGCAACCACAGATGTATGGTTCAGCCTTTATTGACCTAGTCAGTGTGGTATGGCTAGTGTCCCTCTAGTTGAAGCAAGCAGGGACCCACAGCTGACCATAGCCTAGTAACTCGCACAGAGGAAGCAGAGAAGTGCACCATTGCAGAGTAAACCTCTCCATTACTATATCAGACTGGTGCCACCCAAAAGGGCAGTCCAGATCCCAAATGCCCGGCAGGTCTCCTCTGCATGAGAAACACGGCCTTCATTGACCTAAATCAGTGTGGTACGGCTGGTGTCCTAATTTGTATCTTTACTGCCCTTAAAGGTGGGACCAGTCTGATATTCTAATGGAGAGGTTGCCTCTGGAATAGTGCAAATTGAGCAAAAATAATTGTGAGTAGGTTACATACTATAGGACTGGCTATTTGAGCTTTTGTCCATTTTCTGTAGGGGACCCCGTTTGTCTCTACCTTATTTCCTAGTCTTAGTCTGACCTAGGCATCTCTATTATATTTCCCTACCTAATCTTAGACCAGTGTGAAAAACGATGGACATTCCTCAATGTTGACTCTACCAAGGAAGGTTCCAACACCTTTTCCTGTGCTTGGAGCAACTAGACCAGTACTTTTTCCGCCCCCAGTCCTTGGGGTCCCATCAGCCCTCCACCCAGTCACTGCACGGACATGATCATATGATATCATACCTACCCAAGTCAGCCATGTACACTGTGACTTGTCCCGGAAGAGGGACATACCACTGATTTCATGTTCTAGCCACCCTCAACAAGTGGAAATGCATACCCTGTGTTTCTCCTCATAACCTAGTTTTTCCCACTCTACCCTTGAGAAGACAGACTAGTAGCTCATTATTTGTGGTAGCTATAATTAAGCCTGAGTATCTGATAAAACATGCGAAGGATAGTCTCATTGGTGTGCATGAACATGAAGTTTTATATGGTCCAGCCTCAAAGTTTCTCTACAGCAACATCAACAAGATTTCCTTTGGGAGCACACCCATTTTTTGGTTTATGCATATTCTTTGTAGGCGACAATTTCATATCAGCCAAGTGTCTCTATTTAGGAGAGATAGTCCTGATTTTCTAGGCGCTCAGATTTGTGGATGCAAATATCATGGAGCTGCATAAATAATACAACTCACTGTAAAACAGTGATATATGTTCCATTTGTGCTAGGTGTGTTGCTGAACTTGCAGCTGCCCTCGGATGTAGCTTGTGTATTCGGGAGTTTGGGTGCTGGCTGTTCGCAGCACACAAACCCCCGGAGATACACGAGATACATTGTGCTGCTGAGTGACACCTGTCACGCAGGGGCACGATACAACACCCTGCTGTAAAAATGTGTTTAAATATATTTTATAAATACTTTATTTTTATCCTAAATAACTTGCCAAACTACATCAAATAGATATAAGCTGGCATTTAAGATGTTCCAAAATGCCCTGCTTCCACAGCTACACACACAAAAAAAGTACCCCGTTGGGGATAGCTGCACTGAGTGTGCACTACAGTCACCCAACAATCATAAAATCGTATTTGAGTGAAAAATACCCAATTTTGTGCAGTGCCTATTTGAATTGTAAAATAAGTGATCGGTGTGTAAGCATAGACTCTTGCACACAAATCATGCATGTGCCTGGTGTACAATTCCTAGCCTACCTCAGCTTCCATACAGTAGATAAAGAGTATATCACAATGTAATAAGGGGAAAAGATTGACCACCAAACTGTATGCCAATGAAGTCAAGTGTTTTAATGTACAGCAGTATAAGGCATAAGAATTAAGCTTTTATGGTTATGGAAGCAAATCTGCCCTCAGGCAGTAAGCTCTGACAACACAGGAGCGGAACAGGTTGGATACAGTGGGAGGTCTTTCAAGACCCCAGTCTCCTCCAAAGCAATGCCCTTCCCCATGCAGACACTTTGGCTGAAGGAGGTGTTCCCAGCAGTAGGAGGGGCTTTCATTATATCAGTCCTGCTCTTAGCCACCTCTCTGTCTGATAAACACATGATTCCAATGGAGTGGTAAATGTGTAACTACTTGACTCTGAGCTAATTAATTTCATTCAATGAATAAATCAATTAAAGCATAAACCAACCGAATACCAGTTCGCATATGTATTTGTATTACTTTTATGTATTGTTTATAGCCTCTAGTAAATAAATATTGTTGAATTGCCGAAAGCAAGGAGTGTGGACTCTGAATTTACACTCAGTAGTTAAGTTATTAATAGCATAACAGGATATATTTATATATTCTTACAGTAAGTGTTATTACATAACTACGGTAACTGTCTAAACCAAATAACCTTTTTCACACAACTCAATGTTTAGATGTAGCAATAAACAGGAGGTAGTAGTGTAGTCTGCAAGCTATTTCTGCCAATGCAACACACAGCTTCCCATTCAGCTACATCACATGCAAGGAACAGGAAAAAAGAATTTGTGTCCTGAAAGATAAATATGACACGTGTCTTTACAATTTATGGCCCCATTACATAGTGCTAGAAGCAGGACAAAAAAACCAGAGTAGCTAGAATGGCTTTCATGTTTTCATCCCATTGACAGAGGGTCGAGCTTAGAGTTTCAGCCCTCTTCGGTAATCTAAACAGCCAATGAATTTAGGCTATTCAGACGTGCTGCAGAACTGGCATGCAAATCTGCCATTATGACCAGTTTTAGGGATCAGAAGGACTCTTGAGTTCAGGTTACTGAAAGAGTAGTCTCTATCCTCTCCATATGGGTCTATGCACCAAAATTCGACTTTGGAGGTAGACTTTCATTTTGAGAACAAGTCAAATTTGGCTCCAGAGTTTGAATGTGACTTGACTACTCTAAAAATGAAAGTCTACCTCCAAAGTATAATTTTAGTGACTAGACTTCTATGGGGAGGACTTAAGCTATTCCTCAACACAGGGTAGATGTGCAATGGGGATTTATTTAAAATGAGGAGGGCATCATTTAAAATGAAGGCCATATTCTGTTTAGGGATTTCATCCATATGAATCCTATTTATTCGGCCTACTCAATATGTGCTGAAATTTGGCTACTTTGACCTATCTGGCCTCAATTTGGTCCGGATTGGTCTATATATTGATTAGATCTTTTGTCATTTGGTGGTTACAGCTTTAAAAGTAGCCAAACCAGGACTTGGTGTAAGGTTTATTCACTTGTGAACGAGTCAACCTTGCAGCTAATTGATGACAATAGAAATCATATTTCACTCACTTTAGCATCAAGGTATAGTTATTATTACAGACCTGTGTTAATGTTTAGTCGATTCTTTTTATTAAAATAAACCATAGCCAAACCCAGTTCAGAGGCATGATACGTGCGGCCAGCCCGGAGCACGCCTGTCACTCGGAGGCACGACGTCTCTTGTGTACTTCCGGGGGTCTGTGTGCTGAGAACAGCCAGCACACAAACTCTCAGAAATATACGAGTTACATCCGAAAGGCAACGCCAGCTACGAATTCGGCAGTCACTCACTCTGTTGCCAATTTGACAAGCACGAAAATGAATTGGCAACAGAGGGAGTGACTGTTGCCAAATGCGTTGCTGGTGTCGCCTTTTGGATGTATTTCTGGGGTTTGTGTGCTCTCTGTTCGGAGCACGCAAACCCCAGAAATACAATGTACAGGTGCGGCGCACACCTAGCACATATCCGCCACTGACCCAGTTATTCCGGTTTAACAAAACGGTACTGACAAAAACAAAACAACAAAAAACTATGAATGTCTGATTTGAGAAGTTCACTTACCAGGTCAGTTTTAGGGAACAGCCCCCAATGATATTTTTCCAGCATGGCAGGGGTTCAGTCGAATAAATAAAGCAGAAGATCAGCCAAGTTCAAGAACCATTTCCTTTTTAAACAATATTTTTATGCTTTCTTATTTATTTAGTGCAAGTGAAATAGTAAACACCAATTTTTAATCACCTCGTGACACAGTTAAATTAAATACTTTGGTATACTAGTGAAAGACAATACATTAACATTACAAGCAAAACACGAACATAAACCTAACACAAACAAAGTGGAAGATTTGCAAGTGTCTTCTGCGGGGTATACCCCAACAACAAAACCTCAACTGTGACATAAACAGTCCTTTTCACATAGCAGAAGTAATACACCACAGAAGACCCTAGCGATACTCCCCCAAACACTTTAAACGTTAAGACACAGTTGGAATATTCAAGGCAGTCAAGTTGGTATATTCAAGCTAGCGGCTATAGAAGAAAGGCATACAAGTCTTTTCCCACACCAAAGTGTTGCACATACAGGAATAGTACTCAACATATTTCTCGGTTTTTATTCTGCACCTGGGTTACAGCCTCTGACCTTGGTCACTATATGAGGCACACGTATGCCATCATGTCACAAGCTCCACTTCCCTAGGGAATTGCCATATTAAAAAAAAAAAAAAGAAAAAAAGTCCCCAACCAAATGGTGGGGTACAGCATTCCCAATGCGTATGGCTATACACGAGAGCATACAGCCTTAATGGCAAGATTGAAAATACCAATTCATCTATTGTCATTAGTTTGACAATGTAATGGAGGTTTACTTGGTCAGTTCGGTTAGAGAGCCTGGTTTAAGACTAGGGTGCCAACACTGAGAAAGATCTACAAATGACTAGAACCATGTTGTGGATACCAGTATTATTGAAACTACGAGATCTATGAATTTAAGCATGTTTGCTTATTTAGGTAAAAAAATAGCAGGTTTAGCTAGTTATGAAAAAAACAAAGTGAAACTTTTAAATGCTGTGACTCCGTTTTCAATCTACTTCTGGTTAGACATACTATTGTTCAATTGTATGACCATTAAACCAATGTTTATTACAGCAAAAAGTCTGATGGCATTCCAGTTACTGAGAAATAACCTCAACGCCAGAACATTTCGTGACCTTGAAGGATTGCCTTCACGGGAACAGACTGTTTCAGTCCACAACATAAGTACCATCTCAGAAATCCCTTAAGTGAAGAGGACAGAGGCAGTCTGTTGGCAGATCCACTTAAAAACAGTTTGAAAAACCTTCTGTAAGCATGCTGTAGCAGCTTGGTCACTAGTTGTGTGTTCTTCTGACCAGCCAATATAAAGGAAGGAAATACGGGCAAATTCTAAGAACCCTGGATTGCTTCTTGGACGGAGTAAAAGTTGGAAGCTATGGCATCCCTGCACCTCACCGCCAAATCAGTGTTATGTTGAGTATGTGTAAATAAGGAACTTGCTTCTTTGTTTTTAACCGCCAAGACATCTATAGAAGCATGTGCAGAACTCCTTGTATTTCTGGAACATAAAATCAAGAAGAAAAAAAAAATGTAATTAAAACACCTTATATAATAAGCCTAGTCATCTGTATTCTTAACATGTGCTAAAAAAACCTATTTACTCATCACGTTGAAGTTACAATAATGCCACATTTATTATCCTTTGTAGAGAGAAACAAATTGAATGACAGGATAAGCGACATTCTTGCCTTTGTTCTTCAGCTAATTAAAATGGTAAACTGAAATATGATCAAATTGTTGCACTGCATCGCCTGTCATCTGCATCTTCTTCCAATCCAGGAGGAGTGGGTGAAGGTAATTTCACAGTACAAAAAGTACTAATTATACCTGCTGACATTCGGTAACATGAGGAAGGACTGCTACTTATTAAAGTTTAAGCTCTATTGCAAAAAAAAGGTAAAAACTTGGTAGGAGGTAGGTCTTACAGAAGGATTTAAATTGGATAAATACATTTACATAAATATTGCAATAAACCCCCCGGCCCCAAATAATCATTTAAAAAAAAAAAAAAGTCAGACATACTGTACATATTTCAGGTCATCCTTATATAGCCTGTGGTACAAAGTGGGTTGGAGGAGTTGGCGCTGCGATGTAGCTCACTTGGTGTATGTGGCCAGCATTGACTGTGTTGTGTATCCGAGGAGAACTGCTGTAGGGCTGACTTATAGGATGCCAAGGTCCTAAGTAGTGATAAGTAGGTACAACAGGCACACAGGAGTCAAAGCCAGATAAGGGAGGCTGGCTGTAAGGATCCGTTACAAAAGGATAATATACAGCACCATGCGGTGGAGGCAAAGGTTCAACGTTTGTAAAAGAACCTGTATGTTAAAAAAAAAAAAAAAATTAAATTTACTTCTAAACCAGTACAATTTTATGAGGATAATGCTGAAACTAGCAAAAAATGAAATTATACGGTAAAAAGTATACGGTAAAATTATTTTTGTTACAATTATTGTATTTGGATTACTACATGAAACAGAAAATAAAAAGCTGGTTAGACAGACAAAAGTCAATGAAAGCAGTCAGATATGTAGAATTTCTCTTTAAAAAAACAAAAAGAAAATATATATATACCCAATCTGGGGTGAAAAGTAATGCAGAAACGAGGACTAAGGCACTTGCCTCGGGTGCACACAACTGAAAAGGAGCAGTGATAGCTACATAATTGGACTGAAGTCCTCTCATGCCACAAAGCTGCTGGTCTTGGTTACCCAAAATGATGAAATCCGCACACCGCTTTTTTGATAAATATTCATGTGTTTAATAACCAAGTGATGGAGCAGGGGGAGGGATAGCAATTAAAAAAAACCATAACGCGTTTCATGCAGCACGCTCACAGGAGTACTCACTCATTAGCACAGGGCTTGACAAATTTAATTTGATTTTAGGAGCCAGACAATCCCGACATACATACACGCAATTCATTAACACACACCCCTACTTTACATATACACATATATACAAACCACACACACACCTACTTTATATATACACATATATAGAAACAACACACACACTTTATATATAGCCATAGCCAGGCTTGAGAAAGATCTGTAAGGATTGAAACGTTGCCTATGTGTGATTAAAAATTCATCACTTTACAACCGAGTGCTGGTCTTTCATTTTTGTTGCTATTTGAAGATTTGGGAGACATCTTAAAGTCCGTGCACCGGGACTTTATATCTTGTGCGGATCTGGGACTATTTTCTATTTATATATACACACACACACACACACACACCCCTACTTTACATACACCCATATATACAAACACCTCAGACACACCTACTTTACATATACCCATATATACACAAACAACCCCACCCCACACAGTTTTTTCTTGGTTTTTTTTTTCCTTAACGTGTTCCCCCTCCCTGCTGCTTTCCTCATTGCAGGGGAGGGGGACATTCGTGCTGCAGCCGATCTTCATTGATCTTCCTGCTGAGTGGCAGGATGTCACGTGACGACACCTGGCACTCAGACACGTGTTGCACGAGGGGGCGGAGCTTGCAGTCTGTGCCATCCACATAGACTTTACCCCCTCGAGCTGCGGAAAAAAAATAAAATAAAAAAAATAAAAAAAAATCTGACAGCAGCGGCAAGGGGACCATGAGGCTGACTGCACCCAGGCGCCAGGTCTAATTTCCTGGTCTCCATGGCGTCTGTCAAGCCCTGCATTAGCATGTAGGACTAGGTATATGTATGGTATTTGAACTCATAACTCTGAACCAGATCAGCATGAAGAGGCAAAGACCTCTCTCAACAATACTGATAATTATAGTATCAAAATGTCACCATATATCAAAGGGAGGTGCAATTTTCTGTTCTTGCCTGGGGTGCGGAAAGAGCTGGCCACAGCTCTGGTGCACACTCAGACAAGATCAGAAAAATTGTGCCCACTTTTACTTACCTCCTGTTTCCACGGTCATAGATCTGTTGTCATTGTACATTTGAGATTGATCCACTATGGGTACTGGTTCAGGAAAGGTTTGGTAAGATTCAACATGTGCAGGAGGTGGAACCTGCTGCACATAGACCATCGAGTGCCAGAAACTCTGGTGATAACACTGGGAGCACAGAACAAGGGAAAAAATAAATTAAGAGCATAATATGAGATTTATATATATATATATATATATATATATATACATATACATATACATATACACACACACACACACACACACACACACCCCAAGTGACTGCACCCCCAGTAAACCATACCTATAGAACATGTAAAAAACACAAGACATTTCAAAAGAGAAAAAAAACAACAACTATGCAGGCCAGAATTAAACAGCCCATGAATAAGTGGTCATCTATCTATATCACTTGACCCAAAACACACCAAGCTCTACAAGTTTATACAAAAAAATATATTTTAAAATAAACAAACAAGCATTTCAGAGCAGATATTGCTTACCAGGATAGTACATACAACCAATGACTTTTAGAATCCATTAAGAAAAAATACCTGTAACAAGATCAATTGGAATATACAATTTCCCAAATCTCTAGTTTTCATGTTTGGTTGACGTGAATAAAGCGAGGGATGCTTCACTAAGCATCAGAGGGTCCAGGTTTGTGCTTTATTGTAATAAAGCAACAGGGAAATGAGGCAGTTGTAAAAAGTAAAACAAGACCAACATACAGTAGGTTGTTTACTAAATATTGCATGCATGCCAAGGGAACAGAATCTGGTTCTTATTTACAAAGGGGAAATAAAAATAAGTACCTGCAATCCGAGATTAAAGTAATACTGCAAAACCTTGGTGTCTGGGAAAAGAAACACATTTACAAATGCTTTCTACAAATTAGACACCTACAGCTACTGGGAACAGACACAAACAAGTAAATTACCAATGTACTTATAGCTCACACTACAAAGTAGAAAAAAAATAAAAAAAAATAAAAACACAGAATTCCATCACCATATAAGTTTATTAAATTCATCTGGTAGCAGAGCCAACAAAAATGGTGGCGTGGAACCTAAAATTAGGATCCCACATCACCAAATGGTCCAGATTTATTGCTCCAACCCAGTGAACAGTAGGTCAGTGAGGTAATCTTAGAATCACTGAGGTTATGACATCACATGAATACATAAGGCAGTGTACAAATGCATTAATAATAACAAAATACATAACATATTTTGTTAAGAATAAAAACTCACCTCTGGGTAAGTCACTACCGCTTGGATCACAAGAATAAGGAGGAGGTGGTGGCGGCAGAGGAACTGTACAGTCTGTCTCACCAGGACCAGAGGGAACTAAAAAGGACATTTGAATGGTCAGTGAAACAAAATATATTGCAAAATATCTATTTTCAAATGGCTTGATAATATGAGGTTGAAGAGAGGTAAACCTAATAACTGACCTGGATTACAGATGGAATGTTCATGGCAAGTCTTACAATATTTGAGCTACATATTGATTTGGAAAATTCTCTCAGTAAAGGAGGCCACTTACTACAATTTGTATCCTGTATCCAACACTACATTCAGGTTACGCATGGTACTACAACTGGGATTGTTTTTAGAAAAGTGGTACAAAATCACTTGGAATCTGTTAAGTTTGAATGGAAAAAGCCATGTTTTTTAATCCACACACTAGGCATATCCAGAGATATGGAGAACATAAATAAAATCCCCATTCAACTTTATTCCATCAAACTTCCATAAGTGACCCCCATAACCTTAAGCATGGATGGCATTAGAGTATTTTATTAAAATGCTACCGGGTCTTCCAGTGGGTGGCGATGGAGAGACCATCATTGGCTGAACAGCAGTCTGAGGTAAGACAGATGAACCAGATGTGGATGGAGGAACAACAGCAGAACTGGAAGACATGACTGTAGCTGGGGCAGCAGTGATGCAGGATGAGGTCGGAATCACTGAAGTGACCTATATGCAAAAGCAAGTTTTGCATGTTTAAAATTGCAAGACCATTGTTTTTGCTAATTTCCTAACAGTTAATTTGCAAGGCTGTCCCACTTGGACAACACCGGTACATACACACGTCGCACATTGCACTCAGCACAACAAGTGTAACAAACATTGAGATTACCTGATCAGTGGAGTACTTATATGACGCTACATCGTCTTGGGAAGCCACTACTCGGGAAACATCGTCCTGTATAGACTTAAAACCAAAAACAAAACAATAGCATAAACAGTCTCACATCTCTTCCAGAGAATTGCAGCACTACAGAGTGTATAAAAAAAAAAAAAAAAAAAAAAGGTATATACATAATTTAAAAAAAAAAAAAAAAAAAAAAATGCATTAAGAAAAAAAAGGGACCGGTTTTAATCCTTGAGTGGTTGCCTCAGCTCCCTGCGGATATTGTGTGGTTGTCAGTGGAAGTGTTCCTCCCCTGATAAATACACTGCAGACATGTTAAGCAGTGCAGTTATGATCTTTGACCACTGGAATAAGTGACGATTTCACAATTAATGAGACACTGGACTGTGCACTCCATAAAATTTCATTGTGACTTCTGTTGCTACAGTCAACACTTCTGAAAATGAAAACTGGATAGCTCTAGTGTCAACATACCAAATTCTGCGTGGATTCTGCTGTACTGTATAATGAAGAGTTATCAAATGCAGCATCTGAAAAGAAGAAAAAAAAAAAAAAAAAAAGAAGTACGCACGAAACAAAACACAAACAAAAAAAATCCACGCCATTTAGTTTTCAGATAATCTTTTCAAAAGATTCAGGCTATGTTGGTGCTTTTGTTACACTTTTTGCCTGAATGTTAAAAGCACAAGGTCACAAAAATCAATCCTGTACTCAAGTGTTGAGCTAATAAATTACCCAAACCTTATAAAATAATGAATTTAATCCACAACAAACATCTAAAAGGATTGTATTAAAGACCCAAGCTAAAATTACCAGCCCCCACCCATTGATTTGGTTACTTGCCCCTTGAGCAGTCATCTTATTCAATCAATCACTCTTCATGTATGGCTAGTTCAGGGAACATGTAAAAGTCGTGTGCTGCAAAACATGTATGTGCATATTGCAAGTATAGCTATTTTGATGGTTTCTTTTTTTTTTTTTTTTTTAGAATGTATATTTAGAATACACAGCCATAAAATGTACCTATTAAAAGAAGACACCGATTTAAATCTGTGCTTCTGGGTAATAAATAAAATCTGTCTGTAAATTAAATTTGTCAGTCAGAAAAGAAGAGTAATAGTATAGTCCAGATTTGCAGAAAACTTACCTGAAGTATAGATGAAGTCTCCTTGATAGTCCCCTGCAGAAACAGTAGGACCCATAAACCAGTAAAATGTAACAAACTGAAATTACACAGTGCTGCTCATTTATAGATCTAAAAAAGTGCTTTTAATAAAAATTAAAAAATAATAAAAAAAGGAGTCTAAACACACTGCTGTTTAAAAAAAACAAAAACAAAAAAAACAAAACAAATGTTGCACCAAAATAAGATAAACTTAAAAGTCTACATACAAACAGCATAAATGTGTATATGATATATAGTGGACAATTTGTTACTTTAGAAACTACATTTTCTGATAACTTTTTGGATTTTGGCTGCCAGTTACCCTTTTCTTTTGGGGGGGGGGGGGGGGGGGGGGGAATTATTTTTCTTATTGCACTTTCTATATTATACGTATTTATTTATTACACATACACAAGGTACAGACATGAGAACTACCACAGAAAGAAGAAAAAACCACACACCATAGATCTAACTAAAATGACTTGAAAGCCTCTCAGCAGTACATTCACATGCTTTTCAAAACTAACAGACTTCTAAAGATGACAATATTTGAAGCACCAATTGCAAGAGCACAAGTAAAAAACAAAAAACAAAACAAAAAAACAACTTTAAAATGTTCATTATTTCATGTGGCAGCGGCAACAGTCTAAAAACATGTTTTTTCTTTTTTTTTACAAAACAGTGTGTGCCAAGCTTGAAATTCGGCAAAGAGAAACAAAACAGTGGTTGCAAGTTGAGGCTCACGCACAGGGGTCGAGAGATAATTTAACAACTATTTTGCCAAGTATACAACTTTGAACTGAATCAGAACACGGTGACCTAGTCTCAACAAAAACTATGTTGTCAGCGTCACAAACTAATTTGTAGTAGGGCTGACATTTATAAAGATTTGTATCTAGGTTAAAGTTTTAAACAAACAAAAAAAACCACATACGTTGGTCAAAAAGAGCAGACAAGTTATCTTTTAACCAATTTCCTTCATCCAGACAGGATAAAATTTGCAGAAAGCTAAATTAAGTCTTCAACCCGCAATGTGTGCCGTCAACTGCAACCCTATGAATATATATATGTAAGGAGACTTTACCACCATCACTGGGCTCCTCCATCTCTTCTTCTGATGAATTCAAATTCTGCTTGCCAGAGCCAATGGGACCAGGACTGCTTCTTGTAACCCAAAAACCAGCAGCAGGAACCATAGTACTACCCTGATTCTACAACACAAGAAACACACAAAGCTTGCACTGTTCAAAAGAAAGCTGCAGTTCATTCCTGTAGACTACAATGTACATTATAACTGTAAACATTCCATGGCCGTTTTAATACATACAGATAGAGGAGGAAAGGATCCTTCATCTCCATCTTCAATTTCATAATAAGTTATCGTTTCTTCCAAGCCTCGGGTTTCTTCTTCCCGGTCTGATACAAACCCAAACTGGCAGTCTTTACTCACACATGGCATAGGTCTACGGCTCCGACTGTAGGACCTGCCAAGAGAACAAATTTCCTCTACGGAGTTACCCATCATACACCATTTCTTTAAAAGGTGAAGCTACACAAGAAACACAAAATAAAAGTACCCGGCTACATGTATACGTTTGAGAAAAGTTTTCCCAGACAGTGAGTAGTGAATACCTATAACTATATATATATATATATATATATACTATTTGGAGGACATTTGAGCACATTGTAAATGCTCTTTAAATCATTTACTGAATCTGTGTATTTGAAGAGTTTCTAACACATAAATTATTATAATTCTATAATAATCATATTCTATAAATCCGTACAGGGCCCATACCAGGTGACTTGTAAATACCTGTCTATTAACAGAAAAGTACAAAAGGACAAGAGGTCACCCGCTAAGACAGCGGAAGGGAATTTTTTTTACAGTAAGGACAATTAAGATATGGAATTCACTGCCTGAAGAGGTGGTTCTAGCAAATGTTATTTGCCTTTAAAAGTGGCTTTTTAATGAGCCGGAGCATAGAGGGCTATGCATGATAGTATAGGCATTTTTATTTAGTGCTTGGTGATCAAAGGAGAAATCGGATAGCCATTGGAGTGAGGAAGGATTTTTTTCCCCCCACTGATGTAACTATATAGGTAGTCGTCACTAAACAATGAACTGTAGTGCATATTTTCCTAAACCCAGTAATCAAGGCCCATTCAACAGTCCAGGATTCAGGGATCATCAGGTTTTGTCTAAGGTGCGTTTATAAATAATAATTTAAAAACAAACAACAAACAACACACACACACACCAACCACCCCCCCCTTCCAAAAATACCCCTCAAACCAAATAGGCCATAGTTTGTGGTTTAGGAAAGAGACCATTTATAGGGTCTTTTACAGAAATGTACCTTGCATTAAAGGGTGTTTTTCTAAATAATCTGGAGTATTAAAGGCTTTATCAATAAAAAACTATATATATATATATATATATATATATATATATATATATATAAAAAATCCAAGGGTGGTGCACTCAGCTTAGGGAGACAGCAAGGTCGAAGTGCCCGGGTGCTGTGTAGCAGGAACAAACAGCAGTCCAACAGAGACAGAAAGAACACGCACTCACGGGACCAAATACAGGCAATATGATCTTTAGTCGATACTCCAGACAACAGCAGGAACACGTAATGATTACGTGTTCCTGCTGTTGTCTGGAGTATCGACTAAAGATCATATTGCCTGTATTTGGTCCCGTGAGTGCGTGTTCTTTCTGTCTCTGTTGGACTGCTATATATATATATATATATTTCTTTTTTTATTTATTTATTTTTTTAAAGTTATTTTTAAGAGATGTATAAAAACTGAAGAAGTGGTCGTTCTAGGGTTATGCTACATTCTACTTACCTGGTTCTGTAGGAGTAGTTATCAAATGTCTGGTAGCATCGCTTTCCTGGACTGTGGTAAAATGAGATATCTGGACCCATTATGGGATGTCTGTTTATATAACGAGGTGAACCCCTTCATTCACAGAAGTTGCATATTAAAAAAGAAAGTTAAAAACATACATGAAGCACTATGTCACTAAGCAATGCAGTCTTGCACATAAACACAGGTTTTGGTTTTTGACCAGTGAACCATTCAAAGTGAAATTGTACCCAACCTTGTACATAATTTGTAATTAGAGATTGTGGCCTCAAAATGTATACCCACACAATTTCGCTTTTATTTGAAGAAAAATATTTACAAAAACCTGTCACAAGCTCTCAGGTGCAAAGCGATTGTAAATATTACAAGCAATAAAATAAACCGAGAGAAGGAAGTTATATTTTAAAAATGTACAGAACTTCTAGGCAGGTATTAAAAAAAAAAAATTAAAAAAAAAATGTGTAAAGTCAAATTGCTTTCAAAAATAGAAATCAATAGTTTATGTTTATCAATTCACAAAATGCAAAGGGAGTGAGCAGAAGAAAGTCTAAAATATAAAACACAATCATTAACTGATAACAGCTATGCAAGAGGAATGAAACTGGGTGAAGAATAGCCAAACTTGGCTAACAAGGTGAGGTTGCTGAAGTCACCATGGCAAGACTGAGCATACCAAGATGACCCAAGGTAGCTATACTGCATCAGCAAAGTCTCTCCCAGGCAAAAGATAAAGTCTGTCAAGGTAAACAAGCACTTTTGAAGAAGCATAAATAAACAGGCAAAATGTAGGACGGTAGATACAGTGGTAGGCAAGGGGAACCATGCAGCAGATGAAAGACACATCATGCTTGATTCCCTTTGCAATTGAAAGATGCCCAGCAGTGCCATAACCTCAAAATTGGTAGAAAACAGTCTGGAGTAGTCAGGAAATTGGTCTCCATGGAGGACTTGCCAAAAAATAAATAAAGTACCTCCAACATGGAAGCAAGGCCAAGCAAATCAGGGCTGGAGAGCAGTACAAAAATGTGTGTCTAAAGGCAACAGTGAAACATGGTGGAGGTTCCTTGCAAGTCTGTGGCTGCATTTTTGCAAATGAAGTTGAAGATTTGGTCAGCACTAATGGTCTCAATGTTGAGAAGTACAGGCAGATACTTATGTTATACCATCAGGAAGGCACCTGAGTGGCCCCAACTGTATTCTGCAGAATGACAATGACCCCAAACATACAGCCAGTCATTAAAGGATAACTGTAGCAAAAAAAACGTTTTGTTTAATTGAAAGATTGTATCACGTGTAGACATTTTATATAGAAATGTTTTAATGAAATAAATTAAATAAAAAGTACATTATTGTGCCAAGTTTACTCCATATAGCACTACTAGGATGCAGACATTTTATTTAGACTCTTTGGTCAGATCTTTGTTTTTCTGAACAAAGGTGAGTGAAGAGCTGACCCAAGATTCTAAACATGTCTGCCCCCAGAGGGTACTATATGGAGTAAAGAAGGCGTAATAAAGCTACTTAATTTGTATTCTTTCATTAAATAATATCTTTATAAAAAGCAGCTACACTTGAGACACTCTTTCAATTAAACATAAGTATTTTTTTTGCTAAAGTTGTTCTTTAAGAACCATCAATAGCATAAAGAACACAAAGTCCTGGAAATTATGGCATGGCCCCCATAGAACCCTGATCTCATCATCAAGTATGTCTGGGATTACATGGAGAGTAAAGCAATGGAGGCTGCCTAAATCCACAGAAGGGTTGATAATCCTCCAAGAGGATTGGAAAAACCAACCTAAATCCTTGGGGGGGGGGGGAAGAATCAGGGAGCAAATGTGTCTAGAAGAATTGAAGCGATTTTAAGTCAAAAGGGTGATCCACACTGAATATTAATTGTATATTGGTTTGTTCGGTTCACTTTGCATTTTATTAACTGATGAATGCTTTCAAAAAAAATAAAAAAAAAAACGGAAAAAAAAACACACCAAAAAAAAAAAAAGCTTATGCACAGTACTCCTATACAGTTATTGAACAAAAGGTGGTATATAAAAGAGATAACTACAAGTGGAAGAACAACTGCATAAATTATTAGCACAATATAGGAGCAGAACTTCAAAATCACTTATTAGAAGTTCACATTACACACAGATATTTAAAATTTGTATGCACTACTTTGTCAAAAGAGTACTCAAAGTGCTACACACACACACACACACACACACACACACAGGTGGAGGAAATTATTATGCCGTTTAGTTATACTCATTGTCTCAACCTCGGAAGAATAAAGCTAGTGTTGACTGCGAGGTTTGACTACTGCAGTTGGAACTTTTACAAACTCATCACAGGGAGAGAAGAGTGGTTCAGATTGATTGTATGATAATCAGGCATTTGTTAGTGCTTACTTTGGTATTCCATAGCTTCTGCCCTGCCTATGAGGGGAGTGCGGTGGCCGGAAGTGTTCGTAGGAGGGCAGGTTTCCTGGACTCTGAAAACCATAAGATATATGAACACATAGTTTATGGCCCTGTAGCAGGGTGGTCAGGTTGAGTGTACAAACCTCCTTCCCACGTACTTTCTTGAACAGCCTTTTGCGAGATTTGATATCAAGATCTGCAAGGTGTAAGAAATTTACTAAATTGGTAACAAAACAAACAAAATCATTCCCCCCCCCCCCTCCCCGTTTTATTTATAATCTTTATTGCTATGAACCTTAACAGAGGTTATCTTAACCCTACATTAGATCTGTATGCAAGCCTATAGCTACAGTATATGCCATTATCTGAGAGACTGGTCAGACCTGCAGAAGGTATAATTCTTGAGTTATAATTCAGAAGAGGGATTTTTTTTTTATTTTTTTTTTATAAAGATCCTATGTGATAACCCTTCTTAATGAATTAGTTCTCATTAGACACATGCATTCTACAGGTGAAAAAAAATTAAAAAATTAAAATAAACACAATTTGGCCAGCCAACCACAGCTTTAACCCAGATGGAAAAACTGCACGGTTTGTACCGCGTTCAGAGAATGATATTTATTACATTCAGAGCAAACAGTTATTTTGGGGGATTTGGTTTCATTTTTCAAGCACTTTGAAATGTAGCTCTTTTCCCCTCCCAGGCTGCCTTAGGCCAAATGCTGGACCAGTGGGTGAATCAGTAGAAGCTACTAACGCAATATTGGTTATTGAAATGAAACATCCAGAATACAGATTATATAGTATGTCCTGAATGACTTTCAAACTTAATTTGACTTTGTGCAGTGGAAACGGGTTTAAATATAAACAAGTCATGAGCACCACACTTCCAATGCCAACAGGCCATGTCAAATTGAATGGGAGAAGTACAGAAAAGGGGTCACTGTGAATTACATACAAACCTAGTTCATTATTATACCCCCCTGGTATTTTCTGGTAATTTCCTCCTTTCCGGTTAGTGGATGAATTCCATGCAGGGACTGGTATTACTTGAGTAACTGGTTTTATATTGACCAGTGGGACAAGGTGCCTGTTCGAAAGAAAAAAAAAAAAAATGAAATAGACTGGTCATAGTTCACCACATTATCATAGCAATTTCACATTGCCTGCTTTGTATTTTGATAGATTTTCCATGCAAATTCACAAGGCAATAGAAAAGAAAAAAAAAAAAAAACATGGGATGTAGCTGGCATAGGTGGTCCAAAGTTGGACGAACAGACTGTTTAAATCATAAGTTTTCACAAAATATTCGTTGGAAATAATTGCAACTACAAAAAGTCTAGTCTTGTGGATTTGGGATCAGTTGAAGCCAATGAATAAAATCTCCCAGGTGTTTCCGGCCATCTCTCAGCAAAAAACCCCAATATCGAAAAAAAAGGTCTTGCTAATAATATAGCCAAGCAGATTCTTGCTAACATTCTGGAAGAAGCAGCAGATCGCTTTTGGGGCAGGAAATTAACACCCACATAATCCTTCAATGCTCCTCTAAAAAGCTTTTTTTATTCTTCTTTCTATGAGGCTAGGGGGATGGACTAGAGGTTTCCAGGAAAATGGGCTACCTAATAGAAAGGTACAATTTTAGGCCTATGAGGGTTGAAGGTTGTAGTAACCGTTTGGTTTCTGATGCTCAACATCAGTTTGTGTTTGGTAATTTTAGTGGATTTCTTTGTGTAGTTTTTTTTTGTATGAATGTGTAGAAGTAATAGACTGTTAAATACATTTCTCCCCCCCCCCCCCCCCCCCCCAAAAAAAAGTCTAGTCTTGATTAGCCGTTAAAGTACATGCATGAACACATACAACAAAAGGTAATGTGGGCATGAACCAGACTTACTTTTCGGCCAGTTCTTCAATGAAGACTGTTACGGCATTACTATCGTGACCAACTTCTTGGATATGAGCATTGTAATAACGTCCACCAGGTTCCAAACGCACCTACACAATTTAAAAAATGGGTGAGCAGCAATTTTTACCCCAGCAGTCTCAGGCCATAATGCATACCCAAGCTTTGAAGAATTTCATGGAAGTGGGGTGAATATATGTAGAAAAGCCTCCCTAATTCTAGTAGTAGAAAATCCCATAGTAATTAGGCATTGGGTATTAAATGGGCCAATCGGTCATCACATCACAATAAAACGTTTGATTTACTTGACGGTGAAGAGCCATAACCAATATTGAAATTGTATCACCTTAAGCACCAAAAACACAATGAAGTCTATGCTCTAAAACCCATGAACTGAGGGGGAAGGTACACAATTAGGCCAACAAGCACAGCTATAAATACACTCCAATTCAACAATTTTTAGCCCCACAGGAATGTACATGTGCCCGTTCTCAGCAACCATTTAATTCAGATAGTAGAAAAGATTACCCACCTGACATTTGTCCCCCAGACAATAGTGCCTTCCAGCAAATACCATATAATCGGTTTTCTGGAGTTCTACATTGGATGAGAAAATACGTTTTTTGCATGAGTAATAAAAAGAAACACAAAACATCTCTACTAGAAGAAGCATAAGCAACTTGTTAGGTGATTTTTGTAGGCAAAGTGTACCAACACACACCTTTTTAGGTCACATCATATGCCTTAAAAGCCACTAAACTTCCATAAAGTCAGAAACAAAAGCAAATAACCCACCTTTTCTACTATCCAACCAGACATCAAACTCCACATTCCTGTATATTTCTGGGTCAAGCGCCTTTAATACTTTATATGGAAAAGGCATCTTGTTTGGATTTTCAGTAGACTACACAAACAAACCACACAAAAAAGTTAATATATTGTCTGTAAAGCAAAAAGGTTAATACAAATTGTTTCATTATAGTAGATCATGTAAAATAAGATACCATTTACTGAAAAGTAGAGAGAAATACTTGTATTTAAACATTATTATCAAATAATGTTTAAATATTTTAGGTAGAGAGGTTATTTAAGACGACATACTTTTGCTTCCTCCAAACCTTGCTTGGTTTTGTCTTCTGAGGAATTTTCACAGTCTTTTCTTTCCCAGTCATCAGACCTAAAAAGAGAAAAATGTTTGTGGTGTCCCAAAACTCATGCTTTTAAAACCAGATACGTTAACATTACCTATAAAAATCTCTTTTCCCATCTCCTTTACAAAGCAGTTTATCTACATAAATGACTTAAGAGGAAGAATGAAATATTCTTCAAATAACTGTTGGATCACGCATGTCAAGCTTTAAAACCTGGTACAGGGGGAGCTTCAATATAAATATATACACCGATCAGCCATAACATTATGACCTCTTACAGGTGGCAAGTCAGCAGATGCTTTGGGCAATGTTCTGCTGGGAAACCTTGGGTCCTGCCATTCATGTGGATGTTACTTTGACACCTATCACCTACCTAAGCATTGCTGCAGACCATGTACACCCTTTCATGGAAACCGTATTCCTGGATGGCACTGGCCTATTGCAGCAGGATAATGCGCCATGCGTCCCGCCACAAATCAAAAATGGTTCAGGAATAGTTTGAGAAACAGAGTTCAAGATGTTCACTTGGCCACCAAATTACCCAGATCTCAAAAAAAAAAAAAAAATCTGATCCATGGAGGACCCACCTCGCAACTTACAAGACTTAAAGGCTCTGTTGCCATCACCTTGGTGCCAGATACCACAGCACACCTTTAGAGGTCTAGTGGAGTCCATGTCTTAATGGGTCAGGGCTGTTTTGGAGTCAAAGGGGACCGACACAATATTAGGCAGGTGGTCATAATGTTATGGCTGATCTGTGTATATATAATACTTATATAATGAATAAATTGTATGTATAAAATACACGTTCCTTCATATCCCAAGGACAAAACTTGTACGCAATCAAATGACATTTGAAGAGTGCTCCCCATAGCATGTAAAATTCACATACAGACACAAATACAGTAACACAACCTACAATAGTCTAGGAGAGCTGCCAAAGGACAAGTCAACTATCCAAATGGCAAAAATATGAATTTTACATAGGAGTTGGGCAGAAAGGCTTATGCTACTACAGTGCTCAATAAACCAGATAATGGGAAAGGCACCATTGTTTAAGACGAGGCTGTAGAGACCAACAAAGGGGAATACCGTATTTGCTCGAATATAAGACTAGGTTTTTTTCAGAGCAAATGCTCTGAAAAAGACCCCTCGTCTAACATTCAAGCTAGTCTTATAATCTGACCTCAAATCGAGATCAGATTATAAGACTGGGATCCAGGTCCCCCGCAGAGCTGCAGGGGACCTGGATCCCCCTCTCAAGCAGCCAGGGGATGTCTGCGAAATGCGCGCAGACATCCTCTCCTGCCGCCCGGCACAACTGCCGGGACTTCTATGATGAAGCCGGGTCCTTCCAGCTTCAACATTAAAGTCCCGGTGGAAGTGCCGGGCAGCAGCGAGGGGATGTCTGCGCTGGGGGGAGGGGAAAGAGAGAGGCAGCATTGGCACATAAAAGGTAAATAAAAACAAGAAATGCATTTTTTTTATATGATCATTTTTATTAAAAAGCACTTTACATGTGAATATATACAAGTTGAACTATTTTCCTATAGGGTAGCCTTAAATTCTGGCTTTTATTTTTTTTCCTAAAGGAATATCCAAAGTTTGGGGGGTCGGCTGATAATCAGGGTTGTCTTATAAATCGAGCAAATACGGTATTTATGCAAACTGCATGTATACAGTATATAGCAAGTGAAAAAACAAACTGGTATGTAATATCATCTACAAGATGGTAAAAACCATTGGTTTATAAAAGGAGACCATGAAATAAATTACCTCTGGTCATTTGAAGTTTTAGTGGGTTGCTCTGTGGAGCAGTCATAGTTGGCATCTTCGCTGCCTGTGGAAGCACTGTTACGGTTCTTCTTAGTGCCACTTCGGAAAAGTTCAACAGCAGAAACCAACTCTCTCATGTCCACGCCAAAGACATCTCTGTAGAGACACTCGTACAGAACAGCTATGCAAAATACAGTAAAATTAATGCCAGGCCCTGCAATTACAGGGTTGCATATACTGGACTTTATTTTTTTTTTATGAAACATACCACACACAAAAAAAACACTTAACTTTATCCCAACTTGACTTAAAAGAATTTTCACACATCTTTCAGGCAAAGCATTTTTATGTTATAACAATGTGTAGAAAATATAATACACTATCTAATGCATGGGAAGAATATACCAACAGAAGGACAAAGTGAGCACCTACCTTGACATATGGCGGCACTTGCTTGGAACTGTTTGGTAAATACAGAGTCATAGTGACCATTGCTAGAAGAACATAACATTATCTAAAAAGGAGCAATGACAAAGCAGGAAAATGTTATTCTTGACTACAAATAAAAATACAAAAAAAGTTTAGATGCATGTGCTAGATACACATATCCAGTGCATGTAAGTACAGTAAATATGCTTTTTTAACATACCTTTCCTTCACAATTATTTTCTGTAGCATATGTAGGGGGTTTTCCAGGACTTTTATATAGAATAAAGTTTAGACTAGAAAATAAAAAAAAAAAAAAAAAAGAGGATACAATTAAAAATATTCAGGTTGTGTGAAAAGGGAAAAGGAAATATAATATATATATATATATATATATATATATATATATATACACACACACATACACACATATACATACATATACATACATACAAAAAAAAGTGTTTTCTTCAAGTTAATCTTTGACACCACAATCCAGTACATTGCAACTCCTCAGACACCGATTAAATAAACTAATGTGTTAATTTATTACACTATCTGAATATTGCCACTGTAAACAAAAAGGGACGCAATACAAAATCGACCTTGTATTTTGGAAAGGAAAGCCTAACCCCTGGGTTAATAAAACCACCTTTCAATAGTAATTTTTTCATGTTGTTATTGTTGTATGGATATTTAAGGATTTGAAATATGCATTTGAAAGACTAATGTGAAGAGTCAGACAATGTTCAGGTCAGCTGGTAGTACACATATACAAACTGGCCAAAAGGCTAGAAGGTACAGACGTGCATTAATATTAAAAAAAATCAGACGAATTCTATAGTTGGCTTAGCAATTTAACTGAAGCACAAATTCTCTCCTATTCGTGACGTCATATGTATTATAGTCTAGAATCAGGAATGATGCTACCATATATGCATATTATGCAGCACGAGTATAAAAAGGCAGACCGCTAGACCCTAGAACCACACCAGTCTCTAAAATTATAGAATGGACTGTGGAACCAAAGACCTTACTTACCTGTTCACTATTGATGATCCTTCTCCTCTCCGGGATTTTATTATTAATTATATTAATTTATTTTGAAGTCCGATTTTTTCTTTTTTAATTGACATTTTATTTGTTGTAAATTGGTACATTTTACTATTGTTTATTAAACTAGCATTGAACCATATTTTGTTTTTTGAACCCCTCTATTTTTAGATATTATAGATTCTTTTAATATGTGGTAAAGGTTGTTAAATGACTTACTTGAAAATCAAAGAAAGTGCAGTTATTTCAAGTTGGCCAGCACTCTCCTGCAAGTGAAACCGTATAAAATTACACACACGCAAAAAAAATAAATAAAAAACCACCAAAAGATTACTAACAAAAAAAAAAAAAAATCAGTAATAGCAAGATTATGCGGAAACTATGTACAAGAAGTATTACACGTCTATTAAACCATGTGCATAGTGTTGCCACCTTTTCTTCAGAAATACAGGCCTTGCTACTGTCTCCATAGACTTAACATAGGCCTGATGCCAATCTTTTTACCGGCCTGCCGGTAAAATACCGACCAGGGGGCAACCCTACATGTGCAAGACAACTGAATAGCTATGCTCAATTGTTATGAACCAAAATAATTCAGAGATTTCTGGGAAAAAAATATACTGCTATTTTGCCTGGTATCGGGTAAAAGAAAGTTCTTACCCAATAATATAATTGAACCTCCACCTCCAGTGGCAGAAAACTAGATAAAAACCATTGAGGTTTGGTCATTTGAGCATCATGAGAACTTCAGTTTTAACACTTTGCCTGCACGGCAACGAATAATCCAGTGGTTGACTAAAACTCATAGCAAATGTAGTTAACAGAATCTGTAGTAAGTGCAGAGTTAGCAATACAACAGCTCCAGTTTCCAATATGAAAGGTCTTCATTTCAACCAAGTATAGATTGTCTTAAACCAAGATTTTAGAAGTAGGCCTGAAAATAGATCAAGTAATGAAACTATACAGCCTGCATTCTTGAACACAGAATCAAAATATTGACAGATAGAAGGCCTCTACATGACTCCCAACAGGACAGTCTCAGTTTGGAGGCTCTGTCTTTACAGGAATGGGGTGGAGCTTGGCAGGACTCAGGATTTCAATTCTACAGCCATGAAATTTTTTATCTGGTGATTGCCTACTGCACATGCACCATTGTGGTATTGATGACACACTGACTTCCCAAGCATCCCCCCCCCCCCCCCCCCCCCAGGTATCCCGACTTGCCAGGGACAGAAGTTATGCCAATGCTTAAGAGCAAATCTAATCCAAAAACAGCTTGAACGACCACTAACAAGCAACTGATTACTCACTGATAAGTGGGTTTGTGTGTGTATTGAGGATCATAAGCAAGCTGACACATTATGGCTTAGGTCACAAAAATTTACCTTAGGATCTTCTAATCGCTCCAGATACTTTTCAAATGGCCCTTCCACATACTAAAAGTAAAATAAAATTCAAGTCAAGGATTTTTAAAAGAACCACATTCTTGATGGCAATGGTTAATTAAAAAAAGTGCTGAACACAAATAAAAGCTGAAAGGGTCTGATGCAGAATTTGATTGATTAACTTTTGCCCATCAATGTCACTTTAGGGCATTGATAAGTAAACTACATAATAGCGTGGTCTCCTTGTATAAAAAAAAAAAAAAAAAGTAGTTACAGATTACAACACAGCTATGACTCATCGCACTGTATTTAAGGGAAACCTCTGGTTCTGTAACTCCATTCCATGGAACAATTTATACCTGCCAGAGAGGACAACTCCAAAAAAAAAAAGAATATTTGTGTCTACAAATCTCAGTTTCTTGCTGGGATATGCTCTATGGGAGATATAATTGGCGTTTGTTCCTGAATTTTAGTAACTCAGACTTGCTACTATAGGGTCCAAGTACAAGGTACAAGTACAAAGTAGAGTCCTTTTTTGAGTGGACTGTATTAATGCTTGTCCACTGAACCATGCAGGGGATACACACTGCTCGGATTTTGTGTTCCACCAAAGCTATTAGAGACTCAGATTATTCGAATACTGCTGACCGCCATGTAGTAAGTTTCTGTTACATGCCATGCCATTCTCCTATGCTCTTGAATCCAGCGGAGCAAATTTTGGGGACAGCAGAAACCATGTAAAAAGTTTCAAACACGAACTTGTCCCTGCGCCTGGATTTCTTTTCAGTTTCAGTACTCCCAGTCTTGCACCTTCAAAGAGCTCTCTCTTTTCCAGGGAACTATTGCAGTTTATCCATAAATGTGTAATAACAGCTCTCGACAAAAAAGGTTTTGTAGCCTCTAAAAACTTTTACATAGTGAAGAAATTTAACTACATACTTACAGACTCAAAAAGTCTTTCGTTCTTCCTCATAAAGAATACACACATTTTTCTGATTTCATTATGGTGAATCTGGCAGTAGTACAACTAAAAGAAATTATAAAAAATAAAATAATAAATAATGATTTCTTCTAGTATTCATCTAAATACTTGCAGAAATCAAGGGTAACGGAAAAAAAAAAAAACACAACACACACACACACATTCCTCTTTTGCTAGTATCTGTATACAGGAGATATGCATTCTAGGAACAGTGGCCAAGTGCGATTTGAAAAATCCAATTTAAATGCACAAATATATGTTCCATTTTAGATACTATGGCATAATTGTTCAATTGCAGCCCTCCAGCTGTTTCTGTACTACAACTACCATAATGGTCTGCCATTGTTAAAAGCTAGAAGGGAATTAGGGGATTTGTAGTTCAAAAGCAGCTGGAGGGCCACAGATATACTATGGCATTCAGGCAAATAAAGGATGGTGTCTAGGTCGAAGGGGTTAATTCATATGTTTTTTTCTCTCTATATCCATATAACAATATTTGGGGCAGTAGGTGGTAGTTTTTTTAATTAAAAAAAGAGAAATACTACACAAGTTTGTTTACAAATAGAAATGCATATTAAGGTGCACTTCAGAACGATTGCTTACCAATACTAGTTTAAAAGGATAGACATCACAGGAATTAAAATTCCCAAAAATCCAAGGTCTGTTTAATTAAATCTGGTAAATACATAACTTGCTCACTGTATCAAACACCAACACATCAGCCTCATTTTCAGTACAGTAAAATACTGAATTTGTACACTTTACCGTGTACGGACACATACATAGTTGTGTCAATAGGTTGTGCCCTTTCAGCAACTATATATGAATATTTTATAATGTCCTTTAATTACTGGAAAGGAATGTTCAGATTTCCCAATATCACGGAACTTCATGGCAAAATGATGTCACTTTATAGACACTGCGTGGAGGGAGGGGCTATATACAGTATAGTCTGTGTCCTCATAATTCTTAGGCCATAACTTAATTTTATGGGGATCCAATATATAGTTTACCTTGTACCTTTCTGCGAATTGCACTCTGCTTTTAAAATTTTGTGTGGTATTCAAAACAAGATTGCCATTTAAGTAAACAGACACACAAACAAATAATAACCAGCATTCATGTTTTCCTGTCACGCTACTTACTTCTGAAAGCCTTGAGCTTTGCAGTGCCTAGTAATATCCCATACAATAAAAATGTATTCAAAAGTCAATACCAAAGTTATGACTGAATGCAAAAGAGTATAGTAAAGTTCTAGATTAAAATTTCTCACCATGCACCAAAGGCTTTTTAGGCTGAATTATCAGTTTGTCAATGGACTTTTCATTACATTTGAAATACTGTATCAAGTGCTTACAGAAATATTAATAGTAAACAAGTAAAAAAACAGTGAATTTCTCAAGGGATCAAACATAAAAAAAGCGGCCTTTTTAGGAGGAGATTTGAGGGGGGTGCCCTTTACCTGGTGCATAAAAATTCATGCCATAGAAAGACAAAAAACAATATATAATTCAGCAGTATACTTTCTTGGAGCAATGACAACTACAGGTTAACACCAGACAGAGGTCACTTTAATGGTGTTGCCAGAAGGATTTCTGGAACTGACAGAACACCCTTAGAAATATACACATCATGAAAACAATCATGTTTATTAACTTAAAATTTCCTTTTGCCACATCATGAGAATTTACTTTCGCCGTGATGCTCAGCCAGCCATGTTTGACTGAGCATCATGGAAAAGGTTGTTCACCAAAACATGCCCAATGAACTCACTCTCTTCATATGGGCCTTTTGTAACGTCTTAGTGGCCTTTACACTTGGCTTCTCCCTAAATTACCTCACCCTAAAGCCCTAGATACTTGTTACCACCCCCAGTCCCCCCAATTCTCCCATGCCACCCCGACCTGCTCAGACACTGCTCTGAAGAGACACGAAGCGTCCTTGGCTGTCAGTTTCCTGTACAGCCCGAGGCTGCCCAGATATTCATCCATAGTAACTTCATTCAGAGATTTTTGCCCAAAGTACTTCTTCCAGCCCTTGTGCATGGTGACTCCCGAGTGGGGAAAGCTCCGTACGGACTACACAACGCCAATCACTCCCTATTAGGGGCGGCCCCCTGAGCCTTCTTATATAACCCCCTCCCAGTCAAGGGAGAAAGGCAGGCTTCGACTGCCGACTACTCGATAAATACAATGCACCCAAAGGTTGTGCATGAGCATGGCATGTAGCGGTGCAATGTTTGTATTAATACAGGAGCTATGCACAGCAATATGTATAAACATGTATTAGTGCAGAGCAAAATACAAATGTGCAGGTTACAGAAACAACACGCCTTAGTAAAGGATCAGCTGATATTAATCCTTTACAAAACAGTAACTAACTAACAGAGTCTCAGCCACAATGTATTTTCGAAACTCCCCTCTACTAATGGAGGTTTTGGTGCTATCCGTGCATCAGAACAGGTTGTGTAATAATGAGTTAATCAGTGAGTTACTCATTTTACTTGATCCACCTGCGTGGAAGCACTGAGGAGCGTGTTGGGGAATGGAATGTGAGAAACATTGCTCTATACAAATAGATCCAATACAATATGTTCACGTTTTGCTGGGGATATTCACTTGTTGTGTCATGAATGGGCTTCTTTTTTCGATAATTGTATGTGAACTAAATAAAGAAATGTACGAAAGTGAGATGAAATAGGTTCTAGAATTGCACAAAACTCATTTTAAGGTGGCCCTTTTGGTCCATTTTCTCAATAACATTATAAAACCACAGTTCTGAGGAGGAACTATATATCTCATGATCCTTGGCCAAAATGGTTCTATTTAGCAAAGCATGATAGGAGTTGTAGGTCCGTTTTCTTGATGATGTTGGTGACATTAATTGTAGTTTTTATATTGGGATGGAGGGGCAGATATTTTACGACCAAACTTTGAATTGTTTAAATCCCTAAATATACAAGTTAATTAAATTTGCAGCCCTCCAGTGGGTTACAATTCCATTGGACCCATGCAAGCCTCTCAGGTGATGTTACCTTAAATTTTCTTTAGGGCTGTATTTGCTAATAAAAGCCTAAAGACTGGCCTACATTTTACTTACTACTCCTGCTTTACGCATTTTTTTAAATAAGCTTTGCTGACTGAAAGAGTAATGTGATTCCCCTCTAGTGGCGAAGTAACTACATGACACTGATTAAAAAAAACAAGCACTAAATCTGGGTTATGCATAGAAGTGGTGCACAGTGCCAAACAGAGTTATCTATATGTGATGGAGTGGAGTGATACAAAAAAATTAAACAGAAACATGTTTAAAACGTGTCCAATCTATTGTAATACAGGTGCTATTGCAAGTCCCCCAAAATATCAAGATTTATTAAGTGTGAATGGTTTATAACTTAGATCTCAGTAACTGCACTTTTATTTAAAGAAATCCTAACATTTTGCACTACCATACTTTTATATAAAATCCCCTGTGTGCCTCTAATTGGACGACATATGTGCAAACAGTTTAATCTAAAATTCTGGTGGTAACATGAGAATTACTAAAATAAATGTGGGAGATTTTTAAAAAAGTGTTTAACAGTGGTGCAATTTCAGCATGCTCCAATATTTAATTTGTTAGCTCCCGACAAAAGGCAGGAGTTTGTGCCACCAGCGCTGATCCAGACGTATTTGAAGCATTGATGCAGTGCTTTGTGCCAGACCTGGGGTAACCCACATTATTGTTTTATTCAGGGACCCTTAAAGGGCTCCTCAATAAAATGCTGATGTGGTCACCCTATCTAGAGCAGACCTACACGTACATTGCACTGAAAATCTAAACCACAACATGGGTGGTAGAAGTGTACTTTCAGGGGCAGCAATTGCTCACTTGTACTTTTTTGTTGTTGTTATTTTGCCTTTTCTACATGCGCGTGGTTTTATATATCCCCATGTTTCAATGCCTTCTGATGTAGGCACGATTTTTACAGGTGCAGTTACTTAATATTAGGTGAAATTGCCTACTAATTGCCATTTGTTTGTATAAAGGAGCATTCTCCCAGGCCTGGTAGTGGTAGATATAGACTCTCTTCTTGACATTTTGGGTTATAAGATCAGTTTGTCTTCATCCAATGGAAAATTACATTCCTATTTTAACAGGAAATGAGTTTTGTAAGCTGAAACACACCGTAAACACGTGGGGTTAATAAAAGTTAATGTGCTTATCTCACCTGTGTCAAAGGAGAAATATCTTTGAATCTTTCCCAATGTCCCGCTGTTGGAGAGTAGAGTAGTTTACCCTTATTTTAGCATGTTTATAGTTCAATAGGGATTTAAACTATATATGAAATGTTGTTGAGTGGGAAGAAGGTAATCTACCACATATGTATAAGGAAGCACTGTGTTGGTGTTTGTTTATATGGCTTATACATAAATATGACCAACTGCTGTATATTGATTTATAGTATGGAGTTACATGCAAGACATTTTGTATTCATCAAGTGGGGGCATTAAACTAACCACTGTCTTTGGTTTTGGTTTTTAAAGTAAACCACAATGCATTTGGCTTTCAAGCATTCATGTGGGAGGGATATACACCATGATAATCAGTTTATTAGATTCACCTGCAAGGTGATATTGTGGCCTACTCAGGGGAATTATACTATAAGGTCTACTCACTAAAGAGTGAATTGCAGAGAATTTCAGACTTAAGGCCAAAGTAATCAAACAAATATTTATTATTAAATAAATTAGGTAAATGTTTTTTTCTTTAAAACCTAACCTTTCTTAATACTTAAATAAAATAAAATTAGAAGAAAAATGGAAAACCGTGAATGTGCAATATCCTTAATAACAACGACAAAAATAATAAACAGCCCCTTTCCAGATCAAGGATCAATTCATAAATTGTAGGGCTATTATTAACAGGCAGGGGGAATAAATATAATTTAAATTAATTAATATGTTAGTGTAATAGTCCTGTAGTATGTACTGCGTGTCTTACAAATATACTAGAACATGTAATACTGCAGAAGGCCAGCAGGGTGTACCAAATGGCTTAAAAATAATTATTGACTAGATTTGCATATGCCTACCCAGAAACCCTTGCAGTGGTAGAAGCATTGTGAATTTGTGATTTCTGTGGGAAAACCAAGCCTTCTGTCTAATTTGGTTTGTGTAGATTTGTGTTTGATAATGCCCCTGCTACCCACTGAATGTCAGGTGGAGGGGTTTTACCAACATTTTTACGCCGCCATTTATTAAGTGGTTATTACACACTTTGAGGGTTTGCTCGATTCTAACTAATATGTCCTATAATAATGTGCTAATTTTCTATCTTAAATCAACATAGAATGTGTCTGCAGATAAGAACCATTTGGTCCATCTAGTCCAATTTTCTAAATACCTTTATTATTCCTCGGCCCTATTGTATATCTAGGATAGCCTTGTGTCTAGCCCATGCATGCTTAACACCTTCGCAACCTTATAATGTGGTAAATCGTCATAAGAGCCGCAGCATTAGCGGCCTTATGACAAAACGGATCCATGACTATGGCTCACACCCGAGGCAAAGCTCTTGGACCCAATCAGCAGGTTTCTGGGCATGTGATGATCGAGCAATCACCGACAAAACATACAAAATAGATTAACCATTTAGTGACATGACTTTTTTGGCTTGTCCGACGCTTGGTGACATGGGCTGTTTTAACATTTCTGAGCAGTTTGTGTTTTGCTGTAATTTATTTCTGTCTCATTTAGTGTACCCGCACAAACTATATATCGTTTTTATCGTCATAAGAAGGGCTTTCTTTTGATACCATTATTTTGATAATAGCATATAATTTGATGTAAAAAAAATAATAAAATATGGCAAAAAAATTGAAAAAATTATTTTTTTATGACTTTTATTTGAAAAATCGTATACTCATGTACAAGAGACAACAAAAAAACACTGCTAAAAAGTTTCTAATATATGTCCTGAGTTCAGAAATAGCCCATGTTTTTATGTTTTTGTGCTTTTTTATTCATGTTACAGGGCCAGAACTATAAGTGGTGCAAAGCTATTTTAAAATCCCTTCTTTCAAAATTAGCGATAGTGACATTGATACACTGATTTCTGTACTAAATCCATGAATGACCCCCAACATGTACATATTTTTGAAAACTAGACAACTCAGGGCATTTAACTTGGGGTATTTTGACACATTTCATGTAGCCATTTTACCACCAATCTATGCCAAAGTTTGCAGCAAAAAATCTTTTTTTTTAATTTTTCACATATATTGCAATTTAGGTAAACATTACCTTAAAATGTGAAGGGGTATTTCCAAATAACACCTCAATATGTGTTCAGCAACATCTCCTGAGTACAGGGATACCACCCATGCATAGGTTTGTTGGTTTGTTTTGGGGCTAAAAGGCCACATTTAGGGGGTGCGCATTTTGGTTTTCCAACTTGGAATTCTGACATGCAGAAAACTTGTGCCCATGTCCCATTTGGGACATTTTTGAAGCCAGAAAGTGTATTCTACCCCACAAAACCATATATTTTTTTAAACTAGACATCCTAGGGTATTTCAAATGGTAGTATTTTAACACTTTCCATGCACTAATTATACTACCAGCCTATGTCAATGTTTTGGGTTGTAATTTTTTTTCACATACATTGTACTTTGGGCATGAATTCACAGATCCTGTTATATGTCAGTGCCAAACAACACCTCAATATGTGTTCAGCAACATCTCCTGAGTACAGGGATACCACCCATGTATAGGTTGGTTAGGTTATTTGGGGGTTAAAAGGCCACATTTGAGAGGTGCTCTTTTTGGTTTTCCAACTTGGAATTCTGACGTGCAGAAAACCTGCGCCCATGTCCCATTTGGGACATTTTTGAAGCCAAAAAGTGTATTCTATCCCACAAAACCATATATTTTTGAAAACTAGACACCCTAGGGTATTTCAAATGGTAGTATTTTAACACTTTCCATGCACTAATTATACTACCAGCCTATGTCAATGTTATGGATAGTAATTTTTTTTCACATACATAGTACTTTGGGCATGAATTCACAGATCCTGTTATATGTCAGTGCCAAACAACACCTCAATATGTGTTCAGCAACATCTCCTGAGTACAGGGATACCACCCATGTATAGGTTGGTTAGGTTATTTGGGGGTTAAAAGGCCACATTTGAGAGGTGCGCTTTTTGGTTTTCCAACTTGGAATTCTGACGTGCAGAAAACCTGCGCCCATGTCCCATTTGGGACATTTTTGAAGCCAAAAAGTGTATTCTACCCCACAAAACCATATATTTTTGAAAACTAGACACCCTAGGGTATTTCAAATGGTAGTATTTTAACACTTTTCATGCACTAATTCTACCACCAGCCTATGTCAATGTTATGGATAGTAATTTGTTTTTCACATTCATTGTACATCGGGCATGAATTCACAGATCCTATTATGTGTCAGTGCCAAACAACACCTTAATATGTGTTCAGAAACATCTCCTGAGTACAGGGATACCACCCATGTGTAGGTTAGTTAGATTATTTGGGGGCTAAAAGGCCACGTTTAGGGGGGGGTGCATTTCCAACTTGGAATTTTGACATGTAGTCAGCCTGCGCCCATGTTCCATTTGGGACACTTTTGAAACCTGTCAAAGTATTTTACCCCATAAAACCATATATTTTGGAAAACTAGACATCCTAGGGTATTTAAAATTGTGGTATTTTAACACTTTCCAAGTGCTAATTCTACCACCAACCTATGTCAAAGGGATGGGATGTCATTTTTTCCCCACACACATTGTAGTTCAGGCAGGAATTTTCAGATTCTGGTATTTGCCACTGCCAACCAACACCTCAATATGTGTTCAGCAACATCTCCTGAGTACAGGGATACCCCCCATGCATAGGTTTGTTGGTTTGTATTGGGTCTAAAATTCCACATTTAGGGGGTGCGCAATTCCAACCTGGAATTTTGACATGTAGTCAGCCTGCGCCCATGTTCCATTTGGAACATTTTTGAAGCCGTCCAATGAATTTTACCCCATCAAACCATATATTTTTGGAAAATAGACATCCTAAGGTATTTCAAATGGGGGTATTTTAATACTGTATAGGTACTAATTCTACCACCAGCCTTTGTAAAAGTTTGTGGTAGTACTTTTTTGGGAGTTTTTTTTCCACATGCATTGTACTTCAGGCATGAATTCACAGATTCTGGTATATGTCACTGCCAAACAACAACCCAATATGTTTTCAGCAACATCTCCCGAGTACAGGGATAGCACCCATGCATAGGTTTGTTGGTTTGTTTTTGGCTAGAAGGCAACATTTGTGAGATGCGCATCTCAAAATTCCAACTTGGAATTTTGACATGTAGTCAACCTGCGTCCGTGTCCTTTATGGGATATATCTTTGAAGCCAGCCAATGAAATTTACCCCCACCAAACCATATATTTTTTTATCTGTAGACCCCCATCACTACTTGTGGCAAGGGCTCAGCAGCCACCGATACATCGCTAGATGATGTATCAGAAAGCTGAATAGGGTCAAAATCGAACCCTGAGTCCGCGGCCTCAGAATCAGTGCGTAAGCAGTGATCTCGAGCAAAGAAGGGGTTAATAGCTCTTAGAAGAGCCTATCTAGTACTGTAATACATTACAGTACAAAGAAATTAATCCATAAAACAGTGCAGACAGCAAAACATACTGTTGCTGTGCAAGATTACTGCTTACACAGTGATGAATGGCAGGGGAGGGGTTAATACACAGTGAAAGACTTTCATAAAACCTGCCAATTTTATAAAATTTTATTTTATATCACTAATACTGATCTGTCTCTTTCCGTCACAAAAATGTAAGTGAGGAGAGGGAGGCAGATCAATATTTGTGAATATTGATCCGATTCATTTTGATCTGACCAGGGCGAATGGTGAGCTTAATTGAGAAATCACCAAACCGCCTTTGCCACTAATTCGCTGTTACTGATCGCTATGCGCTCAGGCAGCTTAAAAAAAAAAACCTCAAATATTTTTACTTTACATGTAATCCCCTAGCGGGTATGTGTAAAAAAAAAATAAAAAAAAAATATGCAGACAGATAAAAATTGCTTTGGCGTCAATATCATTGCGTAAGCAGTGATCGACGGCAAATAAGGGGTTAATAACTCTTAGAAGAGCCTTTTTAGTACTGTAATAAATTACAGTACAAAAAAAATTAACCCCTAAAAAATGCACAAACAGCAAAAATAAATGCGCTGATGTGCACGATCACTGCTTATGCAAGATCAGTGGCAGGGAAGGGGTTAAACACAGGGAATTGCTTTAATAATTTTTTTTTTTTTGTTTTATTATTTGTGTGTTGTGTATTTATTGTTTTTTTTAACTTTTAATTACTTTTGTAACTTTGATCTGTCTCTCTCCCTCACTAAAAAAAAATGTGAGGAGAGGGAGGCAGATCATAACTGGTCAGATCAATATAGAGTTAATATTGATCTGACCAGTCAGTGGGGATGTTCAGGAGAGCATCCCCACTGCCTGTCAGTGTGCCTGGCAGTCACTGATTGCCTCTGTGAAGAGGCAATCGTGTGACAGCCAGAGAGCACAGGAAGCAGGTACTTCCTGCCTCCTGTGCTCTTGCCCTTAGAAGGGCAGCGCCATCTTGGTCACTCAGTGACCAAGATCGTGCATTTTTTTTTTGTGTTCCTGATTGCCTCGACTTGCGAGGCAATCAGAAACACTTTCTGAGCATAGGAAGCGAAAGATTCGCTTCCTATGCTCATTTTTTAAATGCCCGCGTTTTAAAGGCACTGTGCCTTTAAAACCGGCATTTCGATCGCTCTCCGGAGCGATCGAAATGCCGACGGGCATTTTTTTTAGCATTGTACGATGCTTCCACACGGAAGCATCGTTACAATGCGGCTTGAGCACTGAAAGCGGAAAAACTCCACTTTCAGTGCTCGTTTTGACACAGGACGGACTAGGTCCGTCCTGTGTCACTAACGCCTCGGCACACAGGACGGACCTAGTCCGTCCTGTGTCGCCAAGGGGTTAAAAAGTCAATGTGTTCACACACTGACTTTGCCTCTAATTCACGCCCTGTGCTTCACATACTTATAGTGAAGCACAGAGAGTGACCTGTAAGTAAAAAAATAAATAAATAAAGACCATTTTGTGTAAAAAAAACAAAACGTTAACTCTGCAAAAATGCTGCCTTCAAAATCAACTAGAAGCAAGAGTGATATAGTAAAATGGAAGGTTCCTGTTAACTATTCCGAATTTGAAATAATTCTCTTTCTAAGATGGAGGCTGCACCCTGCTGGCAATTTATAGTATTACAAATTCTCTGTGGTGATAGATTTTACCACACGAAAATACAGGACTATTACACTTTACATATTTATATTATATTGATTTACGTTCATTTTCTACTTCCGGTTAAAAATAACCCTACAAATTTTAATTGATGTGGATTCAACCACACTTCTTTGATTATGTGGATGTTCTATGGACTTGGAGCTTATGTTGTGGATGAGAACTATCTTGTTTTATGTCTGCAATTTTGTGTTCTGAAATTATTTTATTGTCAATATAACCTTGCATTATACAAACAAACAAATTGACAGTATATCTCTCTCAACCCATTCCCGATACTAAGACGTACTATGCCATCCTGATTTTCAGTGCCTAAAAGACGCTAGGACGGCACAGTATGCCCAGCGTTGAACAGCTCATCGCGGCTCCCAGATGCAGGCACTTGCAGCGGGATCCCACCTGTCAGATGAGGCGACTTTGAGTGGCCTCAGTCTGACATGGAAAATGTTGTCGATGCTCAAAGCAAGCACCGGCTACATTTCTCTAAATGGCGCCATGCCCGAACTTTCCGGGTTCGGGCACACCTCCGTGATGTTACATGTGACATTTTATTGTGGAGACGGAGACAGCAGAAAAAAAAAACATGCTAGTTACAGATCGAATAATCAAAGACCACTAGCTGGGTGTGGTGGCTGTGAAGTGCTTGTGCTCTGTGTTGGACCGCTGGCTGGGTGTGGTGGCTGTGAAGCACGTGTGCTCTGTGTTGGACTGTTGGCTGGGCGTGGTGGCTGTGAAGTGCGTGCGCTCTGTGTTGGACCACTGGCTGGGCGTGGTGGCTGTGAAGCATGTGTGCTCTGTGTTTGACCGTTGGCTGGGCGTGGTGGCTGTGAAGTGCATGCGCTCTATGTTGGACCGTTGGCTGGGCGTGGTGGCTGTGAAGTGCATGTGCTCTGTGTTGGACCGCTGGCTGTGAAACACGTGTGCTCTGTGTTGGACGGCTGGCTGGGCATGGTGGCTGTGAAGCGCTTGCACTCTGTGTTGGACCAATAGCTGGGCGTGGTAGCTGTGAAGCATATGCGCTCTGTGTTGGACCAATGGCTGGGCGTGGTAGCTGTGAAGCATGTGCGCTCTGTGATGGAAGATGAGGCGGCACGTGCACGAGAACTAAGCTATTAAAGAGAATGTTTCAAAGATCTGTCTATGATCTTATCATATCAAAGCTAATTACTGCGAATGTGGGGTAATTGGGCCGAACTGAGCCGGTCCGAAGTGTTTCACGGAGAGGAATTGCAAGTTCTATTAACTCCTGCAGTTCCTCCAAGAACTAAAAGGATCATAACAGACAAAGGAGTGACTGAGGAGGTTTTTTTTCTGAAGAAGTAAGTGTTACAGATGCATCAGATGCGACTTACATGTGAAGCTTTTGCGGACATCATCGGAAGAGACACAAGTGACCATTGGCGTTGAGAAGAAGTATTTAAGTTAGACATTGTAAGGACAAGGGGACACTTGAAAAAGCATCATGGAGGACGCGAAACGTGTTGTGCGGATGGAGGACGTTTATGCCGTCACAGTGCACTTTATAAACCTTGTTTCAAGCATCTATGTTGGATACTGCTTTTCTTAATATAAATGTTTTACTCTTTTCTGTATTGCACTATAAATATGTTTTCCATCTCCCCTTGTTCTTTCCTCCATATTATATCAGAGTGGATATTTACTGAAGAAAACCGGAGTTCCTCCATCTGCTAGACACTGGAGTCAAGCCATCAGACAGTTTCAAAACGGTGGTCAGACCCAACAGGGACTCCTGGATGATTTCTTACACTGAGCAGATTACTGCTCAGAAATATGTGAGTGGAATAGCTCTATTGTTTTTATATAACCAGTCATTCCACAAATATACTACAGTATATTATACTATGTGTTTTTGTCTTTGTTCCCTTTTTATAATACTGAGAGAAGAGATTACCTTATTATTAAGGATAACTTGTGTGTGTAGAGTATTGGGAGAAGACCATTGAGTCACCTTTTTTCAGAATAATCTCAAGGTGCACAAACTCAAACCTGGTGATGGTCAAGTTTAGTTTTTGGAAATTAAATGCGTGTTCCAACCCAGGTGCGGTGAAAGTTGCCAGAGCTCCTGGATCCACGTAAAGCACATTCCTCCACCAACTAATGTTTAGATAATAATCCCTGACCACTTGCCAGTGGGGGAAAGTGCTACAAACCAGTTGACTCTTGTGAACAAATCATAATTTTTGGGAAGTATATTTTCAGTGATTGAATATGTAATGAGATCTGTATTGCAGACTTGTAATACTACTTATGGTGTGTACTTGTTTAATTGTAGGATAATTGGTATACGTAGTATATATAGTGAAATTCTGATGCTTATCAGATTAGACTAAACACAATTGAGTACACCCAAAAGACATTTGCATCTATCACCCTGGGATACTTTTGTGGACACCTATCTAGCCATACATAAAAAGTCAGGTATCAATGAATCTTGTTGGGTGTGTGTATATGTCCCACACAACCATGCATTCCTTTTCATGGGAGTTTTGTACACAAATAGAAGACACATTCAATAACTCCAAGGCCCAGAAAATAGATTAACCTTTCCTAAGGTCAGGAAAATGTTCCAACACATTAAATAGACTAGCCCTTGTAGGGGAATATAATTGAGGACTATAGATCAATGGAACAGGTGGCAATGTGTCCGTAGGTGATAGCTCCAAGATCCAATAGGGGTCTCACTGTGCAGTCCTGCCTAGGGTGGACTGGCTGAATATCACAGGAAAAAAGAGCCATAATGAAAGAATTGAAGCCTTAGAAAATAACTATTTAAGAGAAATCACTTTAATATGAGGTGTCTATTGGCTATGTGGAAGATAGGCATATTGAGTATTACCATGAGGATGAACAGGAAGTTACTAGTTAGGAAAAAGTACTGCCAGCATTTAAAGTGATAAAACGGCTTCCAGATGGTTGATTGAGAAACAGACGGGAACTCAAAGCAAAGCAGCAGAACATTAAAAGTGGAACCAATGAACAGGTTTGGCCCTCACGGTTTCCCTAAGTTGGAGTAGGTCTTCTGTACAATCAAAGTAACAATTTGGCAGATGTGCTCTGTGAAATATTAAACCATAATATTTCTGCAATATCTAATGTGAATGAAGATTAGATTTGGCTTTGCAATCTAGAATAGCAGTTTATTATATATTGGCTTCTAAGTGAGGTGCCTGTGCACGGGTATAAGTACATTGCTGTGTTTTCATAAAACATATTAGTGTAGGAATAGAATATGATTTAGAACGTGTAAGCGAGATACAGGAGAAAGTGAAAAAAGTAAATGATTGGGAAATGGATCCTCTGGGACTGGGAAGGTGGCTAAGCAAATATTGTAAGTGACTTGGTATGTGTGATACTCGTACTGCTTATTGTCTTTGTTTGTTTCAAGGGTCTCATCTGCAATGGCACCCCAACTGCTGACATCATGCCCCTACTAGAAAAACAGAAAGACTATGCAAACATGTTCCCCATGACGGATGTTTACGATGCAAACCAATATGGACAACCTAAGCAAGAAAAGAACCAGCAACTTTTAATGGTTATCCTTAAAGGATGATTTTTAAAAAAAAAGAATAAAAGGGGGGACGGACTGTGGATGTTATATGAACTGTAGGAGCCTTTGGGGTTATGTGATGGATGAGAAACCATCTTGTTTTGTGTCTGCTAAGTTTTGTTTTTAAGAATTTTGACAACTCAGTCCATGAGAATTACAAACTCCAGAATAATAAGCTTGTTTTTTTTAATACATGTATCGTTTACAACATAAGGGATCTTATCAGACAGTGTGATCATTGTGTTTTTTTTTTTTATCATGTTATGCAATCATGTAAAACTTTATAAATATCTGTAGTGGGCACTTCCTTCTCCAGATAGATTTTTGCTATGAATCTTTCTCTGTGTGCACCCATGTTAACCCCTTAGTGACCGAGTGCTATGTTGCATTTGACGTGCCTTGAAGACCAGAATTCCATTATTTTTGTCATACGTTTACTGAACTGTGAATTTCTTTCTTTGTGTTCAGTCCACCCACACAAATTATATATCATTTTTTAAAGGACAGATAGGGCTTTCATTTGATACTATTATTTTCATCATATGATATCATTTACTATTAAAAAAATAGAAAATATGATGAAAATATGCCATAAAAAACACTTTTTCCAACTTTGACCTGATTTTTTTTTTTTACACAATTACAAATGGTAAAAAAGACCCCGTCTATATATTTCTACTATTTGTCCTGAGTTTAGTAATATCAATGTTTCCTTGTTTGTCTATGTTTTATTTCACGTAATAGGGCAATAAACAAAATTAGTGTTTTTTTTTGTTTTCTAACCATTTCCTTCTACAGTGATTTTTTTAACCCGAACCCTAAATTTACCCCAACTCTAAATTTAATCTAACCCTAAATTGACCCCCACCCCTTAATCTAACCCTTGTAATCATCCGAACCCCCATTTAACCCTAATTATTACCCTATTTGGACCCTAACCCTAGATCTAGGTTCAGTAGATCAAGGGTTAGCTTTTTCCATTTATTTAATTTTCGATTTTTAACTGTAATACCGCCTAACTGCCTGTAGGGGCAGTCAAGTAGCGGTTTCAGAGCGACGGAAGAGATTTTTTTTTCTCTCTTCCGTCGCTCTCCTCTGGGCATGCTGTATCGGAGGAGCATGCTCCTCCGATACAGCACACACCCGCGATCACCGGGTGATCGCGGTGCCCAGGAGGGCACAGATTGTGTTGCATGATGCCTCGATAGAGGCATCATTGCAACACTTTAACACACATAGGCAGTGATCAGCTTTCACTGCCTATGTGTGTTTGCGCGCATACGATCACATTCGCTGTGATCGTATGCAAGCGGGGGGGTCGAGGGGGGGCTGAAAGCCCTCTCAGAGGCTGCTTCGGATCCGAAGCAGCCTCTGAGAGTAGCTACAGACATGTAGTGTTGCGCTAATGAGCGCAACACTACATGAAAACGGAGGACGTATATATACGTCCTCATGGTCCTTAAGGACCATGCTTTTCAGGACGTATATATACGTCCACATGCGTTAAGGGGTTAAACTCCTCTCATTTGCGGTTTCTCTGCTTCAACAATTGTTTAAATGTTGCATTATGGTCTCTGATAAATATCCTGAGGTTCAGAGAACTTCTGTTTCTTAAGGCTAAAATTGGAGAAAATTGACCCATTCAGCTTTGGAGAACTTTTCTAACTTGGCTACATTCACCTAAAGTTTGAAATTCTCATCTCAATTCCCTGCTATTTGCTAGGATATGTTCTAAGAAGGGTCATGTAATCCTAAATCCAGTTCAAAATGATGTATACTCTTGTTGAGGCTGCAAGGGTCACTTTGAGTGAACTGGTGTTAGACAAAGGCAGTCGGGATCTGTGAAAAGTCCTTCTGATAGACATTTGCAAGAATAAAGACACTATATTATGACCACTGATCCACCTTCAACAAAAGCAGCAACAATCTCTTCACATTTAAGGAAACCAAACAGTTTTTCTATTGTTTTTATTTTACAGCATCAAGTGTTTTTTTTTTTACATGTGTTGTGTATTCTTTTTATAACTATACAAATAAAACATAACATTTATTGAAGTCCAACAACTTTATCTAAAAATGTTGCGAAGATTCCTGGATTCCCAGGCTGGAATGGTTTCAAAACAGAAAGGTCCATTGTTTGCAAGGTAATTCCAAGAGTGCTAGAGAAATAAATATAAAGAAAATAAAAATAAAAAACCTGTTAAACTGAAGTATAAAAAAATATATTGCCAAAATCATATAAAACAAAACAACAAAATGGGCATAGTCTTTAGAACCTAATACATGTATAATAAATCCTATGTTGAATTTGGTCTACATTGTTATTAAGAGAGGTATAACTAGGACAGGATGAGATGACAACAAATGTAGAGCTCATGTCCCAAGAGAGGTACATACATAGGGTTTACCCAATAAATGGGTAAATGACAGATACTAAATTTGTTAGCCTTGGTACAGAACAGGCTAGTTTTTAATGTAGTGTTGAGGAAGCAGTGCCGTGCGGAGGTACTGATGGAGGGGTGCCTATATACTAAAACGTTTTACTAGAATGGTAGCCCCTCTATAGCTAACGGAGGGGCGTAGTTATCACTGAGATGGTTTGATTGACGGCAATAAAGGAGTGTGGACAAAAAGAGAGGTATATCACTTGTGAGATGTCAGTGGTTTGGTATGTATGTCACCATTCTAATCTTTATTCTCAGTGATCACACTCACACATAACCCCTTTGTTATGCCTGTGCAGCCATTTTACATTACAGGAACCAGCTGCCAAGAAGGTGCACGTGAGGATATTACCAGTATGTCATTGTAATTTGAGATGCAGGATCAGTTGCTCTTTGTGCCCATCTGTCACCACTGCACCCTGGTGTTACCTTTTGCATTTGTTGCATGCTGTGCTGGTCTCGTTGTGCAGTTTTCTGGTCACTGTTTGATGTTGTTACCTTAACCTCAAAATAAAGTTTGTGCTAAGGTGGTGTATAGATGGGCATGGAACAAAGTCAAGGGGGAAGCAAAATGAGATTTTGCCTAATGTGGCAAAAATCCTTGCAGCAACCCTGATTGGAGATATCATGGGAATACCAATACCCAGGAAAAATATTGTAAATGCTTAAAAAAGGGGACTTTTGTCCATCTTGCCCGACCTGATCCTTTAACCTCTTCGCGACAATGGACGTGTCAGGCACATCCTGCCGGGAACTCCATTCCAGACAATGGATGTGCCCGGCACGTCCTGTGGTGAATCAAGCGGTTTTCGCGATCGATGTCAAGGCAATAGCCAGCACCAAAATTTATTTTCTGGGGCACCCATGATCGCCCCACGGAGCAATCATGGGAGCCATATTGACGGAGCAGCATGCTCTGGTGGTCTGAGCTTCGGAAGTGAAAGTAAATTAACTTCCGTCGCTCTGAATATGCTGCTGGACTGCCCCTAGGAGGTAGCCAAGAAGCATAGCAATGTAAAAAATGTTAAATTTTTTTTTAATTAGCTTAAAACAGGTTGTATAGTTAGATTAGCCTATAGGGTTAAAATTAAATATTTTTTAGCATAAGGGATAGGGTTAAAATTAAAATATATTAAGGGATAGCATAAGGGTTAGAGTTGAGGTTAAATTTAGTGTTGGGGTTACATTTTTGGTTTGTGTCGGGGTCAAAGTTCAATATAGGAAAAAACGACTATTTTTGGTTTTTGCCCCATAACTCGCAAAAAAATACTGAAAAATATGAAAATATGGAAATATGCATATTTATGAACTCGGGACAACATTTAGAAACTATTTTAATGATTGTATTTGTGTAAATTATATTTTAGGTCAAAGTTATAAAAATAGTTTTTTATTAATTTTTCATCATATCTTTTGTTTTTTTTTAAGTAAGTTATAAGATATGATGAACATAATGGTATTTAATTAAAGCCCTTCTTATGACGATAAAAACAACATATAATTTGTGTGGGTACAGTATGTGAGAAAGAAGAAAATTGCAGCTAAATACAAACACCCCAGAAATGTCAAAACAGCCATTGTCATCAAGGGAAAGTCAAGGTGAAAATGTCTTGTCACTAAGGGGTTAAAAAAGACTATTAAACGTTTTTTGTTTTTTTTTAAACCATTGCTTTCTTGGGGAAAACAAAGGTTAAAAAATTGTGTTCCACCTGCCCCCAAGTAAACCCAACCAGTATCTTTACACATATATGTGGGTTTATTATCAGCTCTGTCTCAGAGCGGAGGCACAGCTGGTGGGGAGACTGCTGTGCACCAACAGTATCAGCCTGTGCATAGCCAATCAGAGCGGGGACCTGATTTTCAAAGGTGATATCTCTCTGACAGTCATCACTCTGACTGGACAGTCTGCTTCCCAGGGAAGCATGGCAGCTGCCAGTCAGAGGGTAAACTGGCATGTATTATTAAAAGTACATGCCAGTTTAACCTCATACTAAGGACACTGTATTTTTCACTTGTGCTTCTATACTTAAAGCAAGCGTGAAAAAAAGTGTGGTTGTCCTTTAAGATTAAGTAATAGGCAATCAATTAATAAATACAACTTCTGGTCTCATATTCTGTTGCAAATTCATCACTATAACTATACAAGAGCCGAAAGTATAAAATACGAGCTTACCTGCATGTACAGTAATACAGGTGTCCGTCTTTATGAAGTTGCTTTGCTAGTTCAGTTTGATGATTGGACATAAGATTTTCATTGATCACAACAATAAGAGGTTTCCCTTCACCAAGGGTTTCTAAGCAGCTTCCAGCACCTGAAAATGAAAAGTACTATGACCAATGACAACAGTCAATATTAAATATATAGGATAAAAGCCAGGGCATATGATTTATGGGAAAAGGGATGGTGATATTTTAAAATATATTGAATTCAAGTCCAATATTCCAAGATAATTTACAAACATTACTGGGTTTCCAACGAATGTGAAGAAAATAAATGATAGCTTGAGACAACCTCTTTCAAAAGTTAAAAAGATTCAAACATACTCCTTGTTGATGTTATAAAAAAAATATATATATATATTTATAAATGGTGTGTTAACTCACTAAATAAGTACAAACACTAAGAATCTATTGTGTGTGTGTGTATCTGATTTCAGATACATTGTGTATCTGATTTTCAGATTTCATTGTCATGGATTTTATATTTTCTGCCTTTATTTTTCATTCACTATTGTGGTTCAATTTAGTGCATATGGAATACCACAAAGCTATTAGACACACAGGATGAAATCTGGCAGTGTTAGCCTTAATCACCGTAAAGATCACTTTCACAAACATTCACTCCACTTGAAAAAAATTTTTTAATGGACAACACAACGAAATACATATTTTTTGCAATAATTGATACAGTACCAGCGTGACTGATGACCAAATCTGCATTTTTAAGGTCTTCTGCTAGCGATTCTTTGTATTTGAAAACTTCCACTGTGAACTTAGTGGTACTATAAGGCTTTGGCTCGATTTTCCCGCTGCCAATTTGAAGAAGCATTCTGTCATACCCAAGATCTTGGAGAATCTGGAAAGGATAAATATAGATATATATACATACACACACGTTAGAAACCAAAAAGCACTGCAACCTTTGGCCCAATTGCCTTCAATGATAAATTAATTCACTGTTACTCTTAAATTTGATAGGACACTAAGGGGGTACTGTACTAAACAAGTGCAGTGGTAAAAGTAGGTAAAACATGAGTAAGGTGCAATTTGCAAATATTTGTAACAATTGGCATTCCCCCTCCCTGTTTTGCGCCTCTGTTTCTGTTTTTTTTTTTTTATGTAGTGTGAATTCTTCCAGTTATGCTAATATACTGCAGGCTAAAGACTTTTGCAAATATGTTGTGAAAAATAATTCTTATTTTCTGTGTGAAACACCAGCTAATAAAAAAAGGCAGAAAAAGTATTCACAAACTTGCCTCTGAGTGGCATGTACTAAAATATTTTATGTGCAAATCCATTTTTTTGCTCTTTGCCCCTTTTGCAATGAACATCTGCAGTATATAATCTCCCGTGTGCATGATCAATTTAATAATGTATTAACCTTCTAAGTGCCATGGACGTCTGAGATGGCTTGCTAGAAATGTATTGATTACCTCTCTTAACAGCATGCACTATAACATGGCATCACTTACGGTAACCATCTGCTCGGAGGAGACACAGGAGATCAGCTGGTCAAAGCTGGTCGTTCCCACTGTAACAAATACAGACTTTCCCATATTTGCAGCAGAAGCACCGAGTGTACAGCGTCCTACCCCTGCATCCTGCTATGGCAACAGCATGTACTTCCTGGTAAAATGAAACGAAGCTTCTGATTTGCTGTTACTCGCAGCTTACTTGGCTTCCGTTGTCTCCTAGTTAATTTTTGTTCACTCGCCCTCTAGTGGTCTTGGTTGGTAACGTTAGTAAGACTCAACCACTTCTATTTCACAGTGCTAAAAGTATGTTATGAGGGAAGATTCCACTATGTTGCACGTTACAATGTAACACATTTTAAAGTTTCAAGGGACACCCTGATATTGAAGCGGCTTAGTTTATTGCGAAATACGTTCTGAAGCAATATACATTGAATGTAAAATGTATTACAATTGGTTCTTCATTAAAAGGACAGTCTAGTCACCTGTTTGACTTTGGTGCAGGGTGAACTAGACTGTCACTTTCAGTTATTTTCCTTTCTATTGTCTGTAAAATAAATTATTACATAACTATGGAAGTCCTCCCCAAGTGGCAGTCCTCAAAACAGCAACATTGCGAGTGCACTGGCCTCCTCATATGCAGTGGATCTTTCTCTCAGCAACCCCCATGCCGCAGCTGTCTTTCTCCCAGCTCCCCTGTCCGACTTAACTTACTGTGTGGGAGATGCGCAGGTAGAAGCAACCCCCCACCCCCAACGCCACCCATGAAAAGAGGGTGAAGTCTCTGGACCACCCTTCCAGGGCCGCCACCCGGAATTTCAGGGCCCCTTACTGAACAAATTTTCTGGGCACCGACCCCCCCACCCCCGACAATATCTCCCACTCGCCCCACCTACCCTTACAAGCATGTTATACCGGTCTACTGTAATATGGAGGGTGGTTGGGAGCAGTTGGTCAATATGTCAGTAATATTTTGCCACTCAATAAGTCAGTAATTTGCCCTCAATGTGCCATTCTTTTACCATTTAATATGCCAGTATTTTTCTCCTCAATATGCCATTTAATATGCCAGTATTTTTCCACTCAATATGCCATTTAATTTGCCGGTAATTTGCCCCTCAATATGCCATTTAATATGCCAGTATTTTGCCCCTCAATGTTCCATTTAATATGCCAGTATTTTGCCCCTCAATATGCTATTCTTTTGCCAATTAATATGCCAGTATTTTGCCCCTCAATATGCCAGGAATTTGCCAATTAATATGCCAGGATTTTGCCCCTCAATATGCCAATTAATATGCCAGAATTATGCCAAATAATATGCCAGGGTTATGCCAATTAATATGCCAGGATTATGCCAATTAATATGCCAGAATTTTGCCATTTAATATGCCAGGGTTATGCCAATTAATTTGCCAGTGTGATGCCAATTATTATGCCAGGATTATGCCAATTAAAAAGCCAGGATTATGCCAATTAATATGCCAGGGTTATGCCAATTAATAAGCCAGGATTTAGCCAATTAATATGCCAGGGTTATGCCAATTAATAAGCCAGGATTTAGCCAATTAATATGCCAGGAATTTGCCAATTAATATGCCAGGATTTTGCCCCTCAGTATGCTCGTTCTGCCACTCTCCTCCCCAGGGCCGGACTGGGAACAAAAAACCAGCCCTGGAAAAAAATTGTATACCAGCCCCATAGCATAACACAGGGCTCGACAAACCCCGGGCGCCAGGTCGACTAGGAAATTGTACCTGGCGCCCGGGTAGGATCAGCAGCACATGGCGCTCCACCGTCCTGAGGTTAGATTAAAAAAAAAAAATAGTATTATTCTTTCGGATCGGCGGGTGTCACGTGACATCCCACTGATCAGCAGTAGCATGCAGACGGTCTGTGCCTGTGTGACAGGAATGGCCCAAGCTGCAGTAGAAATCCCCCTCCCGTGCAATAAGGTAAAACAGCAGGGAGGGGGAGTCACTTTTTTTTTTTCTCTTTTATTTAAAAAAAAAATCACAACCTGATGGCTTATGTGTGTGTGTCTGGCTAAGTGTGGATGTGAGTGACTGACTGACTGTCTCTGGATGTGTGTGGATCTGACTGACTGTCTCTGGATGTGTGTGGATCTGACTGACTGACTCTGGATGTGTGTGGATCTGACTGACTGACTGTCTCTGGATGTGTGTGGAGACTGACTGACTGTCTCTGGATGTGTGTGGAGACTGACTGACTGTCTCTGGATGTGTGTGGAGACTGACTGACTGTCTTTGCATGAATGTGACTGTCTTTGTATGAATGTGACTGACTGACTGTCTCTGTATGAATGTGAATGACTGTGTGTGTGTGTATGTATGGTTTCGTGAATGTGCCGTTGTCTGGCTCCTAGATTTTTTTTCTGGCTCCTAAAAGTAAATTAAATTTGTCAAGCCCTGGCATAACATTTTTAAACCAGCCCCATAGCATAATATAATTTTTTTGTTCATAAAAGGGGAAACCATGCATGTTTTAAAAACACATCTGAACAGTGTATTATTTATAGATAAGACTGATATATAAGCCTGTCTAGGGCAATATATATCTCCAGTATGTACACGGAGTTATATGAATTGCCCTGTGCAGAGGTATATATCGGAGCAGTGTGTGAGACATATCCTTGTGTACATATTTCTGTAGCGTCTCTCGCTCTCTCTCGTAGCCTCTCTCTCTCTTGTAGCCTCTCTCTCTCTTGTAGCCTCTCTCTCTCTCGTGGCGTCTCTCTCTCTCGTGGCGTCTCTCTCTCTCTCGTAGCCTCTCTCTCTCTCGTGGCGTCTCTCTCTCTCTCTCTCTCGTAGCGTCTCTCTCTCGTAGCGTCTCTCTCTCTCTCGTAGCGTCTCTCTCTCTCTCGTAGCGTCTCTATCTCTCTCGTAGCGTCTCTCTCTCTCTCTCTCTCATAGCATCTCTCTCGTAGCGTCTCTCTCTCTCTCTCTCTCTCTCTCTCTCTCGTAGCGTCTCTCTCACCTCTCCCCTTCCCCTGTAGTGTCTCTCGCTCTCCCCTTCCCCCTGTAGTGTCTCTCGCTCTCCCTTTTCCCCCTGTAGTGTCACTCTTACCCCCTTTCCCCCTGTGGTGTCACCCTTACCCCCATTCCCACAGTGGTGTCACTCTTACCCCCCCTTCCCACAGTGGTGTCACTCTTACCCCCCCCCCCTTCCCACAGTGGTGTCACACTTACCCCCCCCCCTTCCCACAGTGGTGTCACACTCCCCCCCCTTTCCCCTGTAGAGTCACACTCCCCCCCCTTCCCCTTGTAGTGTCACTCTTTCCCCCTCCCCCCTTGTAGTGTCACTCTTTCCCCCTCCCCCCTGTAGTGTCACTCTTTCCCCCTCCCCCCTTGTAGTGTCACTCTTTCCCCCTCCCCCCTGTAGTGTCACTCTTTCCCTCTCCCCCCTGTAGTGTCACTCTTTCCCCCTCCCCCCTTTTAGTGTCACTCTTTCCCCCTCCCCCCCGTAGTGTCACTCTTTCCCCCTCCCCCCTTGTAGTGTCACTCTTTCCCCCTCCCCCCCGTAGTGTCACTCTTCCCCGTAGTGTCTCTTCCCCTTTCCATCTTCCCCGTGCTCTCTCTCACCCTGCTGTCTCTTCCTTTTCACCGCACCGCGCAGGAACTGCTGCTGCAACATCCGGCGGCAGCAGGCGAATTTCTTAATGAGGCGGCAGCCTCCGAACTTCTTAAAGTGTCCTGCCGCCACTTTAAGCAGTTCGGCGGCCGTCGCCACTTTAAGCAGTTCGGCGGCCGTCGCCACTTTAAGCAGTTCGGCGGCCGTCGCCACTTTAAAAAATTCGCCTGCTGCCGCCGGATGTTGCAGCAGCCGAACTACTCATAGTGGTGGCTGCCGCCGCTTGGCTCTAAGTGGCCAAGGCGGCCCCGGAGCAGGCGGCCCACCGGGATTTTTCCCGGTATCCCGGTGGGCCAGTCCGGCCCTGCTCCTCCCCCATTCCCCAGCCAGTACTTACCTCCTTGCCGCTGTCTGCCGGTGCAGGTCCGTGGCTGTGAGGGAAGCGTTGTTCACTCCCCTCCAGCCGCACAACGCTTCCCTCACAGCTGCCGACCGGCTTTTAACTGAGATTTTTTTTTTTACCTGGCATGACCCGGGCCCACCGTGTCGCCTGTCACCCACCTGATGGCGGGCCTGCACCCTTCTCTCCCACTGATGCCCCCACCACCGCTGCTGCTCACCCAGGAAGACAGGGTGAAGTCTCTGTGGGGCCTGGATTGCCTATCATCCTCAGTTAGCTGCCATCTATGGGGAGGCTGGAATGCTTATCATCTACAGCCAGCTGGCATGCAGGGGCCTTGATTACTTTGATGATTTGACTGACATTATGAAGGGACAGGGAACTAACTAATAAAGCTCTTGTAGACACTAGGATCTCTAATAGTGCAACACATTGTCTGATGACATCACCAAGAAAACAGGAAATTACATTCAAATTCTTATTGGTTGCAGTTAAGATAAACTGAAAGGGGCTGTCCTGATCCTCTGCAAATGCATCTAAGTGTAAGATTTTCATTCTTTAAGTAATGAAAAATGTAAAATATGCATTTGAAAGAACTTTTGAATGTACTTCAATATGCATTCAAATTTGGAGGAGGAATTTTGCACACCAGACAATCCATTTAATGTGATTTTATTAAAAACAACTTTGTGTGTGGATAAATTGGGTTGACACAGTCAGTTATATGCTCAGCCATCGCTGATTAAAGATAGATATAAGCAGTAGTGTATCTTCCACAAGGCAAACAAGGCACTCGCCTAGGGCGGCACTTTGCCAGAGGGTGCTAAAGCACATCAAATCAAAAATTTTCACTCCCTCCCCCACCGTTCAACAAGCTTTAGCTCCTTCCAAATAACCCTTTGACGACAAAGGACGTGCCAGGCACGTCCTGGGAGAAACTCCCTTAACGACAAAGGACGTGCCTGGCACGTCCTGCAGTGAATGAAGAGGTTTCAACGATCGCGAAAACCGCTTTAACAGTGCTGGTCTATTGCCTCGATATCGAGGCAATAGCCAGCACCGAAATTTCTATTATGGGACCCCCACGATCGCCCCACAGAGCGATCGTGGGGAGCCATATTGACGGAGCATGCTGCTCCGTCAATATGGCTAAGCCCTCTGCCGGTCTGAGCTTCGGAAGCAATGGAAAATATTTAAAATACATATTTAATTAATTAAAAACAGGTTATTTAGCTATATTAGCCTATAGGGTTAAAATTAAATATTTTTTAGCATAAGGGATAGGGTTAAAATTAAATTAAAGTTAAAAAATATTAATGGATATAATAAGGATTAGAGTTGGGGTTAAATTTAGTGTTAGGGTTAAATTTTGGGTTCGGGTTGGGGTCAAAAGATCAATATAGGAAAAAAACAAAAAACACTATTTTTGGTTTTTGCCCCATAACTCGCAAAAAAATACCGAAAAATATGGAAACATGCATATTTTTGAACTCGGGAGAACATTTAGAAACTATTTAGACTGGGTCTTTTTTAATGATTTTATTTGTGTAAATTATATTTTAGGTCAAAGTTAGAAAAAGTGGGTTTTTTTTTAATTTTTCATCATATTTTATGATTTTTTTTGTAGTAAATTATAAGATATGATGAACATAATGGTATCTAATGAAAGCCCTTCTTATGACGATAAAAACAACATATAATTTGTGTGGGTACAGTATGTGAGAAAGAAAAAAATTACAGCTAAACACAAACACCCTAGAAATGTCAAAAAATCCATTGTCACCAAGGGAAAGTCAAGGTGAAAATGTCTTGTCACTAAGGGGTTAATCAGGGTGATGGGGGCATGTGATGGGGAATTTAGTGTGCATGCAATGTGGGTGATGGGGGCATGTAATGGGGTGATTTGGCATGTCGAGGTTGTGCAATGTATTTGATGGGGCATGTCGTAGGTGTGCAATGTGGGTGGTGGGGTGCCCAAATTTTGGCTGCCTAGGGCAGCACAAAATCAAGATACACCACTGGATAAAAGAATGGGTTACTGGAGGCTAACTCTTGTCCCTAAAACTACATGCTACTGTTTCTAACTAAACAGTAATTTGTGGTGAACTGACAACCAGACAGCAACAACCAAAATCTTAATAGCTAGGATTGAAAGATAGATAAGTCAGAGATTTGTTTCAATTATTGCATGATTTTTGCAATTCTTTGTCAGTTTGCCACAGTTCACCGAGTAGACTTCACAATGCAAGTAGTTACTGAAACAGTTTAGACGGTTATCTCTGAAATATAAATATAAGTATCTCCATATCTTTTAAAGTTGTTGTTACAGGTGGAGTATCCCTTAGCTGAAAATCCCCTATCCAAAATGATCCATTCTCCCAAATTTATTTTTAGCAAATTTGTAAACTTAAACACACAGACCAGATGCACAGACTCACACAGTCTTTGTGCTTAAGTGTAAGACTTACACTTACATACTCACACACAGAGATTGCACACAGACTCACAGTCACGCAGAGTCACTCTTACATCCTCACACTTACACACACAGTCACTCTTACATCCTCACACTTACACACACAGTCACTCTTACATCCTCACACTTACATACACAGTCACTCTTACATCCTCACACTTACACTTATACACAGTCACACTTTCATACTCATACTTACACACGTAGAGTCCCTGTTACATACTAACACTCACACATAGAATTACACTTACACACAGAGTCACACTTACACATGCAGCATTACACTTACACACAGGGCCGCCATCCGAAATTTCAGGGCCTCTTACTAAAAAAACTCTGCCCCCCCCCCCCCCCCCCAAGTCTCCCACTCTCCCCCCTATCCTTACAAAGTCATTTTATTCAGGTCTCTGTATATCATGCCAATGATTTAAATAAATATGCCCATCACCTGTATTGCACATCCAGGATTTGCTGCTGCCCCCCCAGGACATGCCCCATTACCTGCATTGCACATCCAAGATTTAATATGCCCCCCAGGACATGCCCCATTACCTGCATTGCACATCGAAGATGTAATATGCCACAGTTTGCCCATTAATATGCCACATCCAATTTGTCCATTAGTATTCCATAGCTTGGTTGGCCATTAAAATGCCACTGTTAACTTACTGATGAATATGCCACAACCAGTTTGCCCATTAATATGCCACTGTTTTCCCATTAATATGCCACTGTTTTTCCATTAATATGCCACTCTTTGCCCATTAATATGCCACAGCCAGTTTGCCATTAACATGCCAATGCCGGTATGCTCATTAATATGCCACAGACAGTATGTCCATTAATATGCCACAGACCGTGTGCTCATTAATATGCCACATCCAGTATGCTCATTAATATGCCACAGGTAGTATGTTCATTAATATGCCACAGCCAGTATGCTCCTTAATATTCCCTAGGCACTATGCCCATTAATATGCCATATCCAGTATGCTCATTAATATGCCTTAGACAATATGCTCATTAATATGCCACTTTATGCCAATTAATATGCCACAGCAAGTATGCCCATAAATATGCCACAGCCAGTATGCCCATTAATATGCCACAGAAAGTATACTCATTAATATGCCACAGCCAGTATGCCCATTAATATGCCACAGACAGTATGACCATTAATATGCCACAGCCAGTATGCTCTTTAATATGCCACTGCCAGTATATTCATTAAAATGCCAGGCAGTATGCCCATGAATATGCCACACCCAGTTTGTCCATAAATATGCCACACCCAGTTTGCCCATTAATATGCTACTGTTTTCCATTAACATGACACTCTTTGCCCATTAATATGCCACAGCAAGTTTGGCCATTAACATGCCAACACCAGTATGCTCATTAATATGCCACAGACCGTATGCCCATGAATATGCCACGGACATTATGCTTATTAATATGCCACAACCAGTATGCCCATTAATATGCCACAGACAGTATGCCCATTAATATGCTACAGCCAGAATGCTCATTAATATGCCACAGACAGTATGCCCATTAATATGCTACAGCCAGAATGCTCATTAATATGCCACAGACAGTATGTCCATTAATATGCCACAGACCGTGTGCTCATTAATATGCCACATCCAGTATGCTCATTAATATGCCACAGGTAGTATGTTCATTAATATGCCACAGCCAGTATGCTCCTTAATATTCCCTAGGCACTATGCCCATTAATATGCCATATCCAGTATGCTCATTAATATGCCTTAGACAATATGCTCATTAATATGCCACTTTATGCCAATTAATATGCCGCAGCAAGTATGCCCATAAATATGCCACAGCCAGTATGCCCATTAATATGCCACAGAAAGTATACTCATTAATATGCCACAGCCAGTATGCCCATTAATATGCCACAGACAGTATGACCATTATTATGCCACAGCCAGTATGCTCTTTAATATGCCACTGCCAGTATATTCATTAAAATGCCAGGCAGTATGCCCATGAATATGCCACACCCAGTTTGTCCATAAATATGCCACACCCAGTTTGCCCATTAATATGCTACTGTTTTCCATTAACATGACACTCTTTGCCCATTAATATGCCACAGCAAGTTTGGCCATTAACATGCCAACACCAGTATGCTCATTAATATGCCACAGACCGTATGCCCATGAATATGCCACGGACATTATGCTTATTAATATGCCACAACCAGTATGCCCATTAATATGCCACAGACAGTATGCCCATTAATATGCTACAGCCAGAATGCTCATTAATATGCCACAGACAGTATGCCCATTAATATGCTACAGCCAGAATGCTCATTAATATGCCACAGCCAGTATACCCATTAATATGCCACAGACAGTATGCCCATTAATATGCTATAGCCAGTATACCCATTAATATGCCACAGACAATATGCTCATTAATATTTCACAGCCAATATGCCCATTAATATGCCACAGACAGAATGCCCATTAATATGCCACAATTAGTATGCTCATTTATATGCCACAGCCAGTATGTTCATTAATATGCCACAGAGACAGCAGACTTCCATGCTGCCTCTCATGCTCCCCTCGCACTGATCTGATTGAGCACCAGAAGGTTACATGACCCTTTGCTCTATGACGTCATTGCATATAATTTTATTTTAATGGGAACTTGGACCCTGAGAGGGCAAAATATTTTATTTATTAAGTGGCACTGGCCCATGGCCCCAAGGGGGCCATTTATTTTGTTTATTAAGGTGCCACAGATATAACGCCAGTCCATGACCACATGGTGCTATCATGTAACAAATATGGCGGCCGCAGGCATACGCCAGCTTGCAGCCCCTAGTGGCCATATTTTTTATTTTAGATTGGGACCATGGGCATTGCGCTGGCCAGTGGCCCCAGAATGCCTATATTTTTATCTATTGGCCGTGGGCAGGGTTCCAGCCTGCGAAAGTAGCGTGACACCTTTTTTTATTTAATTGGGCCAGCGAGCAGACGCTGGTCCCGGGGTGGTGGTGGTAATTAATGTTATTGATAAGGGGACGTTTGGGGAGTGGTGGTGGCTATTACACCCCTGGTACCCTTGCTTACTATTAACAGGGAAATAAGGAATAATACGGTTTTATACTAAATGCTGTTACTCCCTTACTGCAATACCAATACTTTAATGCACTGGATGCTTGCGGTAACTGTTGCAGTTGAATCTCACGGTATTCCTTTAGTAATAACATGCAGTATTCAACCTTTAAATTTTGCTGGACTTACCGGCCGGCATAGACTTTACTCAGTTGTATAGCAGGAAAAAAGAAACCTCTGTGACTTCAATTAAATCTCCTCATTTGAGTTATCTCCTTAGGACATGCAGTAATTTTATTATACATAGAATCTGTCATTGAAACCATCTTTTTAGAATAGAATTAACATATTGAAATTTTTGGCTGCTGTTCAAAAGTGTCAGCAGATGTCACCAGAATAGCTTTATGCACTTTATCATGGCTGTTGATGAATATTGATGTGACTGTAAAGACATAGCAGTGCAAGCCTAGATAAGGTTAGTGTATCTTTTCAAAACCTTGATTAACATAACTGCTGTCTCCCTAGCTTGTTCTCTTCCTCTCACTCCAGCCACCTGTCATTCTCTCCTGCTTGTTTTCTCTTAGCTTGTGGTCTTTCTTGTTTCTCCTTCCATGGAGAATTAGGCCACACAGATGAGAAAATATCAGGTCCAATAAAGTTTTACTTCCCTACAGGGGCGTAGCGTGGGGGGTGCAGGGGGGGCCGGCCGCACCGGGCGCAATATCTGGGGGGGCGCACTAGCCCTATGCGGCCGCGCGGCCGCAGCCACAACCGCGCGATACTTCCTGTCAGCCGCCGGATGTGAGCGGCAAATGACGGCGTGACGTCACATCCGGCGGCTGCGCGGCGGAGGCTCTTCTGAAACTGCATCGCGGCCTTTCTTCCCTGAGCTGTTGGAAGTGGAATTTGTAAAGGGAAGAATAAAGGGGCTTGGGGGACCTATTGTATTATGTATTGAGGAGGGGGTCATTAATGTATTGGAGAGGGGGAGGGGGGGTCATTAATGTATGGGGGAGGGGAGGGGGGTCATTAATGTATGGGGGAGGGAGGTCATTAATGTATGGGGGAGGGGAGGGGGGGTCATTAATGTATGGGGGAGGGGGGTCATTAATGTATGGGGGAGGGGGGTCATTAATGTATGGGGAGGGGAGGGGGGTTCATTAATGTATGGGGGAGGGGAGGGGGGTTTATTAAATGTATGGGGGAGGGGGTTTATTAAATGTATGGGGGAGGGGGGTTCATTTAATGTATGCGGGAGGGGGGGGTCATTTAATGTATGGGGGAGGGGAGGGGTCATTTAATGTATGGGGGAGGGGAGGGGGTCATTTAATGTATGGGGAGGGGAGGGGGGTCATTTAATGTATGGGGGAGGGGAGGGTCAGTAATGTATGGGGAGGGGGGGAAGTAATGTATGGGGGAGGGAGGGAAGTAATGTATGGGGAGGGGGGGAAGTAATGTATGGGGGAGGGAGGGAAGTAATGTATGGGGGAGGGGGGCAGTAATGTATTGGGGACGGGGGGCAGTAATGTATTGGGGACGGGGGGCAGTAATGTATTGGGGAAGGGAAGAAGGGGGGCAGTAATGTATTGGGGAAGGGAAGAAGGGAGGCAGTAATGTATTGGAGAAGAGAAGAAGGGAGGCAGTAATGTATTGGGGAAGGGAAGAAGGGAGGCAGTAATGTATTGGGGAAGGGAAGAAGGGGGGCAGTAATGTATTGGGGAAGGGAAGAAGGGGGGCAGTAATGTATTAGGGGATGGGGGTCAACTGTGTATTAGGGGAGGGAGGGGTCAGCAGTGTATTAGGGGGAGGGGGGTCAGCAGTGTATTAGGGGAAGAGGGGGGGGATGGGAAAGATCTGACTTGGGAATTTGAGATGAGGCAATGATTATATTTTTTATACATTTGTGGCCTAATGAATAATCTATATATATGTGTGTATGTAGAAGGAAATGTAAATAGGTGGGGCTACAGGGGTGAGGGAATTATATTTGTAATATATTTATTAGGAACTGTGGAGGGAAGGGGGTTGGATGAGAGCATTAAATATCATAGCATTAAATATTATATTTATGGGGTAGGAACTGTATTATATATTTTTGGTTTAGTGCAGGGGTAGGTAACCTTTGACACTCCCTTTGTTTTTTGACTACATCTCCATTAAGGCTTGCAAAGCATCATGGGAGGTGTAGTCCACAACATCTGGAGTGGCAAAGGATGTCTACTCCTGGTTTAAAGCATAGGTGTATAACCATTTGGCTTCCCCAGGCCAAAATAACCCCTTAAACTCTTAAAGGATCACTATAGTGTCAGGAAAACAAAGCGGTTTTCCTGACACTTTAGTACCCTGAGGGTGCCCACACTACATGTGTATATTTGTATTCATAGACCTGCTGAAAATGTGGAGAATGTGTGTAATGCATGTTCGCACTCAATAAAGTGTTGGAAAATAAACTTGTATTTAGATGCATTTTACTTTAATTACATAAGTATTTTCATAACAAACAATACATGTGCTTGGGGGGTAAGGGTTTCTTTAACTAATCTAGTAGAAGAGACTCGAGTGCTAAAATCCACGGGTTAGGGGGCGCAAATTACTTGCCTTGCCCCGGGTGCTGACAACCCACGCTACGCCACTGCTTCCCTACACTCCTCCACATTCTTATTTAACAATTTACCTTTTATTTCTCCTGGCCCTCTGAAGCACGGAGCACTAATCAGCTGTGTAGTTGGGCAAGGGTTGCCACTTTTTCTACAGAAAAATACCGGCCATGACACTGCCTCCATAGACTTATCATTGGCCTGAAACCAATCCTAAGTTGGGCCCATCCCAATGTCATCTAGATAGTGAGCCACTATGATTTAAATGTCTAATTGTCAGGATGCACACTAGCGGTAACACACTTCACATGCACATTTGTGGACTTGTGCTCAAAACAGCCAAATGAAGGGTTCACTGCACCCGACTGGCCCCACAATCTCACCAGCCCCAAACTGTGAGATGGAAAAGTGACAGGTTAGCAACAGGGCCATCTTTACTATAAGGAAAAAGGGAAAGTTGCCCCAGGCTCAGGCACTGAGTCTTCTACTTGAGCCCCATAGTTTATGCATCTTTTACTTCATATTATCACTTACCAGAGTGGATGACATTAGGTTTAGGGTTTTTGGTAGGGTTAGGGGTTTGCAAGTTTCAAAGTTCAATGGAAAGGTGGCAAGGCTGACACTTCAGCTATATGCTGGTTGGTGCATCACATTATAATGGATAATATTATTATATATTATGGTGAGATACTTTGTTGTAGGCAGTGTGCATTGGTGGCACATTCTGTGTGAGAGAAATTGAGGTTTGAATGAGTTTGGGTTTTGTGTGGCATAATTCAAGCTTTGGGTGGCACTTACAGCCTTGGAAGCTTTTAAAAATAAACAGGGGTGTTGCCAGCTCTGGACTAGGACGGACATGTTTAAGATGAGCTCCTCTTCAGCACAACTCTTTAAGGCAAAACTTGATGGCTCCACCGCCTAAAGTGCCAAAACAACAGGTTCCCCATCTACCTAAAGATATGGACCGATGATAAAAAAAACTCCAGAACCTTCTCCAAAACCAAAACATCTGGATATCGGGTTGGTTCTGGTTAGGCCCCCGTGGCCTACATTGAGCTTGCCACCAGAAGCCTCCACCCTGGGTCAATCCGACTCTGAATCCTCTTCGGAAGATATGGGCAATGTATATACTGGTGTCCAAGATCATGAATCAGCTGGCCGACCTCCATCACAAGTCCCAGCCACGAAGGCTGATATTCAGCAACTGTCTCTCGACCTTCAAACCATTATAAAAACTGAACTGGTGAGTGCGAGAACATCTCAACACTGTACACCAAGACAGCCACATTAGACTCAAAAGTGGCACAAATACAGCAGACCCATATGGAGGCAACGGCCAAAACGGCTCAACTTACCCAACATATGGCTTCCTTCCAATGTCAGCTTTTGCTGGCTGGCAGATCCCATTTAAACATTACATTAAAATCAGAGGGGTGGCGTAGGCAGTTGGGCCCATTGCCCTTCCCACCTACTTAAAGGAGGTGCTGAATTATTTGCAGCCAGCTTTGGACTAGAACACCTTAGACATCGCAGATTGTTACCGAATCAGAAAGGCAATTAAAGCTCAGACGGACGCCCCATCCTATGTAATAATTAGGCTGCATTCAATGACAGACAAAACTGCTATACTGTCGGCATACAGAAACCGTTATATATGAAGATCCCGTGCTACAGTTCTATGAGGACTTACCCCCGGAGACCATAAGTTTGAAGAGATCTCTCTCTGGTCTTACAACGCATTTGCGCTCACACGGTGTAAAATACCACTGGGGAATGCCCTACTCACTATCCGTTAACAGGGATAACAAGGTTCCTTCCTTGGAGAACCAATCTGATGTAGATGATTTTTTACGTGACCTAGCATTACCACCGATGCAGCCATCCTCGCCTGTTCCAGACGACATAGGGACCCAAAAGATGGCAGCTACAGTATCGACCTGAGGATCATCTCGTTCTAGAATGGACATCCTATTTGAGACATATTTTTTCTTCACCATTTTTCCCCAGGTCATGTCACTTCACTTTTGGAAAGGAGTGACGATTTTTTCTCGGACCGCTTTTTGATGGCCCCAAGGCAGCCCAGCAGTACAATATAGTATGACAGTGTTCTGCAGCAGTAACACACACATACACCCCCTCACACAGCCTTCTGTGGGGATTCTTTTGGTGACAAAGCTTTTATTTTCAAGGAGTGGTTCTTATCTCTAAATTCCATTACCAAAGTATGACCACAAGATGGTGCTATGTTCTTACCTATGTAATGAAGACATCTGCAGTGACAGCTGAACGAAATGAATAATTACTTACATATTCTTATTTTTATTGACAATACAACACCAAAAAAAAAATAAGCCACAGACTCTGAAGGTCGGCTCTGGTAGCTGAAGTTGTGCTCAGAATGAAAGAAGAAAAAAAAAAAAAAATATATATATATATATATATATATATTTAATGTATTTAATAAATGTATCATCCTTTTTTTAAATTTTTTGGAATACTTGTACTGATTTTTATTTTATTACACTAGAGGCCAATTTGTGAGGACTTTGACCATTTCGGCTAAAGCCAAGTCCTCCTGTTGACGTCTATGGGAGGATTTTGGCTAAATTCGTAATAGCTGAGGTTCTTCTGAAATGGCCCCTTTATGAAGAGGACTGAGGCTTGGGAGGTATTGACATGGAATCGGCAATGATGTCCGAATTGCTGACATATTTAGAGGCACATCGGGGGTAGCTCGAAAATCCACCAATGTGATTTGAATTCATCCACAATTTGAAGGCACCATTTTGGTGTCAAAATTTAAACCTTGAATATTTCAACTTTGTACTAGAGAAACAAAATAAATCTTTTTATTATACACTTTATTTAATGGTGCACCCTTCAATTTGAGTTTTAATGAGCCTGAATACTGTTTATATATATATCAAAAGACCTCCCCTCACCAGCATCTCCACGGGAGAAGGCAACATGGTGTCTGTGCAATGCACAGAAATCCTTCCATGCTGCCTTTCTTGCGTGCACTGATCTGACGTCAGAGCGCCAGTGGTCACGTGAGCTTCCAGTGCTCAAACCAGATCAGTGCAAGGGGAGCATGAGAGAGGCATTATAGAAGGCTGCGGTCTCTAGCGGAGGAGGTGAATACTGGGGAAGGGGGGGCAATTTTTTTTCTGTAAGGGGCCCTGAAATTTCTGATGGCGGCCCTGTTGCTTGCACATGTGTGGGACGGGCTTCTTTATAGATGTGACTTTCACATGAGCAGGCACAAGGTGGCCCAGTGATCTTCATGAGTTGTCAGTCCAACCCTGACGGTCGGAGACGATTACATGAAAAGGAGTTGGGTTCTTACATTGTCAGGATTTGTTTGTCCTAATAGAAAGCAAGAATCTGCATACGCACAGCATGTGTTTAATTCCAATAAAAGAAAAATAATGAGACTTTGAAAAACTGCCATTATCTCCCCACTAAGTTGACATCTCATTGACAGTATTAATTAATACCCCACTGCTTTAAATTACAATTACCAGACATGTTATAAAGGGCATATCTTGTGATTAAATAAAAGCTTGCATACAATGATGGGCACATTCAGTTTCACACAGGTGCAGCATTTTGTCAAGTTATACTGCTTATACATCTTTTATAAATAAAGGTTTCAATGAGTGCACTTACCATAGATCATTTTAGTGAATGTTAAATGCACTTTTATCAAGCTTCATTAGCAAGTTGTATTTCAGAATTAATATTATAAGAGCTATAAATCTGTATCACACTGGCCACCAGCAACCTGGCTAAACAGGTCAATTGATACAGGTAGTAATATAAGAATAAAAGATATGAAAATGAGAAAACAAAATGTAAAAATAAATATGCAGCACAAAAACACCGTGCGCTGTGTCTGGGATGGGAAGTCCCAAACAGATTGGTATAAGCACCAGGGGGCTATGGGTGCTGGCTGGGTTAAGTCCTGCTTGTGCATTGTGGGTGCTGGGCCATGTCCTGGGTGTGCAAAGTGGTGCTATGGCAAGGGATGTGGGGGCAATAATGAAAGAGGAAATGGAGTAAGGGATTTGGGTGCCCAGACTTTTTTTCTGTAAGGGGCACCACAATTTATGATATTGACCCTGGTTAATTTACGTATAATCATACTATGCGATATTTTACACACTCACATATTTCAGAGCAAAAAAAAACAAAAACTGGTAGAAGAAAGCGCACTCTTTAAAGTAACTCCAAAGGAACAGAACAGGGTTGATGGAATTCTCCAATTCAGCAGGAGAGAATTTGGGGAATTTTCCCAATTCGGCTACTTTCCCCCTAAGCTTGAAATTCCCTGCAATCCCCTGTATCATGAATAAAGCCCCTGATGTTTTATTAAATGCCTTTCTGATACTATCTGTTGCCTTAAGTCTTGTTTCTTCTTCAAACCACAGATTTCAAATGAGCCGTGAAGTGTTTACCGTCAACCCTGCTCTGCTCCTTGGGGGTTACATGAGTTTGCGAAGGGAATTTAAAAGGAAAGTAGCTGCGTTGGAAAAAACCTCCATATTCTCTCTGAATTGGAGGATTTCCAACTCGCCTACTTTGGCCTTATGCTTGAAATTCCCTTCTCATTTCTCTGCAATGAATAAAACCCCTTCTTCAGGGAATGAGTCCGATCGTTGCAAGTAAATGGAAATCCAAAATGTATGCAATTTGTTTGTGGTGCTCCCACTGGATCATACTACACATTTCACCTACTAGATGTTGTACCCAGGTATTTTGGGCCAGATGGGGGGCTTCTAGCCAAATTTGAAAATTTTCAATATGACTTTTCAATGTTTTCCATTTTTTTGCCCTATTCAGTTCAGGTAAAATGGCCTGAGGAATCCTATAGATTCCCCTTAATCACAAAGGGCCAAGATCCAAGGAAATGGCCTCTAATTCACTTACAATAGTTGAATTTCGAGCATTTCAAGGAGTACGACCTTCTTCAGAAGATCTGATGGGGAGAGCTATAAGATTTTGCCTGTTATTCAGAGGATGTTAAATCACTCTTCAGTCTTTACAGGCCTAGTAGTGGATCAGACAACATCCCAACATTACTGAAAAGACAGTACACCTAACAGAGATTGTTGAGGACAACCAGCAAGCCTGTCCTTTTGGACAGTTCAGAGAAATGACCATGGTTCACATGGTCTATCCTGTTTTAACAATGTCGTCCCACCTAACACTCCTGGATGTTAAAAGAAAATCTTCAATTCCTACTTAATAATGATGTGTAAAGCTGCCAAGTGAGTCCCGAGCATAACCCATTAGCAATGTATTTACTGCACAGACTTGTCATTCCATTAGCATTGTGCACAAGTAATGTCTCCTCCCTGGAGTCATCTATTCACAAACCAGCAGTGTTTCATTGTTGGAAGACTTAAGGCTGCCAGTTTCCAGTCGAATGTCATGCATTATGCATGAACTTAGACCATCCAGGGATAAAGACCGAGCTTTCATTAATTTATTTTCTACTAGAATGCCCTTACTGACACAGAGGTCTTAAACAAAAATCAGTTTTCCAAATATCATTTAGATATCATTGTAAAGAAATAAGGAAATGTACCAATGGCTGATCAACTTATTTTTTCCATAGCCCCTTTGGCTTTGAACACATTTCCTCTATTTCTGTTGTAAGGACATCAACACACTTTCCTATCTCTAACAATGACCTAGGTTTGACCTTGAATGAGTCATTATTATGGATCTGAACCTACTCAGAGTAGATGTGGTCTGATTGTGTCTATGAATTAAATAACAGTTAGAGCCCATCAATTGATGCTGTTTGCAGAAATCTGTAAACGTTTGTATCCATGTGGGGTGTTTTCTCTAACTTCAGATGAGAATCTTAGTTTTAAAAGTGGATTGATCCTATCTGGATGGCTGTTATCCGATAGCAAAATGGCTGACTTTTTTTTTTTTAGAATGCTGTACACAAAATGGTGGAAATAAGGACAATTGTAAAAACCATATGATTTTAAAAATAAAGTAATCTCAAGTAGTATAGATATTCCGTTGTCAATATAATAAATACTTTGACGATTGTGTGTCTGTGTTTAAATCAGACACAAGATACAACACATATCTATTATAGAGGAGCAGAGGACTGGAATGACAGTGCGGATAGTTTTTGATATGATAATTATTTCATTGCAAACAATATGTTTACATTAATTAACTCCTTACCGGCGTTTGTCACGTTTCCACACACAAAACTTTTTTTTTATGTTTGACTATATTTTAGCCAGAAAACAGTAATAATTGTAAAACAAAATGAAAAAGCCCATATTTTTACATATTTCCTAGACATATGTACACCAGATATTGCACCTGTTTAACAATGCTTGCACCTGTAAAACAGTACCCCAAAATACATTCATTCCGTTCTCATGAATTTCAATATGCTGCCTAAATTATCTATACGGTATTCATAGCTTTTTCTGTTTCACGCATACTATAGAGGTGATATATAAGATCTGTAGCTGAGTCTGGAAATCAGAGCAATGGAATAAATGGGACAGGCTTCATGGAAAGGAAAAAGACCCTCTTGTCTCTTCCTCGTCAGGGGGGTTGGCAAATGAAACAATAATAATAATAGTGTGATACTGTTATTTGAAATATCTTCTTATTGAAGTAATTTATTTTCAGGAATGCTGCGGAGATGTTGTTCCCATCCATTTTTAAGTCCGGCATTAAGAGCATGTTTTCGAGGAAGATGACTCATTTAGAAAGCATTTTCCTGGCATTAGCGTTTTAATTGGTACCTGGTTGGCAGACTTTCCTTTTGAAAACTCCAAGCGATATTAACATGTTACTTTTAATTCTATTGATACTTTCGTACAGCTTTTCAAATCTTGGTCATACTGTGCTGGGTTATTTTAGCCTTTAGTTTTCCATGATGCAGACATAGGACAGACATGGTATGGTGATATCATATATAACCCATCTGTCTCGGCTAATAGCCACTTAATAGGATCGTTAAAAACATTCAGAAACTTTCTGATAGTAAGGCTATTAAATGAAGGCGTTGATTCCTACATTTTGGGAACAGAGAAATATCCCCTAATTCACATTATGGTGACAAAAAATAAGTAATATTGGGGAATTAGAAGGCCACATAGAAGGTGGTAAAAACTAAACTGATTAGAAGATATGGGACCAATTCTGGAACTCGTGGTTTGTAGTGAACTGGGTCAAGAATAGGAATGGTAAAGCAGGAATGTAAATATATTTGGAAATAGGATAGAGGTAGATGGACAGAGTAAAAGGAAATGGAAGTTGGACAGAGTAGAGCTCGGGAATGTTGGTTCCTTCTCCAAAAGAATCAGTGCATATTTAATAAAAAAGGGAATGATATTGTCGTGGTGCCTGGGTCATCAAATTATTTAATATGAACCAGTCATGATATATGCTGTTAGCAGAATTGCAAACAAATGCTCAGACTTAAAAAAAAAAGTGTTCAGATGTTTGATTTGTGTATGATATCACACTTAAATTAATTAGCAAATTGGCCCACCAGGTGATGTAATAAATCGGAGACAGCAAGACAATACAGTACATGTTAAATACAATATATTTGCTTGTAACTCTGACATAATAACATATAGGTGCTTTTTATTTAAGATCTGCATTTTCATTGTATTAAAGCCAATATATCCTTGCAGAGACCTTGGTGGACATGTAATCAAACACACAGAGGTGGGAGAGCAAGAGTCTCTCTAGACATGCTGTTTTTTTGTGCTGTTTGTCATTATTTATAGTCATGTTGGCAAGGCAATGTAACCATACACACTAGGGAGTATACAGCCATGGATACCTTGAAACTCAGGCATTCTATACAACCATTCTTCTCCTCTCTTGGGTTTTCAAACCCCATCTTTAGGATCGTGATTACCAGCTTGAAGAATTGTACCGAGCATTAATTCAGAAGATTCATTTCAGAAGCAGCTGGGAGGGATCTGCAAACTTCCAGTAATGAGAACTGGTTCAATCAATGTAATTGCCAGATAGGCTGAATGCAGTGATCAGGTTTCTATATTGGCTATTGGATTTCCAACTGACAGATATCTAGAAAAACTGAACAGCTTCATGTAATTATGTGCAATGTTGTCACAATTCTGTATAATTTAAAGACTGTTTATAGTTTATTATTGTAGAAAAGGATATGATTTTATAGGTTCTGTAATATTTTAGGCTTAATGACTGAGTCTTGTAGATTTACTCCACTGTATATGTGAGCTTAGATTAACATATCTGGGACACCTATATAAGTGTATTCATAAAACACACATAAGTGTACATATAAAACACACAGCTCATGACTAAATTAATATGTTGTGGCTGCAATCAACATTACATCAAGTGTTGTATTTAGCTTTTGTGCGGTCCAAGACCTGACTAAACTCACCCCCCATCTTCAGTTTCCCCACTTCTTCCTTTTCCTCTTTATGCCCCACCACTGTCATTTCTGTCCCCAAACCGTGTCAGTGACATGCTTGTGCACAAACAGCTTCCCAGTGGTATAACTGTCCCCAAACAGATTATCAGCACTGGAACTCTAACAGCTGTCTACTGTCATCTCTGTCCCTGATGAGCTTTCCAATGCCATAGTTGTGCCTAAACAGCCTATATGTTCCATCTTTGTCCCCAAACAGCTTACAGTACCAACATTTTCCCAAAGCAGATTGTCTGCTTTGGCCCAGTGTTATCTCTGTCCAGAAACAGCTTGCAAAAAGAGAGTGTCTGTGTACCTGGCATGCGCAATAGCTCTGACACTTGACATATAAAAGGCCCACCTCCTGGCATCCCAATTTTGTGCGGAATGAAGTTGGGAGGTATGAAATAAAGAACATCAGGATACACATTTGGAGAACAAAGCTAAGGGCTATTACTGTAATTTGGGGGCAGATGGTAGATATGGAAGACGGGGAAGATTATCAGATGCATAGAATGTAGATGGGTGTGATGGGTTTAGTAATAAACCAATTAGACTCCCAGCAGTAAGCCCTATTACCACATGAACATTCACAAACCTACATTCTTATTTCGACAATGTTATCCAAGATGTTTGCCCATTCATCAACATCACACATAAATTACTAATATTGTATATTTTGGTATAGTAGTTTCATGCTGGTATTTCTTCTCTATGTGTTTTGTTTATGGTGGACGTGGTACCAGTAACGCCTCCATGCTACACCTTTAATTACTGACACTTAAAAGATACGCACCCCAGGCCAGCATCGATTTTCATGTAACCTTGCAATATATATTCTCCAAGTGTTTCCAGGGAGATTTGAAACTATTGCTGTCCTAACCTGTTACTGTGGAGTAGCCAATAAGAAGCCACCCTATTATTCTCATTCAGCACTTGACTGGATACGGGATGCCTTGAGGTCTGTACAGCTGCGTGAGAACTACCTTTGATATACCTTCTTTTCTAGGTACCGCATAAGTTAAAGGGACATTGTTATCTAGTATTTATGCTGCATATACAGAGCACAAAAAAAATATATAAAAATTGTGTAAACATCACATAATTTCCATGCAACATTTATGTATTGCTTGCAGCAGATAAAAAAACCTATGCTGTAAACAAACAGGAGACCGCACAGATATATTCAGATTCCATTTTTCTAATATTCCATGCAATTCTCTTAATATAATGTATTTGAAATGCTTCACATTAATATTAAAGCAGTATTCAGGGTAAAGGGCCCTTTTTTAAGTGATTAAAACAGCGATATTGAACTATTGAATAGTAAATCACAGTACACAGTACACAGTGATTGATTGTCAGTCTCTGGCTCCATAGTGAGGGTTTGACACATGAGTGTTTTTTTTCTTCTGTTTTCCATGAGTTCCAGCATTATTACATGTGATTGGCACTACTAGGAAGTAGTTGGTCTACCAAGGTGTTAATATGTTGATATGTTGATCATCTGAGTGTTATCCTGATCAGCGGTAACTAGACAGAACTGAATTGACGATCCAAGTATAAATATATCTAGGAAATTAAAATGGAAATATCCGCTCACTGTGATCAACATAACACCAAGCTGGAAAACTTTACACATGGAATATACCACTGTATTTGCTGAGGGTATGAGCAAAGTGTAAATTTTCTCTTCCAGAGCTCCTCAGATGTGTAATAGCCTCCCTGATTCTGGCAAATCATCCTCTAGACTACAATCCTCCCAAATCCTCAAAACAGAATGTACCTGTTATTAGTTTAAAAACTCCTTTGTATACTGTACATGTTGTTCTTTTTTTTTGTATTAATAATTTGCCATGTGTGTTCTCTTTCTAGATTGTATAAATGTATGTATGTATGTATGTATGTATGTATGTATGTATGTATGTATTCAGGGGTCAAGTCCTGGGAACAAAAGTGTGGGAACTCACACAAAATCCACTGCGACCCCCCCCCCCCCCCCCAAATATATATTTCACCAAAAATTCAGTGAATTTTGCCCCTCTATGCCTGGATTCTGCCCCTCTATATGCCAGGATTTTGCCCCTCTATGTCAGGATTTTGCCCCTCTATTCCAGGATTCTGCCCCTCTATATGCCAGGATTTTGACCCTCTATGCCAGGATTCTGCCCCTCTATATGCCAGGACTTCTCCCCTCTATATGCCAGGATTTTCCCCTCTATGTGCCAGGATTTTGCCCCTCTATGCCAGGATTTTGCCCCTCTATTCCAGGATTTTGACCCTCTATATGCCAGGATTTTGCCCCTCTATGCCAGGATTCTGCCACTCTATATGCCAGGATTTTGCCCCTCTATTCCAGGATTCTGCCCCTCTATATGCCAGGATTTTGCCCCTCTATGTGCCAGGATTTTGCCCCTCTATGTCAGGATTTTGCCCCTCTATATGACAGGACTCTGCCCCTCTATGTCAGGATTTTGCCTCTATATGCCAGGATTCTGCCCCTCTATATGACAGGATTTTGCCTCTATGTGCCAGGATTTTGCCCCTCTATGTCAGTATTTTGCCCCTCAATATTACAGGATTTGCTCATTGAATCCACCCTCCTCCCCCTTCCCCAGACAGTACTTACCTCCGGTCTTCTCCTCCGTGCATCTTCCCCCCTGCAAGGAGGAAGGAAGCTCCGGTCGTCATGTTTTTTATTGAAGTCGCGCGACCTCAATAAAGTTAAAAAAAAAAAAAACGTGACGACCGGAGCTTCCTTCCTCCGTGCAGGGGGGAAGATGCACGGAGGAGAAGACCGGAGACAGAGAGCAACAAGGAGGTAAGTACTCACCATCTCCTTGGTGCTCCCTGTCTCCGTCCAGCTCCTCCGTGCTCCCTGTCTCCGTCCAGCTCCTCCGTGCAGTCTTCTTCCCTCCTGCACGGAGGAGGGAAAATGCCACCGGATATGACATGCTGTCAAATCCGGTGGCAATGACAGGAAGTTTTTTTTTTTTTTTCTCGGACAGCTGCCCTGGTCCTGCAGGAGCAAAGGGAACGGCGTTCCTGCCACGAAAAAAGTGCAGGAACGCCGTTCCCACGCGTTCTTGCAGGACTCGAGCCCTGTATGTATTCTTTTTAATCTACTGTTAAATGTGTAACTGTGCCATTCCATTCTGGACTCGGTCCCCAGGACATACTTGAAAACGAGAGAAATCTCAATCTCAATGTATTCTTCCTGGTAAAATCAATCAATAAATATATACATTTTGAGGTGTTTCCAGGTCTTTAGCCAGTACAGCGCAGTCAGCCCTCAAAAACATTCTTACTCACCTTCAGTATTGGTTACACTTGCAATATACCAATAAGAATATAACCATAAAGTTGAGAGGCTATGATCATGTGTAATGACTAAGGCCTTTTCGATGTTTGCTGCCGCTACCTGTCGTGTGCACTGCTTCAATAAAGTTTTGCTCTTTAAATATGGTGTTATTTTATGAGTGCACGGTGTGGGAGCTATGCAGATGCTGATAGGCCCACTTGTCAGTCTGTGTATAGGAATGTGGTCTAAAAGCCACTACATAGGGATAAAATAGAAAGTACTAATTCTACTCAATATTTAATATATTCATTCAAAATGAGTAACCAAAAAATAGATGATTATGTTCTTCACATTTAAAATGTATACTACAGAAAATAGGTTTGTTTTCACATGCAATATACAAATATATCACCTCAAAACAACAGTGCTGTACTACAGACAGGACAGAGTTCTTAAAAATGTTTTTTTTTTGGCCCTAGTTATGCATTGCCTATTGCTGCACTTTGACTATATCTCCTATTGGGTCATAGCCAAACAACAGATGGACAAAAAAGGGTGGAGGGTTACATTTTTGTAATCTGTGAACCCAAGAATGCACAATTATTTTCTTATCTCCTTTGCCAGTCCACAATATCAAAAACATGGCAAACATCTGCCAGTCACAAAAGAAACATAGCCTTCTGGGCATCCACATGACCACTGTAAGCATAAATAGGAAATGTACTTTATTGTAGTTAACTAACTTAGTGTCTTATATTATGTATTATACTATATGAGTGATATTAAAGTCCACTTTATTATAAAAACAGTTACAAGGAGCCACAGAGGATTGTGCTTGCTTATCTGAGGTGCAACCAAGATAGTAAGGAGAGCTAAGGGGATGTCGGAAATCCCATATCGTTTTGTGTGTATAAACAGCTTACCCAGTGGAGTTAATTAGTTGCACTAGTTACTGCAAATAGAGTGCACAAATTGTTGTTCTGCTTGCAATGATTCAACTACTAAAAGTATCAGACACAAAAAGCAGGTCTGCTGCTCCGTGTTGCACATGACACGGTGTCAAGCACACTTATGTTATGATGTGTGATCAGTAAGTGCCGACAGAGGAGAGCTGGCAAGGAGCAGAGAAAGCCAATTGCTCTCCAGGCTGCCCTCTACCCTAGCTCAATAAGCTGGGGCTGTAGCACTTTTTACATCTAAATGCCCTAGTGCAAATCTCCTAACTTTCTCCCCTGGATTATCGGGCTGCTGGGTGACGGAGCCTGAGAGGTCTAGTGTCAGTGCTAGCGCACATGTGCGGCAGCGCTGTCACTCAATCTGACAGTGTGATTGCACATATAGAACTATAAACTCCATTATTCCCCACCAGCTTTCTGGAATGGCAGGAAATGATGGTAGTTGTACCCAGTGGTATATCTTAGTTATGTGCTGCCTTAGGCAGACTAAATTCGATAACCCCCCCCCCCCACGTTGCAAACCTACGACATGCCCCATCACCCACGTTGCACTCCCACGACATGCACCATAACGCACATTGCATACACACTAAATGCCCCATCACCCCCATTATATGCCACCATCACCCTCATCACATACCCCCACCACATCCATTAAATGCCCCCATCACCACGATTAATTGGAAGGAGCTAAAGCTTGCTGAATGGTGGGGTAGGGAGCGAAAATGTTTAAAGCACCAGAAGTGTGCTTTAACACCCTCTGGCAAAGTGCCGCCCTCTGGCAAAGTGCCGCCCTAGGCGAGTGCCTTGTGGAAGATACACTACTGGTTGTACCACAGTAGGACACCTAGGTAGTACATAGTGTGTAGGGCCTGTCTATTGTTTTCTATCTCTGATGATAAAGGGGTGGTTTTTGAAAATGCAAAATGTGCCAATAAAGTGATAAAGGTCAGAAACCAGCAAAGTGTAATAAAATAAAAAAATATCAACAACTGAAAGTTGATGAACTAAGATGAGTAACTAAACTATGATGACTGATGATGACTAAGTAAAATTACAATTTAGGGTTCGCTAGCGCTTGTGTTTTTCAATTGCAGTTACAAATTCTCACCCATTTGCAAGGTACTTCAACTCCAGTGGGTTCCATTTCATTGTTTTTCAGCACTAAAGTCATGAAAAATTGGCTGTGAAATTCCTAACAACCAATGGCAATGCTGCCAGGCAAGACTGATGGCATATTTAAAGCCTTACAGTGCTCCATATGTGCTAGGTGTGCGCCTAGCACGGAGCACCCGCGCTGTGTATTTCTGCAGTTTGTGTGCTCCGAACAGTGAGCACAGAAACGCCAGAAATACATCCGAAAGGCGACGTCCGCTACGACTTCTGCAACAGAGTCACTCACTCTTTTGCCAATTCAACAAGCACTAAAAGTATACGAACTTTCACTATACGAGTGAGTGACTCTGGTGCTGAAGTCGTAGCTGACGTCGCCTTTCAGATGTAACTCGTGTATTTCCGGGGGTTTGTGTGCTGGCTGTTCTCAGCACACAAACCCTCGGAAATACAAGAGAGACGTCGTGCCTCCGAGTGACGGGCGTGCTCCGGGCTGGCAGCACGCCTGTCACTCAGGCCACGATCCGCCCCTGAAACATTATGAACTGCATCTATACCATATCTATATATGTATGATACACTTGCACACACCAAAATAATATGAATAATGTGAATATAGCAGTAGCGTGGTAACCGGCTGTTCTTGGATAACAACTCACATCATGCTCAATCATCCACATGCTAATTGTAGGTGATACAGTATAGGGTCTAGTCAGGTATCTCCAGTTTTCTAAAAAATATATGGCCTATTTTTGTGCCAACATTTACAAACACTGTTGGAGCTCAGCCGACTGAAATTATATCCCCCGACCTTCCTATAGACTTCTATGGGGAAGATTTTGGCATATATCCGAACTATTTTGGGAGGACCTCGGCTGTTACGGAAAAAGATGATGTCCTCCCATAGTTTTCCTGAAATGGGCCAATTGATAAAAAGTTTTGTTATAAAAAAAAGTTACAAAGTTATATGTAAATAAAATACTTTTATTAAAATTTTCCCCATACCGGACACGGTCGAAGATAGGTCTGAAATTGACTATAAGCCCCGATCTGGCCCAGTTTCGGCCTAAAATCGGGCTTATTAGGTAGACCCTTAGCATTTATTTGTAGCCAACACATTTGGTTCATTGGGAGCTCGCATTATACACTGTTAGGTACTATTACTGTGTGAGCCTCTTTTATTCATAACATGCATTGTATATTTAGGACAGGCTTAGTACTTCTCGTATGAGTGTAACAGTTTTCTTTTCAGGTAAAATTTGGCGGGTCTTTCATGTTTCACCAATATTCACTCATTCCTACTGTAACTGAAGGCAGTCTTCCAGCTGCTTTGCTGTAGAATACAAGATTTCGGCTTGAATTGAAAGAATTACAGAATTTCATTACCGCTCACTGCTATTGTTTCCATATTAGCTGTAGAAGACAGCAATTTGTACTGCTTGTTCATTCGAAACCCGATGTGTGAAAAAAAATGCATTTCTAACAATGTACTTAAAAATAATTATCCTCAAAATGCCGTCCTTGCTGAATGCAGAGCACAGCTCTTCTTTCTTAGAATTTTCAGAGTATAATGGGTACAAAACAAAAGCTAATATGAGGTGAATATCTTATATTTATCTTTACGGCACTATATAAGAGCTTAGTATATTAAGCGGATGGTGTGATAGAGTAAACGGCACAAAGGGCCATTCTGTGTGAGTACCGACAGTGTTTGTTTGGTGTTGAGGAGCACCCAGAATTGCCTGACTTTGGAGCTAGGAAGCTTGCTGCTATAAGACGGCTTTCACTGCTAGGCAGATTGGAGACACTGCTCCAGGGATTACTCGGCCATGGACAACAGATTTGTCCAGGCAGAGACCTGTATATTCAGTTGCAGAGGGGTGAGCTCTTACTATAAATATTCTGGCTGTCAAGAAACATTTTTCACTTAATATATGCATTTTTGCTTGCAATGCCACTAAAACAATGTATAGATTATTTTTCATAATTTTTATTCTCTACATTCCTTTAAGTTAGCAAAATGAAATGTTCTTCTCTACTGACCTATATCTTTTATGCATGTATATTTATAAGGTGTGCAAATGACCAATAGAATCATGTGTTGGGTCAGTAACAGCAGTGTCACCACTGACATCAAATATCACATAATGTAAATATTATTATTTCATAAATTGCATCAAATGCTTTGACCAATGTGGCCTGAACTACATACATCTTTACCGCCATCAGAACCTGAGAAAAATTATCAGTAAATAAACTTCTTGAAGTTGGCCAAAGTCCCAGGTTCTTACTCATAATGTGAAGAACTTGAAGAGTGGGCTGATCTCCTGCCTACTTATCATGATGCTACTAGTCGGGGAGAGCACACTCATGAATGTGAGTGATTAAAGCAGATGTTTTCTTATAAGTTGTGCTACGTGACAAAAGAAGCAAAATCCGTGAACTTAAAGTAAGAGACTCATACAGTTCCTCATTGGTACAAACAAAGTGAAACTACAAATATTCTCCCTAACAAAGGTAGACATGCAGGAGATGAATGTAAGTTTATGCCATGGCCTTTATGAACATGGCTTCCAAAATATATTTTTGACATTGATATATACTGCTGCTTACAATGTGCTACTTAGAAGAGGTGTAGAAAGCAGAAATAATTTTTTTTTTAAAAGTGCACCATCTCTTTTGGGTCTATTCACTAAATTTTGTCTCTGGAGGTCAACTTTCATTTTGAGACTAAGTCCCCAGGTTTGAATCTTCCCCACTGAATGTAATGGGAGGCAAAATGATCAAAGCTATCTTTGAGACTAAGAAAAATTCTGACTGTTACATATTAATGTGCAAAGAGTGGCATATTAATGGAACTGTGGGATATTAATGGAAAAACTGGATGTGGCATATTAATGGAGTAAGTCTTGGATGTACAATGCAGGTAATGGGGCATGTCCTGGGGGGCAGCGGCAAGTCCTACATGTGCAATGCGGGTGATGGCACATGTCCTGGTTTGCATTTAAATCCTTGGCATGATATACAAAGACCTGGATAAAAAGGGGCAAGAAAGAGATATGGGACGGGGGGGGGGGGGGGGGTTCACAAGTTTTTTTCCGTGTAGGCCCCTGAAATTTCTGATGCCGGCCCTGCTTAGGGTATGTCTTGGGGTTAATACAGAATGGTAGTGGCCTCTCTCCTATTCCTTGATGTAACCTACGGATTAGTTAACTCCATCTAGCAGTAACCTTTACTATTAACAAGTAATACACTTTGACATCTATAACCAAATAGTAAACAGATCTATTTTTTACTTAAAATAAATACTCTAAATGCCAAATTAGTCTGCTGAATTCCCTCTGAAAATCCATTTGGGTAGACGAATATCTAATATAAGTGTAACTGTTTTTGCCCATAGGCCTACCTATTCATTCAGCTTCTTATTGCATATCTTTTAGCAAGTTCATCTTATATACATTGTCATTTGATAGAATTAATATTCAACAGATCTCACCTTCCATGTATCCAAAGTAAAGTAAAAGAACAATTGGCAGGTATGACATTTTTACATCCATGATTTATCATGTACTGGATTTCAAAAAAGCTATGTTCATGAGTTGAAAAAGCATTAAAGGGGGGGGGGGTCGTGTCCTGCCAGCGATGTGAGGAAGCCGTGTCTCCTGCAGCTCCCGACAACACAAAGGTGAACTACATCATGGACCACCTAGTACTACCCAAAAATGGGCAAAAACACCAAAAAACAACTTCCCACACCAGGCACGCCAGAAGCTGCTTTAAAAATGGCAAATTTACCCCAGGTGCACAATGCCTCACCAGTTCCATAACCCGAGATGACCCTGGTTGGGCCCATCCATACCCAAGAGAAATGCACCATGAACTCTCACAACAATAAATACCTTTCATCTGACCAAAGATTCCTACAAGACCAGACACCAGGGCCCATATCCTTAACAACTATTGTGAGCACCGGGTCCGGTAAAAGCAGAAACACCAGGCTCTGCATCTATGACAACTTAGACCCATAATTTGAGCCTTACCCTGAGACTTTGGACCTGTGTACCCTTCACCTTCATGCCAATAGGCCAGGAACTACGCAACAGCTGCTGTGAGGGGACAGAGGACCTAGGCTATGCACGGCCAATCAGGATACAACCCGATTGGCAAAGACAACAGTATCCTAGACACTGAAGTCTTCACCGCCTTAAACCAGGCCTTTAAACCTATTTGGTATATATGGCCAAAGAGACCCTGTTGGTCAATATCCTGTCCTTTCAATCTCCTTGTATGTTACCCCTTTGTTATTGTCAACCCTGCAGACCTAACGACCACCTAACGATGTTGTTGAACACATATTGGAGTGTTATTTGGCAAGTGACACATACCTAAATCTGTGAATTCATATCTGCAGTACAATGTATGTGTGAGAAAAAACACAAAAATTAGTACCCCAAACATTGACAAAGCCTGGTGGTAGACTTAGTGCATGAAAAGTGTTAAAATACCACCATCTGAAATAACCTAAGGTGTCTACTTTTAAAAAATACATGGTTTGATGTGGTAAAATTCACTGGCTGGCTTCAAAAATGTCCCAAATGGGACATGGGTGCAGGTTGTCTGCATGTCAAAATTCCAAGTTGGAAAAACAAAACCTGCACCTCCCAAATGTGGCCTTTTAGCCCTCCAACAAACCTATGCATGGGTGGTATGCCTGTACTCAGGAGAAATAGTATAATCTATTTAGCTGTTTTGTTCATGAGCTTTTGTAGATGAGTAAAAGATTTTTCAAATAAATGTCGGATACAATCACAATGATGGAATCTAAACAAAAAGATCAGATATCTTAACTTCTCTTCGACAGAAAATTCATATCCTAGAAACCGCTCACAAGCAATCCTAAGCCCCATCCACACATCTTCAACTGGTAAAACTCAGAGCAGAACTCTCTAACAAGTCACAACACATGCTGTCCAGATTAAACAATATGGCACATCTTACGAGAAATAAGCCAGGCAAACATTTGGCAAAAGCACTGAGACTAAAACAGGCATATACCGTTCCAGATAACAGAGGTCTTCCATAAATACTACAGTGACCAATATAACATTGCACAAGACAATGACTCCCCGCTGGACCCCAAGACACATACTAACATCCAAGAATACCTAAACCAACACATGCACCCCAAACTCTCAAACCAACTGAAAACCTCACTGGACCCCCCTTTTACCCTAGAGGAGATATCTGAGGCCCTTAAACACACTCCCAAGGGAAAGAGCCCAGGCATAGGTGGCCTCACTACAACATAGTATAAGACATTCAAAGATATCTTACTCGCTCCACTACTAAAGATGTTTAACTCTCTTGCCGCGGATGGGACACTCCCACCTCAGTCCCTGGAGGATCACTTCACATTGATCCGTAAACCAGGCAAAGACCCAGACCAATGCGGTATGCGCCCCATATCCTTACTCAATGTAAATGTGAAACTCCTAGCTAAAATCCTTGGTTATAGACTAAGCAAGGGGCACTTCACAACACTGTGAAGGTGATAGACCTTATACACCATACCATGTATGCTCTTATCCACAGAGGCGGAGAAGGCCTTTCGACAGGGTAAGCTGGCACTTCTTGAGGGCCGTGCTTTGACACATAGTACTGGGACACGCAATGTACAGCTGGATATGCTCCCTTTACCATATGCCATATGCACGTATAAGAGTCAATGGGACTCTCTCGGACCAGCTCACCCTGTCGGATGGGACACGTCAAGGCTGTCCCCATTCCCCCTACTATTTATCCTGACTCTAGAACCGCTCCTATGCACGATCCAATCCAGTACATCCATTCATGGACTGGAAATAGGCAAGCACCACCACAAAGTATTCACATTTGCAGACAATGTACTGCTTACTTTAACCCAACCCCAAGTGTCACTTCTCCAACGTACTAGCCGAAATAGACAGATATAGCTCATTATCACACTTCTAAGGTTAATGCAACGAAATTGGAAGCCCTTAATGTTTCCTGAAGGGCCCCTACAACACCTGAAACACACTTTCCCTTTTGAGTGGTCACCATCATCACTGAAATACCTAGGGATATATATCACACCCCAATTGGAGTCACTTTTCCAGAGAAATCACATGTCAATACTGCAAACCTTAAAAAACGATATCCAAAGATGGAAACATAAACATAAAAATTTTATTTTGGCCGAATCACCACAATCAAAATGCATATACTCCCCAGACTTCTATAAATAATCCAGGCCTTGCTGATAGCTGTCCCCAAATCTTTTTTCAAGGAGGTAAACACTCTACTCACTCAATTCATATGGCGGAATAAGCCCCCTAGACTAAGACTGGACTACTTAACCAGACATAAAAATATAGGAGGCCTGGGGTTACTCAACCTTGAATACTACTACAAAGCTACCCTAATTTGCATATTTGGCCCCAGGTGATGTCAAAAACAGGAGATGCCACAGACACATTTAAAACACATTTTCCTTCTAATTTATGCATTTACTTGCAATTTTGCTAACACAACGTATAGATAATTTTCAATCATTTTTAATTCTTTACATTCACATTAAAAACAATGTTTAGGTTATACAGTCCCTTTATCTCGCCAAAACTCTCTGCTCTCATGATTTATCAAGCACTATAGTTCCCAGAATATAACATATTGAGGACAGCACAAACATTTTCTAAATCAGTCAGTTTTTATGGTTAAAGTTGTCAGACTCCAAAATCCATTTCAAGATCGCTCTATCACCAAGCTCAGGATTTCCTGTCAGACATATTGAAATAATAAATCCTGACACCTTTCTCACTTCACATGACCTGTGCAATGTAATATTTATGCTCAGCAGCTCAGGGTTTTTGTTTGTGTAGGAGAGTATCCACACAAACAGATATGACAGGCTCCAGCCTGTGTAGGAGAATATCCACACAAACAGATATGACAGGCTCCAGCCTCGTGAACCAGTGAACAGGTAATATTGTGTTTTCTCTGAGTGCTGGAACACTAAGAGCCAACTCCTGGCTCCGATAAGTGATATAAACATACAGGGAAATTGTGTTTTTTTTAAACAGAAAAATAGCTACGTTTATTAGGTCCAATAGACAAGTAATATGAAGTGAGACAAAAAATACTAAACCGCTTGACGCGTTTCGCACCAACTGGTGCTTTCTCAAAAGCAGTCTAAGTAACATGGTACAACAGAGAGTTTAAATATACAAACGTATTAACAAACCTTTAAGATTAATTAAAAAGTAATTAGTGTTATACCTGAAACACACGATTCGGACGCGGTATCCACAGGTCACCACCTGTAACAACAATAGAGGTAAACGTACCGTGGTTCGTACGGAGAGGTAGGGACCCCAATAGCAGATAGACTGTTCTTGCCTGGCACCACCGATACCGAGGACTACAGGGCAGGCAGACTTCAATTGATGGCCACAGGCACGAACGTCTGCGGATCGGGTCTGGATGTGCTGCAGCCGTAGAGAATAGTCGAGGTATAAGCCGAGTCGGGGAGCCAGAATTGAAGCAATGTCAGAAGTACAAGCCGGGGTCAGGGGTTCCAGAGTTCAGGATAGTCAGAATATCGTAGCCGGGTCAGGGATTCCAGAGGGCAGCAGAGTCCAGGTGAGAGCCAAAATATAAGGGCAAAAGCAGAGGGATAATCCAAAAAACACGCCAGGTCAGAAGTCCAGTAAAGCAGAGTAACACAAAATCACAGAAAAATCAACTACGGAAAAGCTAGGAGCAATCCACGCAGAGATAGCTTGTATATTCAGCAAGCAAGTTTGAATTGCGCGCGCTATGGATTTAAAGGGCTTAGCTCCGCCCCCTTGACGTACGCGACGCACGTCTCTCTGCCCATCGCCATAGTGACGACTGGGATAGCAGCGAACGAGTATTTCTTAGTGCACGCGCCTGTCTCCATTGACGGGTGCGTGCTGAAGAGGATCTCCGGCGGTGAGAGGAGTTGAGAGCCATGCTGCGAGGGACCCGTCGTGGGACAGAAATACCGACCTTACAGAGCCCCTTCCCCAGGCGCGGACTCCGGGCGCGATTTGGTGCAGGGCGCGACGGGTACCGAAGATGGTATGCACGTAAACAAGCCGGAGCATGGATGTGTGACAAAGGTTCCCATGAACGTTCCTCTGGACCGTACCCGCGCCAATGGATCAGATACTCGATGCGTCCTCTCCGCCATCGGGAGTCCAATATTCGTTGTACCACGTATTCTTCATGGTCTTCCACGACTACTGGAGCAGGGGGCATAGGAACCCGACCGGTAAAGCGGTTGGCAATGTGAGGTTTAAGGAGAGCCACATGAAACACTGGGTGCACACGAAGTGAGGAGAGGAGTTTGAGATGCATCGTAACTGGGCTGAGAATCTTTAGGATAGGGTAAGGACCCAGGTATCTGGGACCCAATTTTCTGGATGGGCATGTTAACCGAATATGAGCAGCAGAGAGCCACACTTTATCACCTATTTGGTACCTTGGCGGGGGTGAACGTTTCTGGTTAGCGTAATGACTTTGGGTGTCTTGAGCGACCTTAAGGTTTTTACGTAGGGTTACCAAATGATGTGAGATGTGCAAGAGTCTGTCCTTGACCTCCGGTACTGAAGTGTCTGTAACTAGACCTGGAATCGAGATAGGGTGGTATCCGTAGTTAGCGAAAAATGGGGACATCTTAGTGGAGGATTGTTGATGATTATTGTAGGCGATCTTGTAAATAGGTGGTGTAACAACGTATATACTGTTCCAATATTTGATTCAACCGTTCGGTTTGACCGTTGGTCTGAGGGTGGAATGCTGTGGAAAGAGCAACCTGGATTCGAAGGTTATGACAAAAGGATCTCCAAAAACGGGAAGTGAATTGAACTCCACGATCCGAGGTGATGGACTGTGGCAGACCGTGGAGGCGAAAAATAGAGGTGATAAACAAGGAAGCGGTAGTAGCAGCTGTGGGAACCCCAATGATCGGAATAAAATGGGCCATCTTGGTACAGCTGTCCACTACCACCATGATGGTATTGTATTTCTGAGAAGGAGGTAGGTCCACGATGAAGTCCATGGAAATGTCGGACCATGGTCTAGATGGCACAGGTAGTGGATGTAGCAAGCCCGCAGGTTTGGTTCTGTTGGTCTTGTTCCGCGCACACACATCACAAGAACGAACATAATTTGTGACGTCCTTCATTAACTTAGGCCACCAGAAGTGGCGTTTCACAAGTTCTGTGGTCTTCGTGATTCCACCATGTCCTGCCAGGAGAGAGTCATGGTGTAGCTGCAGAACTGTTAAACGAACCGGTTTGGGTACGTAGATTTTGTCTTGGTATTTGTAGTATCCTCCTTGGAATGTGAGAGGAGGTATAGTACAAGGAGGTAAGGTAGACCGTGAATGAGTTTGTATCTTGTTAATCAGAGAACTCTGAGTTGTGAGGAATACGTGAGAAGGGAGTATCGTGTCAGGCGTGAGGTTCTCCACAGGCTGTATATCATAAAGGCGGGATAAGGCGTCAGCCTTCGTGTTTCGAGCGCCAGGTCTAAACGTGATGTGAAGGTTGAACCTAGTGAAGAATAAGGACCATCGAGCCTGTCTGGTGCGAAGACGTTTGGCTTTCTTTAAGTATTCGAGATTGCGGTGGTCAGTATAAATGGTAACAGGATGCAACGCTCCCTCCAACAGATGTCTCCATTCCTCCAAGGCATACTTAATGGCTAGCAATTCTCGGTCTCCTACATCGTAATTGGACTCTGGAGGTGTGAGACGATGGGAATAAAAGGCTACTGGGTGGAGGTGAGCTTTTTCTCCTTGTCTCTGGGATAAGACAGCTCCTACCGCTGCCTCGGAGGCGTCCACTTCCAGAAAAAACGGTGAAGAGGACTCAGGCTGTACCAATATAGGAGCTGAAGTAAAACGTTGCTTGAGCAAATTGAAGGCGTCTTGAGCTGCCGAGGTCCAAACGAAGGGGATATGTAATTTAGTCAGTTTAGTGATGGGAGCAACGATCTGTGAGAATCCTCTGATGAATTTGCGATAATAATTGGCGAAACCAATAAATCGTTGAACCGCCTTTTTGCAAGTAGGTGTTGGCCAGTTCAAGACCGTGTGGACTTTTCGTTGGTCCATCTGAATACTCCCTGGTGTTAGGATGTATCCAAGGAATTCAATCTTGACACAGTCAAAAGCACATTTCTCAAGTTTAGCGTATAGCTGATGTGTACGTAAATGGTCCAGTACCTTGCGAACGGGCATATGATGTTCCTGGAGGTTCTTGGAAAAGATGAGTATGTCATCCAAATATACCACAAGGAATACATCCAATATGTCTCTGAACACATCATTCAAAAAATGCTGAAACGCTGCTGGGGCATTGCAGAGTCCAAAAGGCATTACCAAATATTCAAAATGCCCATACCGAGTCCGGAACGCCGTCTTCCACTCATCACCCTTGCGAATCCTGACCAGGTTATATGCCCCACGTAAATCTATCTTGGTGAATATGGTGGCTCCTCTGACCTGATCCAATAGTTCAGGAATTAAGGGAAGTGGATACCGGTTTTTGATGGTGATGTCATTGATTTCTCTATAGTCAATACATGGTCGGAGACCACCATCTTTCTTTCCGATGAAAAATATAGCAGCTCCGGCCGGGGAGGTTGAGGGTCGAATAAATCCTTTTGAGAGGTTCTCGGTTATATAGTCCTTTAAATGAAGCAGTTCCGGTTCTGATTACGAATAGATTTTACCGAACGGGATAGAAGAGCCCGGTAATAAATCAATAGGACAATCGTAGGGTCGTTCTGGGGGTAGTTTATCAGCCCCCTTCTTGTCAAATACATCGGCGTAGTTGGAATACTGAGCAGGAATGTTGATGGTTGCTTCATTGGAAACGGGGTCAGTAGCTGTCAGTAATGTAGAGGGGGTGTTCTGACAATGGTGTTGGCAGAACTCAGAAGGAAAGGATAGAGAACCTTTCGACCAGTCTATTAGAGGGTTGTGTTGACACAACCAAGGCATTCCCAGGATAACTGGGAATAGAGGTGAGGTCACCACATCGAATTTAAGGACTTCCACGTGATCCGGGCCAATATAGACTTGTAGAGGAAGGGTTTCTAGAGCAACAGGTCCTGAGCTGATGGGAGTGCCATCTATCACCTGGATGTGTAGTGGCTTCTCCTTCTTGCGGGTTGGGATATGAAGAAGTTCCACCGTAGAATTGTCTATAAAGCAACGGCTTGCCCCGGAATCAACAATCGCTTGAACTGTGGCGGAGTTATGGGTCCACTGCAGAAACAGAGAGATGGACAAATGAGGGGAACCAGAAGACAAGGCTGGACTGCGACATGTATCAGATTGGACACTCTTACCTCCAGAAGATCGGGGTAGCCGAGGACAGGAACGAATGAGATGGCCTGGCTTGCCGCAGTAGAGACATAGGTTATTGAGCCGACGATGTTTCTTCTCCTCTTCAGTAAGGGGTCCTCATGCGAGTCCTAGCTGCATTGGTTCTTCAGATGTACTGGTGGTCGGAGAAGGGCTAGAAGGCTCCGGAAAGGATGCAGGGCGTCAAAAAGTGGGGGTGAGAGACGAGGCACGCTCCATTCTTCTCTCCCTTAACCTTCTATCTAATTGTACAACTGTATGGATAAGGTTGTCAAGAGAGGACGGCATACCTATGCGGGCAAGCTCGTCTTTGAGGGTTTCTGATAGCCCTTGGCGGAATTGGTCTAACAGCGCTGGTTCGTTCCAAGTGCTATCGATTGCCAGGCTTCGGAACTCTGTGACATACTCCTCCACGGGTCTTTTGCCTTGTCTAAGTGATCGGAGGGAGGACTGAGCGGTAGCAGTTCTAAGGGGGTCTTCAAACAGAGCATCCATCTCTTGGCGGAACGACGCCCATGAATCCAGGGATGGGTGTTGAGAATGTAAAAGATTGTGCGCCCATGTTTGAGGTTCCCCCTGTAATAGGGAAATGACAGTCAGTACTTTCACAAAATCCGAAGCGTATGTCCTGGGTTGCAATGAGAATAGGAGTTGACAGGAAGTCATGAAAGCCCTGTATTTCTTCCTGTCTCCAGAGAAGCGTTCTGGCAGGGGTACCCTGGGTTCTAAAGTAGCTGCAGATGCTGAATCCAACGGATGAGGGGTAGGTGTTGGTGATGTCCTTCTGACTGAGGGTATTGACGGTGAGCTTGTAATTCATGTAGCTGATGTTGGACGTGAGAATGACCCGCTTGCAGATCCTGCATAGATTGGGTCAGGGCCGTTAGTTGTCGGGATAGGGCAGTTACCGCGTCCATGACTTCTGCGGGGTCCATGAAATAGGCTTGCTGAATTGTAACAACAATAGAGGTAAACGTACCGTGGTTCGTACGGAGAGGTATGGACCCCAATAGCAGATAGACTGTTCTTGCCTGGCACCACCGATACCGAGGACTACAGGGCAGGCAGACTTCAATTGATGGCCACAGGCACGAACGTCTGCTGATCGGGTCTGGATGTGCTGCAGCCGTAGAGAATAGTCGAGGTATAAGCCGAGTCGGGGAGCCAGAATTGAAGCAATGTCAGAAGTACAAGCCGGGGTCAGGGGTTCCAGAGTTCAGGATAGTCAGAATATCGTAGCCGGGTCAGGGATTCCAGAGGGCAGCAGAGTCCAGATGAAAGCCAAAATATAAGGGCAAAAGCAGAGGGATAATCCAAAAAACACGCCAGGTCAGAAGTCCAGTAAAGCAGAGTAACACAAAATCACAGAAAAATCAACTACGGAAAAGCTAGGAGCAATCCACGCAGAGATAGCTTGTATATTCAGCAAGCAAGTTTGAATTGCGCGCGCTATGGATTTAAAGGGCTTAGCTCCGCCCCCTTGACGTACGCAACACACGTCTCTCTGCCCGTCGCCATAGTGACGACCGGGATAGCAGCGAACGAGTATTTCTTAGTGCACGCGCCTGTCTCCATTGACGGGTGCGTGCTGAAGAGGATCTCCGGCGGTGAGAGGAGTTGAGAGCCACGCTGCGAGGGACCCGTCGTGGGACAGAAATACCGACCTTACACCACCCAAGAGAGCTTCAGCCTGGACTATCAGACACACCTCCATGGATGATTTCATTACCACTTCGATGCTCTCTGAGTAGCTATTTGGATCAATGAAGTGATCCGATTGGGTCCAAAATTAAGAGCTATGATTTTCTCATAGAAAATTGGAGTTACCTTAGTAGACTTTATGGCATCTATGAACCTGCAGTAATCAGTATTTTATTACCAACCTTTTTATCAATTTTAGTGTCTATTAAAATATGGTTCAATAACAAATTTAGTTCACAAGTGCATTCACGATAGAAATGGTTTCAGCTAATGGGTGTCTTCTCACAATTTCTATGCTGAAAATTAAGTTAAGCAGCCCTCCTGGAAAACCATAGTAAAATGGAAGCTTGCACGGACAAATAGCTGGAATCAAGGAGGATGGTAAAAAGGTAAAAATGTAATGATCTAAAAATAAAATCGTAGGTAAAACCAGATACCGGGTTCAAGAAACAACAGTGACCTAAACAGCAGAGAAGGTGTTTAAAACTGGTGGATAGTATTACTATAGTAAAATCCTGTTTCTTGAAATAGACAGCCAAAGTGGGGGAGAAACTTGATTGTTCAATACAAATAAGCCACCAATCTTGTTCAGAGTATGAATGCTTCCCCCTTCCATAATAATTTAGATTCTAGCATCAATTCAAAAATACAATATCATTTTTAATGATTATTATAATTAGAATCCTTAACAAGATATTTATGAAAAGTCTAGATAATGGACTGAGGTTGCCAAGGGTAACTATGAAGAATAAAGTGACATCCAATGACAAATCTTTAGTGTGACCAGATTTTAAATAATTATATGCATAAGTGGTGATATTAGGGTGATTAATTATTATAAACTAAGGACAGTCAAGGACAACTATATAAAAAAGACCATTTGACACCCATGTAAACAGATGATGTTTCCTTAATGGACAACTGTCGGCAAAAATACTAAGTTATGTTTAATCAAAAGAATGCATCGTGTAGATGATTTAAATAAAAATGCTTTAATGATGAATGCCAATCAAGTACATTATTGTGACTTCTCGTAGAGCACTAGTTGGGGGCGGACATGTTGGGTCAGACAGGTTAGATTTTAATTCAACTGACCCAACATTCTAAACAACATGTCTGCCCCTCTGATAGAGCAATACAAGCAAAAAGGGCTTAATAAGGTACTTTATTTGTATTCTTTCATTAAAACATTTCTACTTAAAATACTTACACTTCAGGAAATCTTTGACTTGAACATAACTTTGTTGTCCTTTAAGTACCTAAAATGTGTTCCTGTGCATGTCTTAACAACCCTTTATGTACCAAATGATCGTGGGATGTTCTGCGACATTAGAAAAAAGGTCCAAATAATAATCCCATCATTTGTTAACCAGCTGGCTATTGACTGTTGAAGACCTATAACGTATTGTGTTTGTGACTCACTGAATACTCCAATTAACACTCTTAATTAGCGGTAAAAACAGTACTATATATCTTGTGCTAATTCCAAGGCTCGTTGCCAAGCATATGAATTAAGAATTCATTTTGTCTTTAAGTCATGTGAGTGGGTTTTTGTGCATGGGAGTATCCTGGCCGTGATTAGTATAACAAAGCTGAAAGGATTTCCCATTTCTGATGCATTCAGGGAACATGGAGAGTGTTATTAGAGCTTGAAATTAAATTTCTGGTTCCTAAGTCTCCAAGAGATAAAAAAGGGAGAGAAAGCTTGATTTGTACAGCTCTTTAACTCTTAATTATTTGGACTTCGTGAAACGTTTACCAATTAAGCCAAGAAGCAATTGTAATTGTTGTTCAATTTACCGAAGCTGATGTTTACTTAATATTATAAAATGTTTTTAACAAAAGGTATATAAAGTTACTATCACAAATTAAAATATATATGCACATATAATGGAATAGACAACTAGTTAATTAGACAAAATATAGACAACCCAGGTATAATTAATTAATTATACAAATATTTACAAGCTTAAGAAAGTGGTATACTCCATTAAAAAAAAAGAAGCACCTAGTCCCGGAATAAAGTAGTACATTACAGTGATAATACAATTGTAACAAAATAGAAATTGATTTGAAGGACAGAAACACATAAGATAAAAAATAAAATATAATGTAATATATTTTAATATAATGAAACCTCCAAATAAATTAACACAATTTGATAAAATATAGCACAAAAGTATACATACACATAATACAAACACAATATAAAAATATATCTCAAGTGGCTCAGGGGTGCTATAACTGCACCCTCACATATGAAACCGCTCCTACTAATAAATATATACCCTTAAAACTTATGTAGTCATATAATACGCTTATAGTGTAAAAATGTATCTGGTAATTCCAGTATATGTTACCAAGAGGCGCTGCAACAGTAATTCATATATAGATGCAACCAGATTTCAAAATCCACCCTTACTACCCTTTAAACATATATTTACATATAATGTTCATTTAATGTTGCTGGGCACCTATATACACAGTGCACCACAAACAAACATAATAGTTGTTATCTTAAAACAACATAACCAAAAATCCTGCATGCATAAATAGATGACATATACCAATAATGGTATATGTTTCCCACTCCTGGCCAGGATAACAATGGTAAATGAAGATGCCACTACAGGATGCGTTTCTAAATACTTCTTGGTTCTCGGGACAGCCACCATTTTATTTTCCCAATGAATCACTCAGACATTACAATGGAGGAAGAGAGAAGATTATGTCCCTCTGTGCTTGAGTAGGGAGATTCGGGATGTTTATGCTGTTGACGTGTTCCACTGCCCCCCATGGATCAAATCCAACCTGCTCACTAACCTGCCATTTTTTTCCCCTTTTTTATTTTAGAAAAAACTGTTTTGATGTAAACGAATGTTTGCTGTCCTATCAGAACAGGAAAGACATAAGTATATTTCATATTAATAAATCTGCTATTCATTTGCATTGTCCTGTTTTAATTCTGGCTTCTCATATTTAACTATATTAAACATTAGAGGGATGGATTTCTGTTTAACTCTTCTTTTATTATCCATTCTTTGGAATGGAGCACACTACAACATGTTCTTAGTTTATCTTGTAAAGATAGCATTAATTTACTTAAAGCTCCTTCATTTCCTAATTACTTCATTTCCTTGACCCGCTTGGCTTTATTTTGATAAATGACACGCACGGTGCAAAACACACAACCATCAGCTCTCCTTACATCCCATTTTCGGCAGCGTGAAAACTTAGACGTGAAAGACCAAATTATATCCAATTTATGCTTGATTATGTCTGATTTATCCAATTCATGCACATGATTTACACAATTCCAGCCAGGAGCATAATTGTCATTTGACAAGACAGCACTGAAAGGGATACAGTTAGAGTGACCCAAATTATTCCACTATGCTCTGTTGCATGGAACCCTGAGGTTAATTTCCCTTATATTTAATTTAAAACCTTTTTTTTTTTTGCTAGAGCTATATTAAAGTGTGTGTTTCCTGGGAGAGCTACAATCCTACATAAACTGCAAGTGAAGCCTGTTTGAAATACATTACATATTGTAATTTGTAGACATGTGCAAAACTAAAATTTTCGTTTCGTTTTCGTCCATTCGGACGAAAATGTTATTTATTTCGTCTAAAACGAATTTCGTTCATTACTTCATTCGTTTCAGACGAAATTCGTTCATTATTTTAGTTTCGTTTTATTCGTTCGTTTTATAGAATACGTGTAATACTATTGGCTTTCTATAAACCGAACGAGAGCCCCATTCATAAGAAATTCTTATGAATGGGGCTCTCATTCGGTTCATAGAAAGGCAATAGTACTACATGTTTTCTATAAGCCGAAAGTCTATAAACCGAAAATGCATTCGTCCGAAAACGAATGCACATGTCTAGTAATTTGATTATAATTGTAAGTAAAAAAAGAAGCAAAAGTAATCATCATATTACTAGATTTAAAACTTTGGGTTTTATGGTATCGGTTGTCAAGTTCTATAGAGTAATGAGAGTAAGTACGTCAATAGGCCTCTAAAGCTTATACTCAAATTTTGTAATAATAAACATAAAAAAAATTGTAAGCTATTTTTAAAAAAAAATCTTTGAATATGTATTAGATTGTATAAAGAACATAGTCACATGCAGGTGATGCATAAAAGGTAAACAGTTTACCAGGTTCAAATTAGTGGAAGTACATGAAAAAGTATATAAAAAATCAAAAGAAGAAAATCTGAAAGGAAAAGGCATGAGTAATTGAAGAAGAAGAGTGGATTTCTTGTTTGAGATGATGTAGTAGCTCGTATATGTGAAATGAGATCAAATTCTAAAAGGGATCAAGGCAAATTCTGTTCAGAGATTGAGATGAGTGGAGGGAACAGGAAGTGTCGAAGATAAGAGAGAAGAAAATAGAGAACAGAGGGAAGAAGTTAAAATAAAGAAAGAAGAGAAGAAAAGAGGGAAGCAATAATAACGTGTTTGAGTATAAATCACAAGATAAGACTGTAATATTAAAAAAACATTATTTGATATTTACAGAAGCTGTAAGAATGAATGGGTGGGGGAGGGGTGGAGGAGGACCCCTGACGGAAGGCATGATGGATGATTTACAGAGTCTGTCAAATATATGGAGGATTACTTTTATACTTTTTGGTTCATAGCCATTGTGTATCATGTCCAGTATTGCTATTTGTAGTTAGGGTTGCCATCCGGCCGGAAATTTACCGGCACAGCCGGTATTTAGGGTCTTCAGGCCGGGGCCGGTATATTAGATATACCGGCCCCGGCAAAGCCCAGTATTTTCCTCCCCCCTTCCCCAGACCCCAGTACTTACCTCCTTGCTGCCGTCTCCCGGTAAGTACTGGGGTCTGGGGAAGGGGGAGGAGGGTGGCATAACGAGCATATTGAGTGGCTAAATCCTGCCATATTAAGGGGCATAACCCTGGCATATTGGCAAAACCCTGGTATATTAAGTGGCATAACCCTGGTATATTTAGTGGCATAACCCTGGCATATTAATTGGCATAACCTTGGCATGTTGAGTGGCATAACCCTGGCATATTGAGTGGCACAACCCTGGCATATTGAGTGGCACAACCCTGGCATATTTATTGGCATAACCCTGGCATATTAATTGGCATAACCCTGACATATTAATTGGCCTAACCCTGGCATATTGAGTGGCATAACCCTGGCATATTGAGTGGCATAACCCTGGCATATTGAGTGGCATAACCCTGGCATATTAATTGGCATAACCCTGGCATATTGAGTGGCATAACCCTGGCATATTAATTGGCATAACCCTGGCATATTGAGTGGCATAACCCTGGCATATTAATTGGCATAACCTTGGCATATTGAGTGGCATAACCCTGGCATATTAATTGGCATAACCCTGGCATATTGAGTGGCATAACCCTGGCATATTTAGTGGCATAACCCTGGCATATTAATTGGTATAACCCTGGCATATTGAGTGGCATAACCCTGGCATATTAATTGGCATAACCCTGGCATATTAATTGGGAAAATCCTGGCATATTAATTGGCATAACCCTGGCATATCAATTGGGAAAATCCTGGCATATTAATTGGCATAACCCTAGCATATTAATTGGAAAAATCCTGGCATATTAATTGGCAAAGTCCTGGCATATTAATTGGCATAACCCTGGCATATTAATTGGCAAAATCCTGTAATATTAATTGGCAAAATCCTGGCATATTAACTGGCATAACCCTAGCATATTAATTGGAAAAATCCTGGCATATTAATTGGCAAAGTCCTGGCATATTAATTGGCATAACCCTGGCATATTAATTGGCAAAATCCTGGCATATTAATTGGCATAACCCTGGCATATTAATTGGCAAAATACTGGCATATTAAATGGCTATTAAACGCTATTGAGGGGCAAAATACTGGCATATTGAGGGGCAAAATACTGGCATATTACATGGCAAAAGAATGGCTTATTGAATGGCTAAATGCTGACTTATTGAGTGGCAAAATACTGACTTATTGAGTGGCAAAAAATGACTGGCATATTGAGTGGCAAAATATTACTGGCATATTGACCAACTGCTCCCAACCACCCTTCATATTACATTAGACCGGGATAACATGCTTGTGAGGGTAGGTGGGGCGAGTGAGAGATATTGTTGAAGAGGTAGGGGGAGTTTGTGAGAGAGAGAGTGAGAGTGACAGTCTGTGAGAGAGTAAGTAAAAGTCTGTGTGTGAGCAAGAGAGACAGTCTGTGTGTGAGAAACTGCTTGTCTTTGTGTGTGATAGACAGCTTGTCTGTGTGTGTGATAGACAGCATGTGTGTGCGAGAAAGCTTGTTTGCGAGTGTGAGAGACAGCTTGTGTGTGTATATGATATATAAATATATATATATATATACACACACACGCTTCTCACTGGCATGATATACAAATAATATATATCTTTTCAGTGATAATCCGCCCCCTTTGTGGCTCCACCCCTCGTGGCCCCGCCCTATTGTAGCTCCACCCACACATGGCCGGTATTTTTTGGAGGAAAAGGTGGCAACCCTATTTGTAGTGAGGGTCAAACATGTGGACCCAAAGAAGAGTTTCAGAAGGGGAGTAGAATGGTGCATTGTCACCATATATGGCTCATAGTGCCTATGTCTCTGTCTCATCTCCGGCATATGTTGGATCTATATTAGTAAATTGTTGCCAGTTAAGAGGGAACCAGATACCACCTAAATAGAATGTTGTGGTTCGTTAAATTGATTAATACTTCTTGATACACCTATGCAGGTTGTGCAGTAAGAATTCCACTCTTGATTGGAAAATTCTGTATTGAGTTATTTTTCCCACTGGATCATGGATGGGAGTTTGCTGGGTAATCCGTGGGTGATGAAACCTGTTTCATGCCAGATAAGAAAATTTAGTAGTAGGTAATCTATTGTTCGGGGAAGGTATTTTTCCTATAACTTTTTTAATGTGTAGTTCCCAGAGGGAGAGAAACTATATTATCACATGTTTTGTTTACTATTATGTTCATTTTACCTCGATCAAAGTATTATTATTATTAAACTTAATCTTAAAGCATTTTAGATAACACTTGGGTGGGGTAAAAGCATTTGATGATCTATTCAATGGTTGATGTGTATATAGCATTGTGATGGTATTGCATGTCCTGTTTTAGTGCAACCTGTTATTGTAATATAATTGCTGTTGTACTTTCACATTGTTATTTAAAGTATAAATGTTTTGTTATCTGTTTTTTTTATATATGTATATATTGCTGCCTTATTTTTACGCCTATTTATTAAATATAAATTAAATATTGTATATTTTACACAACCACTCAGGTGTGTGTGTCAGTTTGGATGTTGACTGTTGAATATGCCTCTTCGAGTATACCTTTTTCATGTAGAAGGTTTTGTTGAAGTGCCACTTCAGGAGCGCGTTATTTGACTCCCATGTAATTAACTCCATTTTGGATTTTTTTGGGATGAAGGGTGACGCCATTTTGAATTTCCTCCCAAAAAATTTAATGAGTAGCTTTGAGAGCCAACGTGCAAAGTGTTACCACATCTGGTATTCATTTAGATATTTGGGAATTTAGTGATCTCAATATTATATTCTAATACAAAGTCAGATTAGATTGCCAAAATGAGATTCCAGATCACCCCACAAGGGAGGTTTTTGAGCTTCATATGCTTAGAGAAGTAGTGCAGTGGGTAAGGCTCTCTAATATAGTAGTATTTTCAGAATTACCAAACCACCCCATCTTTTGGGTAAATGTAAAGTGTAAGTAGATGTTCAATGTTCTTTCCCTTGCCAGACAAGGGAATTAAAGACAGACTGGTATTGTTAGAGAGTCAATAAAATGTGTAAACGTAAGGTTTGAAATAGTACATGAGTCTCAGTGGAGCTGAAATTTTGGTTTCTGTGATGTGGCCCAGCCTAAACATATCATTTAAACTCTACTCCTTTCCTGATATTGTAGATAAGAAATCAGATCCATGTTACATCTCAGATCCATGTTATTGTCAGAAAACAATTTATTTGATTTATTCTGGTTGGCAATATCACAATTATATACATTTTTCATATTAACTTCAGAGACATCGAAAGTTACATTAAAAAAAATAAAAAATACCCTGTACAATACTTGCTTCCTTTTAAATAAATATCCCTTGACTTAGTTTGGCAGTCGCATGGATTGCACTGTATACTTGAAAGGTCTTCAAATAAAGTTTCTCCATCATAAATATATAGCTGACCATTTGAAAAACAGCTGACATGAAAAAGTACATGGTTGGTACATTTTCTTGATTCTTAGTAGTAAATAGAAGATGAAAAGCAACAAAGTAGAATTTACAGACAGTCACTACACACAGTTATATAGCGTATAACCACACAGTTATATACGGTGTTTAATACAGTTAGAAATATGTACAAAGCAAAAAGCAGCCAATGGCATTATCAGAGCGTACAATAAGTCCAGAGGATGCCAAGGAATCTATTATAAACCATATAGACGTCTGTCTAGTATTCCAACGTTGGATAAGAGTGGTTAGTTAAACTCAATGCATTTAGGAATGCCACCGGCCGGTATTTTACCGGCAGGCCAGTAAAAAATTGGCATCTGGCCATTGTTAAGTCTATGGGGACAGTAGCGAGGCTGGTATTTAAAAGGTTGCAACCCTAAATGCATTGAGACCTCTCAGCAATGTTTTCCTCTATGTTACAGGCTGTTTCGACACAAGCATCATATATCTGTACTGCTGACAGCACCCCCTTAATTACAACACAAGTATAAAGGCTGCTTTCATACACATCTTCTCCCTTATATTTGCAGATATTCTCCATGCATAAGTGCTTTATCTTCTAAATTTCAGTTTCTGAGCATGCAGAGCTACAGCTACAGGAAATTAAGTAGCAGATTTCCTGGAGGCCTGTGACTGGCTGGGTTTAAATAGCCTGGAGTGGACTTGTCTGTTCGCGTTTGTGTGAAAGGGGCCTCAACGGAGATGGTTGTGACATGATCCTCTGGAAGCAGTAACAGTTCCCCTTTGGAGGTCTTACTGCTTGAGAGTGAATGAGCACACAGTGTAGACATCTAATGAGGAATATGATTAAAATAGTCAGACAAACCTGGACACAATATATACAATAAGCATCTTTTTTGGTCACTTATTCTTTCCTGCATCACGCAGCAGATCAACCCACCCACACTGATATCTGATGCTGGCCATTCAGCAAGAGCTTACTCAAGGCTACTGCACACAAAATATAGCAGGGAACTTCAAATGTAAGGCCAAAGTAATTTAATTCTCCCGTTCAGCTGGCTAATTTGGCCTTATGTTTGAAATTCCATACTTAATTCCCTCTTTCATGAATTAAGCCCATGGTTAACATGGAACAAGGTGTCTAGGTCATTATATTTATTGGCGTAGGAGTAAAAGTATATTAGTGGTGCATACAGAAATAGCGTCTAATTGTGGAACATTCTGTGCATGCACCAATGTATAATGCTAACTAGACATGTGCATTCGTTTTCGGACGAATGCATTTTCGGACGAAAATAGCATTTTCGTCCATTCGTGCGAAAAGAGAAATAACGAAAATGTTAACGAACAAAATCCGAATGAACGAATGGTTAATAAACAAAAATCATTAGTTCATTCGTCCATTCGTCCATTCGTGCTATTGGCATTCTAAACCGAAATAGAGTCGGTTAATACAATACCAATAGCATTGTACTACATTCCATAAACCGACATGAATGACTTTCGGTTTATGGAATGCATGTAATGCTATTGGCTTCCTATAAACCGAAATTGAGTTCCCATTCATACGAATAGGTCAATTGACCTATTCGTATGAATGGGGACTCTTTCGGTTTATAGAAAGCCAATAGCATTGCATGTATTCTATAAGCCGAAAGTCTTTAAAACGAACGATGTTCGGTTTATAAAATACATGTAATGCTATTGCTGTTCTATAAGCCGAAAGTCTATAAACCGAACGTCGTTCGGTTTATAGACTTTCGGCTTATAGAACAGCAATAGCATTACATGTATTCTATAAACCGAATGTCGTTCGTTTTAAAGACTTTCGGCTTATAGAATACTATTGGCATTCTATAAACCTAACTAGAGTCCCTCCTCATTCATAAGAATTTCTTATGAATGGGGACTCGACTCTAGTTCGGTTTATAGAAAGCCAATAGTATTCTATAAGCCGAAAGTCTATAAACCGAACGACGTTCGGATTATAGAATACATGTAATGCTATTGCTGTTCTATAAGCCGAAAGTCTATAAACCGAACGACGTTCGGTTTATAGACTTTCGGTTTATGGAATGTATAATGTAATGCTATTTGCAATGGCATTACTATAAACCGAAATAGAGTCGGTTTATAGAATGCCATTGCCAATTCCATAAACCGAAATTCGTTCATTATGTCGGTTTATGTAATGGCTATTTTGCTATTGGTATTCCATAAACCGACTCTATTTCGGTTTATAGAATTGCCAATAGCATGAAATGATTTGAATTTAGTATTAAAAAATTAATTGAAAAAAGTGGAGAGTTTTAACCCCGTTGTGACGCATGGTGCTTGCGTCCCAAATGACGTAAGCACCAAAACGTCACGATTTGTTCCTGGCCACTGATCACAAGGTGATCGTTAGCCAGGAACACTATGGCAGAGACCCAATCAGGGTCTTAATAGACCCTGTGGGTCCCTGCCCATAAATTGCAAGCCCTTCGGACGTTTTAGAGAAATGTAGCTGGTGCTCGTTTTGAGCACCAGCTAAATTTCCCCTGTCAGACTGAGGCCATAAATGGCCTCATCTGACAGGTGGGATCCCGCTGCAAGTGCCTGCAGCATGATCCGAGCCGCGATATGAGCTGTTTAACACAGGACGTACTATGCCGTCCTAACGACTTTAAGGGACTTAAAATCAGGACGGCATAGAACGTCCCAACGTCACGAATGGGTTAACGTTTGCTCTGGTCATAATCACAGCACAGGCTTGTAGGAGTTAACTGTAATTACATTAATACATGAAAAGAATATAAGTAATATGGTAAAAATGTACAAAATAAAATTTATTTTGAAAAAACGAAATGAGGTCCATAAACTTGGAAGGAAACGGATCACAGTAAAAAGAAACTGTGATCAGCAAGGGAAGTGTTAATACCCCTTTTATAATCGAGGTCGTCTTATAATCTGACCTCAAATTGAGGTCAGACTATAAGACTGGGATCCAGGTCCCCAGCAGAGCTGCAGGGGACCTGGATCCCCCTTTCTAACAGCAGGGGATGTCTGCGCGATGAGCGCAGATCTCCCCTGCTGCCGCCCGGCATGACCGCCGGGACTTCTATGATGAAGCTGGGTACTTCCGGCTTCCTCATAAAAGTCCTGGCGGTCGTTCCGGGCGGCAGCAGGGGAGGTCTCGCTCATCGTGCAGACATCCTCCGCTGCCTCGCTAGCCACCAGGGAGAATCGGGCAGCAGGGGGATGTCTGCACGAATCGTGCAGACAACCTCCATGCTGCCCGACACTTCCGTCTATTATGTATAGTGCATACATCCCCCAGCTGCCCCCACTAGCCACCAGGGAGCAAGAAACAGGTGAGGGGGGGACAGAATAACAAGGGGGGGGGGGGCAGAGTAACGAGGGAGGGGGAGAGAAACAAGGGGAGGGAGGGGGGAAGAGACAGAAACAAGGGGAGGGGGGCAGAGAGAAACAAGGGGAGGGAAGGGGGGAAGAGACAGACACAAGGGGAGCGAGGGGGGAGCCAAAGGGAGGGTGAGAGAGAGACAACACTAAGGGGGGGAGAGCGACAAATCTGGGGGCAAGGGAAAGAGAGAGGCAGCATTGTCACATAAAAGGAAATAAAAACAAGAATTTTTTATATCATAATTTTTTATTAAAAAAGCAATTTACATGTGAATATATACTAGACATGTGCATTCGTTTTCGGACGAATGCATTTTCGTCCGAAAATAGCATTTTCGTCCATTCGCCTGAAAAACGAAGAACGAAAATGCTAAGCTAACGAAAGCCGAATGAACGAATGGTTAATAAACGAAAATCATTCGTTCATTCGTCCATTCGTAGTACTATTGCATTCTATAAGCCGAAATAGAGTCGGTTTATAGAGTACAATAGCATTTAACTATACGGAGACAGAGTCTCCATTCATAAAATTATGAATGGAGACTTTGTCTCCGTATAGTTAAAACGTTCGGTTTATAGAATAGCAATAGGAATACATGTATTCCATAAGCCGACAGCCTATAAACCGAACATTCGGTTTATAGGCTGTGGGCATTTTACTACACCAGAGGCGTCCAACGTGCGGCCCGTCTGAGCTCTGCTCCGGTAGCTGCACCTCGAACTGCACACCACACGAGAAGCTGTGTCGGGGAACGAAGTTTCCTACACGCTCTGTGTAGGGAACTTAGTTCCCCGATACAGCTTCCCGTGCGGTGTGCAGTGCACATATCCCCTCCTCTACCCTGCGTGTGAGGTCATGCGCAAGGGTCAGAGGGAGGGAAGAAGTTCACCGGGAGCACACAACCTCTACAGCCACGTGTATGGGGGTAAGTGTATGTATGTATGTGAGGGAGGGGGAGGGGGGGTAACTGTATGTATGAGTGTGTGTGTGTGTATAAATGTGTGTGAGTGGGGTAAGTGTATGTATGCGAGTATGTGTATAAATGTGTATGTATGTGAGTGCATGTTAAGTGGGTGTGGGGTAAGTGTATGTGTGTGTGTTTATAAATGTGTATGTATGTGAGTGTGTGTATAAATGTGGATGTGTGTGTGGGGTAAGTGTATGTATGTGAGTGTGTGTGTGTGTTTTTAAATGTGTATTAGTGTGTGGGGTAAGTGTATGTATGTGAGTGTGTGTGTGTGTGTTTTTAAATGTGTATTAGTGTGTGTGTGGGGTAAGTGTATGTATGTGAGTGTGTGGGGTAACTGTATGTATATATGTGAGTGTGTGTGTATAAATGTGTATCTATGTGAGTGCATGTTAAGTGGGTGTGGAGTAAGTGTATGTATGTATGTGAGTAAATGTGTATGTGTGTGTGTGGGGTAATTGTGACTGTGTGTGTGTGGGAAGGTGGGGTAAGTGTGACTGTGTATGCATGTGTGTGTTTGTAGTTAATGTGACCACTACACATTAGTGTAAAATATATATATATATATTTACATACACACACATGTATATAATTATATATATTATTCTCTGAATGAATTAAAAATGAATGCGGCCCACGCATGCATACATTTCTAGCAAAGTGGCCCTTTGCCGAATAAACTTGGACACCCCTGTACTACACAGAGACAAAGTCTCCATTCATAATTTTATGAATGGAGACTCTGTCTCCGTATAGTTAAATGCCCACAGCCTATAAACCGAATGTTCGGTTTATAGGCTGTCGGCTTATGGAATACATGTATTCCTATTGCTATTCTATAAACCGAACGTTCGGTTTATAGAATAGCCATAGGATTACATGTATTCCATAAGCCGAAAGTCTATAAACCGAAAGTCGTTCGGTTTATAGACTTTCGGCTTATAGAATACAAGTAAAACTATTGCCTTTCTATGAACCGAACGAGAGCCCCATTCATAAGAATTTCTTATGAATGGGGCTCTCGTTCGGTTTATAGAAAGCCAATAGTATTACATTGTATTCTATAAAACGAACGAATAATAATGAACGAAACGAAAATAATGAACGAATTTCGTCTGAAACGAATGCATTAATGAACGAAATTCGTTTTAGACGAAATAAATAACATTTTCGTCCGAATGGACGAAAAAGAAACGAAAATTTTAGTTTTGCACATGTCTAATGCTAACTCCCAACAAACGTTTGTTATGCTATATGCATAGCTACACATTTTATCTCAGTAGTAATTCACTGTGAAAAAAACAACTTCAGGTCAGTCAGATTCAACTTATCAAACATCAGATCATATGACAAACTTAACTAGACATTGTGCAAGGACAAACCTAGTGAGTTTCTCCTGCAAGAAGTACAAAGTTGGCCCAGCATAATGTATTGTTAACAAGGGAATTTGTAAAGATTTAACTGTACATTATGAATGGCCAGTTTAGCTCTTCTTGTAGAAGAATCGCACCACATTTGTCCTTGTACAATGTTTAGGTAAAACATTCATCTTACCTCAAATCACCTGGTTTAGTGAATAGACCTCTAACTGTCACAAGCGCTACTGAAAATGTACAGGAGATATTGACGATCCCAAATCCTAAAGCAGTATCAGACAATATAGAAATGTATTCTTCTGTCATTTAGCATGCCATTTAGCTGTGCAGCTTCATGTGGGACAGCTTCATCTGATTTTGGGACATTGTTCCGCTGTCTTGCCTTCCTGCCAAGCCCTTTTTGGGACAGATGTAGAGCTTGGGGGGACAGCAGGATGTGGCACAACAATTTCGCAGTACCAATATAATTCTCTGGGGTTTGGGACACCAAACACTACTGTGCACATGCACAGTAATGCTGCTAGCTTGAGTGGTATGGTAATGTTGACAGTCGGCCTCTCAATCTCCACCCCTGGTGTCCCAAGTTACCGGGGGGAGCAGTTGGGAGGTATGAAATAGCTGACTAGAACTTTACACACTGCTTTTTTATTTAAATAAAATAATGCTTTGGCAATAGGTCCGACTACACTTAAGGGCCAACATGCATTCTTCCTGAAGTGCGCCACATGATCATAAACAAAGGGGCCAAGTGACGATATGTATGGGCATGTATGTATCGGGATGGGACACTTCTTTGTGGCTGCTGCATTGCAGCCGCTTCACCGTAACCTCTCGCCCGATGGCCAGTTCATCATGTGCAAGGTCATCACAGAGAGTTCATGGTGGGACAGTTCATCGCGGGATCGCGTAAAAGCTGAGTATTATTAGTATTAGGGCTTAGTGTTCGTGGTAGAATTAGGGCTTAGGGGTTAATATTAGGGTTTAAGGGTTAGTGTTAGTATTAGGGGTTAGTGTTATTATTTGGGGTTAGTGCTAGTATTAGGGCTTAGGGGGTTAGTGTTAGTATTAGGGCTTAGGGGGTTACAGTTAGTATTAGGGGTTAGTGCTAGTATTAGGGCTTAAGGGGGTTAGTGTTAGTATTAGGGGTTAGCATTAGTATTAGGGGTATTAGTATAAGGGTTCGGGGATTAGTATTAGGGTTCGGGGAGGGTTAATAATAGGTTTTGGGAAGGGGTACATTTTAAGAGGATGTAATTTATTGGGGGGGGTTTTATTTATATATATAGAGGTTACTCTGATTGTAAGCACTGACAGCTGCAGTGAAATGTCTGCATTGCGTCTCTTAGGGCTGACAGCTCAGCGCTCAATTTGCCGCTCTGAACTGTCAGTGGTGAAACGGCTGCGCTGAACTGTCATAGACCTGTATGCATTCATGTTTTTTATTTATGGAAAGGTGAATATACTATAAGAATATACTGTTAGCCATAGAAAAATATGTATATTTCTTTAGCAGTAAAACAAAAGCTGTCTGAAATAGTTTAAATTAGCATTATTCAAGCAAAACTACATTTTCATATGACAAATGAAATATGTGTAGTTTAGGGACGTAGATTTCTGTCTCATGGGCCTGGGAGGCAGGATACATTTCATGGTATATAATGACAGTTTAGCTGCAGAATATGTTCTTGTTATATGACAATCCTTAAATACATTTGACCAAACTGCTTTGTGAACAAAGTGTTTTGTGCAAATTTCTTACAAGACTGTATATGATAAATAATTGTACCAGTTAAGCGTGGAGAGTGCTTAGAAATTGAAAAATATAATGACAAATCCTGTGTAATAATCAAAAAATATAATTTAATATATAGATCTCATTAATATATTTCATATATAAAGGATCAGTCAAATATACATAACATATACATACATGTTGACAAAAACAATACAGATAAATCAAAGACATAGAAATGAAGCATCAAGTAAAATATGTGTAGATAGAAAAAAGGGGTGACGGTAGAAAATGATTAAAGTATATGAATCTGGAGTAATACAACTCATTTATTATCAAATTAGTCCATAACAAAAAAGTTTAAGGGGAATTATCAAAAACATATATATTAACTGAAACGGGAGGCAGTGGCGTAGCGTGGGTTGTCAGCACCCGGGGCAAGGCAAGTAATTTGCGCCCCCTAACCCGTGGATTTTAGCACTCGAGTCTCTTCTACTAGATTAGTTAAAGAAACCCTTACCCCCCAAGCACATGTATTGTTTGTTATGAAAATACTTATGTAATTAAAGTAAAATGCATCTAAATACAAGTTTATTTTCCAACACTTTATTGAGTGCGAACATGCATTACACACATTCTCCACATTTTCAGCAGGTCTATGAATACAAATATACACATGTAGTAACCTAGCATGGGCCATGCTATTATATGTCGTCTCACAACCATCGTAAACGACAAACAATATCAAGAACAAAAACTAAACATCAAAATGGAACCATACCCTGGAGATGATCCAAGACTGGGCTAGATGGAGCCAACTTCCTCAATCCTGTACCTCTAATTCAGATACCCAGTAATATTGTGCCAATCAGATACCCAGTAATATAGTGCCAGTCAGATACCCAGTAATATTGTGCCAATCAGATGCCCAGTAATATTGTGCCAATCAGATACCCAGTAATATAGTGCCAGTCAGATACCCAGTAATATTGTGCCAATCAGATGCCCAGTAATATTGTGCCAATCAGATACCCAGTAATATAGTGCCATTCAGATACCCAGTAATATAGTGCCAATCAGATACCCAGTAATATTGTGCCAATCAGATACCCAGTAATATAGTGCCAATCAGATACCCAGTAATATTGTGCCAATCAGATACCCAGTAATATAGTGCCAGTCAGATACCCAGTAATATTGTGCCAATCAGATGCCCAGTAATATTGTGCCAATCAGATACCCAGTAATATAGTGCCATTCAGATACCCAGTAATATTGTGCCAATCAGATACCCAGTAATATAGTGCCAATCAGATACCCAGTAATATTGTGCCAATCAGATGCCCAGTAATATAGTGCCAATCAGATACCCAGTAATATAGTGCCAGTCAGATACCAGGAATATTGTGCCAGCCAGCCCCCCCCCCCCCCCCCGTACTTACATGAAGCGGCTCCGTGTCCCCCGCCGGATGTCTCCTCCGTGCAGTCTTCCCTCTTGCACGGAGGAGGGAAGCAGACACCGGATGTGACGCGACGTCACATCCGGCGTCAGTTTTTTTTTTTTTTTTCGGCCGTCGCATCCATCGGATGCGGCTTGCCGGAAAAAAGCGTTCACAAGCGCAATGCGCTGTGAACGCGGCAGCAGGGGCTGGGGGCCCACGGGACAGCTGCCTTGGGGCCCCCCAGGAGTAAATGGGCCCAGGGCAGCTGCCCCGTTTGCCACGCGTTAAAGACGGCCCTGGCGGCCGCATAGGGCTAGTGCGCCCCCCCAGATATTGCACCCGGTGCGGCCGGCCCCCCCTGCACCCCCCACACTACGCCACTGACGGGAGGTTCTTATGGGTTCAAAGTGCAAAAATTGAAAAGAAAAAGAAAAAAGAAACCATATAAACTAGCACTCAAAAGCAAACTCCTATAATATACCAAATAATGTACCAAGGCAGTCAAAAGAGGTTATGAAAATATAACTGTGTTTAATAAATATGTGGGCATATAGATATTAATAATAAGCCAAATGCATAAAATATGAACTGGTCACACTTAGTCACATCAAAATACCATGAATGTGAAAATCAACAAAAATATATAAACCTTATAAAACATTATAACAAGAAATATACAATATTTGGTAGACCTGGTCCTAGCCTCATAATATACTTTCTACCATTTCAGAATAAAGAAAGATAACTCCTATTAAATATGGAAAGATTGTAAGTTAGGTTACTGAGCAGCTCATAGCAAGGTATAGAATTCACTTTTAAAAAATGTTTACCTTAATCAGTGCTGAGTTAGGGATTTTAACTTTCAAGTTCCGTCTTTTCATTACATTGGTCCATATTGAAAGGATCTGCTCAGTCATGTTTCCAATCATCATTAGTATCCCATATAAGATTGCATAGGTTCTTAATTTTACATAATTCTACTTCAATTTTATAACAGCATTCATCATTTGAAAGCTCTCATTCCATCTTATATATCGGGTATATCCTTGAAGCTTCATAATATTTATGAATTATTGGGAATCCTACCCTTAGTTGTTTTTCTTTGTTTGAAAGTATTTTGGAACTGATCCCAGACCAGATTAAATTATTGGAACTTGACTGGACAAAATCCAACAAACCTGTAGGTATTTTTAAAGGCAGCATCCTAAACAGATACATCTATTTACGAAGAATTTGATATTTAAGGGTATTTATCTTTACCCCAAAATATATATGTATTACTGCATCCCTTTAGGGATTTGTTGGTTGATTTAATTAGTTTTAAACAATTAACCTTCATAATAAGATTTATATTAGATGTAATTATAATCCCCAAGTAACTAAATTCTTTCTTAGAGGAATCCAAATGGAATTCACTTTGTAAATGATCCACTGAGTCTTTTGTCAAGTTGTAGCACACAGCCACTGATTTATTGACATTGAATTTATATTTGAATATTTCACTATATCACCCAATCTCTTTCATAAAACTCTTCATAGACTAAGTAGGGTCTGTCATAAACAACAAAAAATAATCAGCGGATAAGGAAATATTCATTTATTGTTCCTCTAATTGGTGTCCCCTTATCCTCTTTTGTTTATGATGCTGACAGCAAAGGGATCTTTAGAGAGGATATAAAGTAAGGGTGAAAATGGGCATCCTTGCCTTGTTGTATGTTTGGTCTAAATAAATTATGGATGGAAAAATCCTCTTGAGTCTAGAAGCTAAAATAGAAGAAAATATATTGGTATCAATGTCAGTGAGAGAAATGGGGCAATACTTTGCAGCACTTCAGAAGCTTTATCGTGTTTCAATGTAGATGGGACATTCGCCCTTAGCATTTCCATCGGAAATTTGCAAAGGGACACAATATAGTTATACAATTTTACAAGTTGATCTATAATATCTGATTTATATAAATTATAAAAAAGATTGCCAAAACTTCTGGTCCATGCGTTTTGTAATGTGTCAATAATGATTGATGTGTCAATAAGGATTGATATTTCTTCTTTAGTTATCGGCATATTTAATTTATCATAGTGTTCTAATGTTACTTTAGGGATTTCAAATGCTGACTTCTTTTGACCTCAGTAGAAGTAGATGACAAATTGTATAATTTGCTGTAGTATTTACACCTATTTCATCCAGAATTACACAGCTCTTATTTCAATCACATAACGTTGCTATCCTTTCTCTAGCTCTTTAACTTTTTAATTTGTTTATATTTTACCATATCCAAATTTGTCTTTTTCCTATTGAGTTCTATATAATTGGTTTGAGATTGAATATTTATTATCCTATCCAATCTTTCTTTAGAAAATACTATATTGTTTTCAGCTGAAAGAGTATAATAAGATGTACAATTCTGACAATGAAGATTTCCCTTCTTTTTTTGGATTTGTTTTTAAGTTTAATCAAATAACCTCTAGTTATCATTTTGAAAGCACACCAAAAACTTGATGATACTACATCTTCTAAACAGTTCTCCTGAAAATGGTATTCTATTATTTCTGCAATACATTCTCTATTCTCCTTATTATATAACAATGCCTAGCTTCCAATTGGATGTATATTAGAAAATTGGATTGTGTGTCTCTCCTAAATGTGGAATGCACACCAGATAACATACAGATTCACACCATTGAATACATTATCCAGTGATCTGGCTAATTTCTTAACTCCAATATTTGTTTTCTTGGTCAAGCATTGGGTCAAGGACACAGTTAAAATCACCCTCAATCAGGAGAGACCCCATTCTTCACCGTATCCACTCTTTCAATATTTTTTTTAAAAATAGCAAAGGGAAATGTATACATTCATCTAGCTGTATATTTGGTTATTTATCTTTCATACTGCTATCCCATATCTATTTTCAGTGTCAACTTCTTGATGTTTTATTTCTAATTCCAAATTTTTAGAGAAATGTATAGCAATATCTCTTTTTTTCCTTGGATACAAAGAGTATACAAAATCTTTAAAATAATTTCTATCCCAATTCATTTTATCTCACCTACACCAATGGGTCTCCTGGATGAATGCAATTTCTACCTTGTTGGTCATTAGCAATTTATATCATATATATATATATATATATATATATATATATATATATATATATATATAGTGACTATTGCACACATTTCACTCACAGATTTTTCCCTCAGCACCTATTGCTCTCACAGAACGTGCCCTCAGCACCCATTGCACTCACAGAACATGCCCCCAGAAAGTATTGCATTCACAAAACTTGTCCCCAGCACCCATTGCACTCACAGGACTTGACCTCAGGACCCATTGCAGTCACAGGGCTTGCCCCCAGCACCCATTGTAATCACAAGACTTGCTCCAGCCAGTTTTGCACTCACAGGACATGCCCCAAGCAGCCATTGCACTCACAGGACATGCCCCAAGCAGCCATTGCACTCACAGGACATGCCCCAAGCAGCCATTGCACTCACAGGACTTCCCCCAGCAGCAGTTGCAGTCCCAGGACTTATCCCCATTACCGATTGCAGTCACAGGACTTACCCCCACTACCAATTGCAGTCACAGGACTTACCCCCACTACCGATTGCAGTCATAGGACTATCCCCAGCATGAAAACTGCACTCACAGGAGCTGCACCCAGCCCCTAGCGCCTGCTCTATGTGCTTTTGAGCCCATACATTTTGTTAACAACAAATTAATTTCTTATTGCCTGCCAAAATTCACATTTTTTTTGCAGAGGTGTTATTGGGATCTAGGAAATGTCAGTAGGATGAGGGTTCCCTTATCCAAAATGGAGGTTCTCACTATCAATGGGTTCCACATTTGATACATATGGCCTCAGGCATCAAGACCACAACAGCTGCTACAGTTAATGTGATATTGATCACTGAGATGCATTTCTATTCAGTGAAGGATGGACCACATCCACAGAATGAGGAGTTCTAAAAGCATATTTTTTTTTTATTTGCTGGTGTTGTCTGAAGATCTATGTTCTTGTATTGTCTTGTATTTTCTAATACAGAAACTGCCGGAGTCATTAGTATTGTAGGGTAGATGTGATGTACCTTTTGCAACACTGTTCTACATAGAATAGTAAATAATACACTATTTGGAAACACATATTGGGACACCTGACCATTACACCAAATGGACTTTAAGGATGTTGTATTTTAAATGCATAGAAACTAATATGTAGTTGGTCCCCCCCTTTATAACTATCACAGCTTCCACTTTTCTGGGAAGTCTTTCCACAAGATTTTAGAATATTTCTGTAGAATTTTCCCCATTCATCCAATTGTGAGGGTGTACACTTAACTTGGATGAGAAGGCTTCGCTCGCAATCTCCATTCCAGTTAAACCCAAAGGGGTTTGATGTAGTTGAGGTCAGGGCACTGTGTGGACCAGTCAATTTCTTGCATGCCAAACTCATCCAACAATGTTCTGGACCTGCAATAGAAAACTGTTGCCTCAAAGTTGGAAGCATAGCACTGTCGAAAATGTCTTGGTATGCTGAAGTATTAAGATTTCCCTTCATTGGAAGTAAGGGGCCTAGCCCAACCCCTTAAAAACAGCACCATATCATTATCCCACAATCCAGTCAGGCAGGTAACGTCAATCCACAGAACAAGTTTCCACTGCTCAAGAGTCCAGTGGGAGTGTGCTTTACATTGTACTTGGTGACGTAAGGGCTTGCATGCAGCTGCTCGGCCATGGAAACTCATTCCATGAATCTCCCACCGCACAGTTTTTGGCCTGATATTAATGAAAGTGGAAGTTTGAAATCTTCAGCTATTGAATCAGCAGAGCATTGGTGACTTTTACGCACCATACTCCTCTGCACTTGGTGACCCCACACTGTGACTTTACGGGGTCTTCCACTTTGTGAGTGAGTTGATTCTGTTCCCAAACATTTCCACCTTCCAATAATAACAGTTACAGTTGACCGTGAAATATCAAGAATGGATGACATTTCACAAACTGACTTATTGCAATGGTAACATCCTATCACAGTGCCACGCTTGAATTCACTGAGCTCTTCAGGACGACCCATAATTTTCACAAGTGTCTATAAATGCAGACTGCATGGCTAGGTGCAGATTGTATACACCTGTGGCAATGCGTCTGATTGAAACCCCTGAGCCCTCACATGTCTGCTGAAAGTGACATTAGACTTTTTTCACTTGTCCTTCTAATATAGAAATAAGGGAAATATTGAGTATGCACCAGCAGAGAGAGAACACTGGAAGCAACAGATAAGTGGGGCGAGCCTCTGCTCTGTTGGGAAGTTTGTGCGCTGACAAACTCAGTGCACTCCAGCCGCCTGACAGCTCTTCCTTAATTCAGACGAAGAGCTAAGAGTAAACCTGTGTGGATCTCTCAAGATACACATCGGGTTTACTAAATATAAGGGAAACTAAACTTTTAACCCTTGCTTATTTGTAAGAAAAAAAAAGTTTAATTTTCTTTTGAACAAAACTCTGAACACGGGAATGGTCTGTTGACATCAGGGGCAAGATGAGGACCGAAGGTCTTGTTGGACCATCATGAGACATTTAAGTAATTTAAAGTTAACTTGGATTATTTTTTATGTTTGATCAGCAGATTGCAGTGTAATGAATCTAATTGCATAATGCATTGATACACCAAGGGTTAATTATGTAGTGCAACAACACTTCAACACCAATGCAGTTTTAGTTGCTAGTGATGCCTCACCACCTAATTCTTGGGAAAAACTGGTCCCATCACCCTCTACATACCGGGCTGAACATGATTCTGAGAGTTCGTTATACTTAACAGTACCAGCTACTTATCTGGAGTTAGGGTTTGGGACCAACAACTCTAGATTTGTTAATCATTACCTTACCATGCCACCACTTAGGAGATAGAAAGAAAGATCGGAGGCAATCACTAGTTCATTTATTTGGACGACTGGCTGTTATAATCAAATGTCTCTCCCTTTATATGAAATTCAAATGATAGTTGAATGACCTTAAGTTTAGTTTGATTTGACTTAGACGCAGTCCGTTGTGAAAGTGTAAATCAGCTGAAAAAATAGGCAAATTATAGTAGTTCTTGTCATTCTGCCTGTTCTGGTCATTCAGCTCATGAATACTAAACAAACCCCATATGAGAACAATTTGTTTTAATTAACACAGTTTCTAATCAGAGAGAATGTGTGTTGTTGTGGAAAAGAATAGGGTTAATATGTTTTCCTGCCTACTTTTTATTTTCTTTTTTTCCTAACACTGCAAACGAGAAAATGAGAAATGAGATTTCATGTGGATATTTCAAGGAACAGACATAATTTAATCTAACTATTTTGCTTCTTTTTTTCTAGTGTTTTTGCTCCTTTGTAATTATTTAATTATTTTTATGAGACATATTTATTAAGGATTCTCTTCATACTTTTCCTCATTGTAGGTATTCAATAGTTACTGAACAGAGTCGCAAGCATTAAGAACTTGTACAGCAGGAAGCTCCAGAAGTCCATGTACACATGTGTATACACGGCAGAATCCCCAAATGGAACTTATTGCATCAAAAGGGGGATGCTACAACATCATCATCATTGATACAAGAACATGATGGTATGATCATGGGGTAGTTTGGACCCAGGTACCCATATACTTTACCATGTACTGGCCGTTGAGATGGCTCAGTTGGTAAATGACTACAAAGCCTGTTCAATCCCGGCAGGGTCAACTCAGCCCTTCATCCTTCCGAGGTAGATAGATGAGTACCATTATTTGGGTAATAATAACAACATCTATTATTTCCGCTGCCAATTTGGTTGATTCTGAGAGCTCCCACTGAGAGAAAGGCACTATATAAATACTGGTTATCATTATTACTATAATGATGTGCCTGGCATTATAAGCAAAAAGCTGGAAGAGGAAGAGTAGTCAAAACAGGGATACTTGTTAGAATGTTTAAGGTACTCGTATAGATTGTGAATGCATTTCACAGTTTGGCATCCACTGGTCTCTAATGGTAGCTGCAAGAGGAAAATGAAATAAAACATAATAAAGGAGAGTACATGTGGAAAAGGGAAGAAGGAACATGTGATCAGATGTGGAACAGTTGGGAGGCAATAAAGAAAAAGAGAAAGGGAAGAAAGGTACTAAGGAGACTATAATTGGACAGACAATAAACAAAAAGAAAAATGGGGCAGCAACAAAATGCATCGCACAGTTTGACTTTCTATCTACAATCCGGAATACCTTAGGTATAAAGAATGTATCTCCCTTTTAACAGACATACTTATGGAAAATGTGTACTGTAGGGATCTGGCCACACAAGGTGTATTTATTTTGAGAATCTGTAATCAATAAAAGTATCCCTTTTTGAGGAGAGGGGAATACAATTTATTTAAAAATACTGTCCACATTAATGCTAACAAAGAATTATGATTTGTCTTAAACATTTCTTTTGCCCTGCCAGAAATATGTCAATTTTGAGGCCTTCCTACAAGTTCAAAGGGATGGTACAGACCATACAATCAACATATTGTTCTAAGGCAACAACTGAACTAATAGGTCTTAGTAAGCATAAGTTCAATTATTTGTATAAAACAACTAATGGACACTAATAAAAAATGGAAAATACTACAGGCCTTCATTAGAATGAGAAGCACTCTATAGGAATTTAATCCTCTCTGCTCAAAAGGGTACCTAGTCACAACACCTTGGACACCAGTGGATACAGAAACATATTGCAAATAAATAATTACTCTGAAACAGAAACAGAAAAAAAAAAGAAAATTATTTTCAGACAAGTGGGACTAGAATTTTAATGAGCCTTTACTTTAACTGGTTACAAACCAGGAACTAATTAACCTTTTTGGTTTGTTGTTATGCATTTGTGTTTAAATCAGGATCATAAAAAATAGTTCATTATTGCTGTTGCATTGTTAACTATGTATGTGTAGCTCCTGTAACCTGCTGACTTGCATTGGAACACAGTTCAATCACACTTTTTTTTTTTTTTTTTTAATCAAAGGCCATCTGCTCTCAGACTTCTTATATTCAATTCTACCATTAAACGACTTTGCAGACAATGTAATGTTACTGATAAACACAGTGAGTGTGCAGAAGGCATTGGACAAAGTGTGTCATATGTGCTGTTACTTATTGCCATGGCAACCATGCCTTCAACCACACTGCTCGTCTAGCCGTGTGGGTTCTAACATGGCGCCATTCTCTAAGGAGAGCTCTAGCTGTGGTGCGGCAGAGCAGTGTTAATATACTGCACCAAAAAGATACAGCAAATGTCTGCATTGCAAGTCTTTACTTCCAACAACTTGTATCTTATCAGGTTTTAACATAAAAATATTAAAAAGGAAAGAACTGTCGACACACAATGGTTCTTGCAGGTCATCATTTTATACAAGAATTGTCCTGTGAATGTCGCAAGTACACCATTTTGAGACTGAGTGCTGAAGAGAGCAAATTTTAAGGTACTCTATCTATGTGTAAGTATTTCATCTCTGAATGTGTTCAAACCTGCATTTGTCTGGAAACAAATTACATCCATTCCAACACCTGCCATGTTCAATTTGAGGAAACAGTAATAATATATCTCTGAGTTATTTCATTAGACGCTAGGAGATCTGCCTTGCATTTCGACATCAGTGAACTGCGGCATGTTGTCAGTGCTCTCTGTGTTGGGGGTGATGGGAGAAATCACATGTTTAAGTCTCAGTAGCATTGTGAACAGAAGAACTAGAAGCACTGCAAGAAGCCCCAGGAACAGTCCAACGTACATGTACAGGTTTGAATATTTGTCCGCGGTCGTGGTTGTTGCTTCTGTAGCCACTGTTGGGAAATGCTGGACGTATATAGTTCGGTTTCCGCGGTATTTGAAATAGGCTTCAGTCATTGCTTGAGGTAATTTGTCTTGGATTTTGCTTGTGTAAGCGGTACCACTTTAAGTAATTTAGTATAATGTTGTAATGCACTTTCGAAAGAAAATAAGCTTTGTGTGGTGGGCTAATATCTGCCACAACATAGAATAAGGTCACATTGTGGTCATATTAAGACAAACCATTCGGGCTCCACAATTGCAGACCAGTGATAGAAAGCGACATTCTTCCTCAAGTTACTTGAAAGAAGTCTATATTCCGAATTGTTCTTCTGTTAAAACATATTATCCTGCAGAAGATAACGGGTCATTCACCATCAGTCTGTTTGAGGATACGTTAAACTTTAGTACTTCTAAGGTGAAGTTTCAATATGATTTGGTTGCAGACCTCTCTGTTGGTCCAGATGAGACTTTTTCTCTTTGTACTAATTTTTCCACCAGTCTCATAATTCTGTAATAAGAAAAAAACACAGAGATAATTTTTTTTAAATATTCAAAATCTTTAAGAAGAAATGAACAATGTTTTATATTACATTTGCTTGTGTAATCAGGACAGACACAGAGACCTCAAGGACCCATTGTACTCTCTTGGAAGACAACACAAATTGGATAACAATACATTTCATATATTCAAATTATGACTTAATTACAGATTTTTGTTGCATTTTTTGAAAGGGACCAATTTTAATTATAAAAACAAAGCTTTGGTAGAATTTCAATTTCATTTTGAGTACTGTTTATTCGTACTTCTCTTTAAGTCCTGTATTTATCTGTTTTGGGGAAATTGCTTAATGTAATTTAATGTTCATTTTTACAGTTGTGTTATATATCGGTACAGTCACAACTATATAGCAGATCAAATGTCCAAATGACTGTAAAATAAAGTGAATTGTTTTTTTGGAATAAAATGATTTTAAATTTAACACACTCATTAAATTTATTTCTAATAGATGGATAAAAATGAATGGACTTGATGCTCTATAAGAACCATATCTACAATTAGGCTACTACTGCTCGACATGTATTCATCACAGCTCATTTATGTCCAAAATATTGCCAGTTGGCCACATGTGGGTATCAGGGATATTTGTGGGCTCCTATCCTCACCATCCTTACATATCCTGGCTAGTCCTACGGAGTTACCCCATGAAGTTAAGCATAAGCCCTCCTCATTAAAATATTGAAGAACACTGTGTCATTTAATTAACTTGTGTTAAGAAACATGTTGTAACGGTTTATGCACAGAAGGTTTGCTATTTTAGTTTAATTTGTTCCAAGGCACTGGCTCAGATGTTAACATGTGAAGCTCTTGATTTTTTTACTATTATTATTATAATTATTCTTGTTGTTTGGGGAGTTATAGTACTAGGGTGAGAACATATTTATGGCTGCACTTTTTCCTGTTGCAAAGAATCCAATTTGATATGTAACTATTGATTAGCGTGTGCTATTAACTGCGTAGCCTGTTTTTGTGGCTGGAGACGAGCAGACATACTGTGAGTGGGGAGAAGTAATTTCCCATCTGTGCTTCTCTGACACTCTTGAGTTCCAGTCCTTAGATTAGCTGTCACACCATTCGCCACAGTCTATCGGTGTCAATAAGTGTTAGAAGCAGTCGGCTTCTAAGCATTTTCTTCCTGCATGACCCGATGACTAGAAATGCGAAAAAAGGTCATGTGTGCTGATTGTGACATCCATATTTTATTTTTTTTTACTTTTGTGTAACCTAAATAAAATAATAATGATGGTGCCTTCAGTTTATCACAGGGGGTGATAATCGCATACTACCCAATAGTAAATTGGCTGATGAAAATTATAATTACCTGAGCTAGTCTATCAATATTTACATGTATCAATAACATCTTAAACTATGTTTTCTTGTAAATATTAATTCACATGTAAACAGTTTTTTTCATATTTATTAGAAAAAATGAATTTCTTGTTTTTTTCCTTTTATTTGGCAAACTGCACCCTAAATTTAGCCAATGCATCCTGCCCCACACTTAGCCATCTGCCTCCAGACTTAGCCAATGCATTCTGCCCACACACTTAGCCAGTGCGTCCCCCAGACTTAGTCATCTGCTCTCCCGACTTGCCAATGCTGCAGACTTCCTGGTGGGCAACCAGTCATGTAACCCCGGCGGAAGTGACAAGCCGCATCAGTGGAAGTCAGTCCGCATTTGCAGACATCCACCGGCTTCCTGCGAGGATGATCTGTGGGGACCTGGATCCTAGTCTTAAAGTCAGACCTATATTTGAGGTCTCATTATAAGGCGACCTTGAACATATAAGATTAGGGGCATTTTTCAGAGCATTGAAAAAAAACTTGCTCTGAAAAAAAACTTGCTTATATTCGAGCAAATACGGTATAGTGTAATAATGTTTTAAAAAATAAGGTGCAAATTGGATCACTCATGTGTAGTTTAGGAGAATGTATTGCTCAATAAATCAGTGTTTTTTGAGAGATCAATCCACCAAGACCACTATCAGAAATCACCAGAGGGATACTTCAGATATAATCACCATCCAGCAGGAAAGGGAAGAAGTTCCAACATGGAGTTTCAATAAAAGCCAATTTATTTCTATAGAAGACAAGATGATAAAATTCAGCACATCTGAAAATAATTAAAAAGTGGCCATCCATGATAATATCCATTGTGGGACCTATATGAGGAGACGTTTCATATCAGCTATTTGCTGTATGTATAATGCGTCCAACACTCAGTATTAAATATGTGTGATATACGGTATATGGGTAGTCTGGCATCTCATTCATACACAAACACGCTAACATCCGCAAGTTCGACGTATGTTACCCAGTACTCCCTGCTCCCAGTATGGACTATCACACTACGCGTTACACCATATGTTTGTTTAAAATGCTATTATGTTTTATTTTTGTTTCTCATTTAAAATGTATTTTATTTTTTCTCTGGGTACATTTGTTGATTTATTGTTGTGGGCGTTTGGGGAGCGACACTTTTGGGGGTTTTGCTGCATGTTTAGACACACGCTGTTACATTTTAAGAACAAATTTGTCGAAACACCTATTCCATTATTTTTAATTGTCTAGTTGATTCCCTCCGCACTTGTGAAGGCAGCTATTGTTACATAAGTCACAAAAGTCGATATTTGATTACAGAAATAGTATAGCGTTTATCTGGCAGTAATGACAATGGGTTACACTAGTTTCTGATAATATAGAAGTCATGTTTTGTGATTTACAGCAAAGGAGACAACAATCAAATGGGAAATTACTACTCTAGAGAAATATCTGGAGGAGAAATGATCCCCACGATGTCCAAGTCTCACGAAACTCCCTACTTTGATAATGTGGAATTCATGAAACTTTAAAATAGTAATTTTGAGCTTATGAATTGAATTGTCTTTTGGAGGAAATAACATTTAAGTTCTGTCGATATGATATTAAGGTAATACAATAAAACATGTAAAACCCTAGGATACCAATTTTCAAAGATTTATCAGATAAAGCTATAACAGGATCTGGGTAGATTGGGACGCAATATAAAAGACCCGCAAGTCATATTATAAATCAGGCATGAAAGAGTTTAGATGAAAGCTAAATATAAGAACACTGATGACTCTTAAACTTGTATCCAAGAAATCGGAGATCTGGAAATAGTCCTGGTTTTTGATTTTCATGAACTCCTGATAATCCAAATTTTATTCCTATACAGAATTGCTTCCAAGCGTTAGCAGGAACCCCAGCTTCTTCATGGAACAATAGGACATCTTTTTTAGGGGTAGTTTAGGAAAGAAGAGATTCTCCAATAAAGAGGTTTAGAAATAGAGAAGGAGAGGAAATCCAGGGGGATTTAGACTAGAGAGCATCACCTCATCATCGTATATAGACTTTTGGAGGAGAGGCTCTCTGCTTGAAAAAGGGCTATCCAAAACGCATTGCACTTTATATTTTCTCCATATATTTCCCGGCCAGGTCTTGCTGTTTATGTCTGTTACAAGGTATATGTGCTTTTTTATTTGGTCTATCTGTGTTTTTAGGAACTGTAGGGAAACTAAGACTTAAGTCTAGCTATTATTTCGACCCTTATGTTCTTTCTTTTTAAGATTTCATTATATTTGTGCTAACTGTACATTGCTTTATTGTATATCAAAGATATATTTGTATTTTTCGATATTATTTGTGTTTGTCTATTATTTATAAGATTTTTACAGTATTCATATATTTATATATTTTGAGAGCTGTCCACTTTCCCTTTTTTTTTTTTTTGGGTGGGTATTTATAACTTGAACTCCAAGGTGGGACATGTTAGAGTACTAAACAATGGCTTGAAACTTACAAGACACCATAGATGTGTTACATATATTCTGAGAAATGCAGTGAGAACGTGGCACATTATGTTTTTACAAAACAGTTGTTAATACCAGAATCTATTACTATTTGACTGTCTCACGTCTCTAGACACAATTGTATTTTTTTTTATTTCCTGCCTCATTATCCTTCTGTCAAATCATTTGTTTCAGTGTTTTACACTCACATGTTAATATTATTCTCTGTGGAAAATCTACTTGCAGGCTTTTACTGTGCTAGTCAGCATGTATTGTTGTGTTGCTAAGCTAATCTCTATTCCCAGTGTTTTTAGGTTGCCAGCTATTTTCCTACAGGAGATCACTGACTATTAAGTTTAGGAGCCTCTATCAGCAATGTGTGAAGAGAGATGGAAATCTTAAGTCTTGCATGTCATTGCTCACCTTAACACTGAAGGTACCACACACAGTCGCTGGAACCAGAAAGAGAATAAGGAAGAAGGTTCAGTGCAAATTTAGAACTTAGATATCCAGCTCCCTTTCAGTTAGTACTAGGTAGAAGGTGAAAAAAGGCAGCGGACCACATGGGTCTTAGGCTTATGGTACAGATACACACTATGTAGGCTCCTGTATTGCACCACAATAGATTTCTATTTTTCTTGTTCACTAAATAGTTTTCTGAAGCTTATCTAATTACTGGTAAATCTGATTGCACTACTCCTTCTTGGGAATAGAGGGGGGCAGATAGCATATCTCTCATCGAGTTTAAAGTCTATTAATTACTGTGTGCCACTCTCTATGTGTTGGTATACCTTGTTTACATTTCCATCAAATATTTTTTTTTTGAAAAAAACATAATAATAAACAATAAATTTAGATGGAAACACTTGTGCCTGCTCATATCTGACATCAGAGAGGAAAGGTCTTACCACAGGCAGCTCAGTGTCAACATGGTCTGTACTGTGTTCTACTAACATCACACTCCTTGCACAGAGCTGTGATAATGTCTTCTGCTTTAAGAGTGGACCCTGGGGGCTATTCATTAGAAGGTGAGTTGAGGTGAGATGTGGTAAGATGAACGTTTCATGTCACCATTTTAAATACACTGTGTGCAGATACAAACTAGGTGAGTTCCTCCCACTAAGCAAACTCGTCAGATTTGTCCCTGAACAATGTATCTCTAAATTGGTGAGATTAAAATGTGCATCTCACCTCAATTCACATTATAGTGAATAGACTCTAGAGTTCATAGGGTTATTCAGCCATTGTGCATGTCTGAAGGATAAGCAATGCATGTGTTGATCCAAAGCCTAAGGGGAATTAATCCACCATTGTTCATAGATACATTATATGTCATAGGACTTTTTATTCATGAATGAAGACATTGCAGGGAATTGAAAAGTCCGTTCTCTCTCAGAAATAAAGCCCATAGATTCTCCTGTGATCATCACTTCCTCCTGTTTTGCCATTCTTAGGACATAATTATGAGCCAAATACACAGGAAATTTCTGTTTAGTTTTTCTGACTGCAGTAATTTCAGTTTTAGCGATGGTTTCTATAGTTTAAAAAAAAAAAAAAAACTATACTTCCCCTGAGGTTAAAGGAAAGAAAGCCAAGCATGTAGCAAGAAAGCAGCAAACCAAAATTAGTTACATTATAGGTTAATAAATGTGAAATCTATAATCCAAGCAGGTTTCCGACAGTTAATTAAGATCAGATGATAAAGAGTGTAATGAGCCCCCATTAGGACTTCAACAAACTCCTTTCTGCTATAAATCATTACAGATTCATTTGTATACACAGTAGACATAATATCCAGTTAAATGGCCCTTTACAGAATCTATTCAAGGAATAATAGCAATAACACAGCCCAAATCCTGGGCATACTACAAATAACGGTGTCCTAAATTATAGATAATTACAAGTTAATAAGGATGGATGGATAAGGATATTGCAGATCATGGAAACACAATAAGTATTTATTGCTCATGATGCCGGTGGCAATAATCAGAATTGAATAGATGTGCCGGATGGTTCTTATCTGCCGACACGTGTCTATAAAAATATATTTCAACACATATAAAATGATTAGAGATAGTCTTCAATTTAGCAGTAGCAAAAAAAATGTTTCCCAGAACTACTGGTCAGCTACAAGGGCAATTGAATTAATAGCGGTATAACTGTGATAGACATTAGGGTAGTCAGAATAGGGGGGATGAGGGGTGGCCAACTAGAAGGTAAAACACATAGGGTTGGCAATAATAACATATAAATTACTGTAGGGCAAAAGTCAAACAAGGATGAACCCTGCATGGAAATGAGGGTGGCCTAATAGGAGGTGAGAGAAAAGGGGGAATGAGGGGCAGCCTAATAGGAGGTGAGAGAAAAGGGGGGACGAGGGGAGGCCAACTAGAAGGTAAAACACATAGGGTTGGCAATAATAATATAGAAATTACTGTAGGGCAAACAACAAACAAGGATGAACCCTGCACGGAAATGAGGGGTGGTCTAATCGGAGGTGAGAGAAAAGGGGGAATGAGGGGCAGCCTAATAGGAGGAGAGAAGAGGGGGGGATGAGGGGCAGCCAACTAGGAGGAGAGAAAAGGTGGGATGAGGGGCAGCCAACTAGGAGGTAGCCAACCTTATGTATGTATTTTATTTTACCAGAAGGCCAGTGTATAATTGTCTCAAAGCCAATGTTAAGCTTATAGAGGAAATTGCATGGCAGATTTTTTTTTTTCCCAAGAAAAAGTGTCAACCACAATTGACAAGCATTCCTTTACTCTTACGCCATTATATTATGATCTAATTTTAAAAGGAAGCAAACATGTGCATCCTCAATGGGTGAGCTAACAGGTTTCCAAGCCACAAACATGGAATATATTCAGTAAGTTATTTTTTTGTTGTTGTTCGGAAAGGTAGAGAATAAAGAGCAAAAACAGGCCAACCTTTCTAGAATAGATTTCTAGATGAAAATGTTTTTTTATTTTCTGGGTGCAAGCATTGCCAGAAAGCCAAGGTTTCACATCGCAGTGAATTTCAAAGTAACACAGACACCTTTATCCAACTGGATGACAACACACACAAAAAAATGAATTCTGTTTAACTGCACTAGTTCCAAACATGCCATGTACAATTTTTTGTTTACTGCCACAAATAACATGTAATTGACATTCTGGACAGGAGGTTTGTATAGCATGATGGGATCATATCATATGATGAGCAGAGAGATCAGAAGCAAAGTGAAGGTACTTATTGTGCAAATTGAAGAATACTTGTTTGACGTCTGTGGGAAACACCTAATTCCACCTGATGGCAACACAGAAATGTCTTCTATAATAAAATAGTTGCCCTTCTTAAGCAACCTAAGCATGTTATCTTGAAGAGTTCTATGCGAGTTTGGAGTATTTCAATGGTCATTCATCAGTGCCAGGTGAATGGAGGTGGCAAATGTGGATAAAAGAAGGATTTAATATATGCTCATTTTTCCTTAAAAAAAAAAAAACCCACAGTGTTAGGTAAAAATATTTACTGTTCTTAGTCTATGGTCTGTTATTTCAGCTTGGGTGTGACCCACTCCATGCCAATGCTAGGATGAATGCTACAATGATATGCTCAGTACTCTCCAAAGGGCACTTTATATGAAACTCGTAAATCTAGTTGAAATAAATCAAATCATAAGCTCTTTGATCTAAACACTGGTCTAAAACCTTTAACCTTTGTCAATCCCAGACACAAGATGTTGGGCCAGCACCAAAAAAGAAGTCCCATCCAAAACATTGTATTGTCTTTAAAGGGACAGTCTAGTCCCAAAACTAGTGCACAGGCTTTTTTTTACCATTGTGATTTGATGTAGTCATTCTGCATAAATCACATTTTTAATATTCTATTCAAGTCATCCCCTGCACTGATTGTGTGAAGGCACTGAGCATGTTTCAGTTTTGTTTCCTATAGTCACTTCCTCTACTGGAGGAATAGAATATATTGCGTGGAATCTAAGTGACCTTGCTCTTATACACGTTGGATCTCTTAACAGTGTGAACACATTGTCTAATGACATCACTAGAGACACAGGTTACTCCATTAATTTGTATGAAATTATTCTCATTGTTTCCTGCAGCAAAAAAAAAGAGGAAATTGACTTTTACTCAGCTAGTATGGGCAGTCCTGGTTTCTTGCAAACTGCTGTAATTTCACAAATTCATCTAAGTGTAAGATGTTCATATTTTAAGCAATGCAAAATGTAAAATATGCAGTTAGGTTCTGTGAATGTACATTAATATGCATTCAATTGTATGAGATGTGTTTTGGGCACCAGACAGTCTCTTTAACTAAAGGTTAAGCTCGCTGGCACCAGAGCAGAGCAGAGGGGAATGTCCCAGAGTACAAGTTCTGAGGCATACATACTCTGATCAGTTCCTGAATTTGAATTTAGTTCATTTAAATTGTGTTGTGACTCTTGTATGGCTAAAAAAAACCAAATATATGTATGGTTAACAGGTGGCATTTCAATATTTTTTATCTATAAAAAAAATTACGTGACTGACAAAAAATTGTTTTGAAACCCCCCAGAAAAACATGGACACCACTGTGCTAATTGGTGTCCTGCAAGGCATCTACATAGCTTGTTTAACCCTGAAAATAACAGGTGGATATTTTAATGTAGTTTTGCTAATTTCCCCTTTAAAATATCCTTTAATCAACATCTTTCAAGTCACATTTCCTCAGCCTCCAGTCTACCAGCGAAATCTATAATAACGGTTTGTCACAGCCCATGAGATGTATGCACCTGACACATGTACACAGTGATAAATGGAATGCTTGGCATTGAGACGGTTTTCAATAATGAGGGCTCTGTAGCCATAGAGGCAATTGTGGTTCAGCTTTCATAGCCAAGGGGGTTCCAAGCAGATATTCTCAGACATCAAAAGTAATATTTCTGCCCAGTTCATACAAATCAAGTTGGAATAGCTTGGGTGTATCTTTGTACTGATACTATCACACATATCATAAGATACTATGTTATCCTGAAAAAGGTCAGTGTGTGCTATTTTAATTATTTTTTTATTTGCTTTTGCCTTTGTAGAGGACTTGCCATGCTATGATATCTCTATGTAGACAGTCATATTCTCCTCTCTCTTCCTAAATGTATATTGTGTTCCTGCTTTGCTGCTGGTTTTATAGTTGATCTGAGGAGCTGTGTTTGTTCCATACCCTCATTTAATATTCTTCACAGAATAACTTCACTAGCCACCTGGGTATTGTAAGTAAATCAATGACTCCAAGCACGTTGCAGCTCGGATCCAGGGACTGTGTGTGAGTGTGTGATTAGAGGGCAGAGTTTACAGGGAATACAATGGGATCTCATCAAATTCTAAGAGCTTCTTTGAAGCTTTGTGTTTTTACCCATTGACTGCCTGTGACGTTGGAACCCCCTGAACGGTGCAACAAAGAAAAATATGAATGTAACAAAAGCAGTGGCTGACCATAGACAGAGCCTGTCAGTGCCTGTGTGATAATGTGCATTGTGAATGTATTCCTCCTCAGATAAGGGCTCAGCACTGCTTTACATTCTGATGCTGTGCAGCAAATACCTGTACCATTAGCCCTGGAAACTCATTTAGTGACCCAGAGCTGCAGAAACGATTGGATTTATCCAATTTCATGTGTGTGGGCAGAGTCATTTTGTGTACATTTTTTTTTTTTACTAGGTAGCACATACCATATTAATTGTATGTGTGTTTGTATATGTGTGTGTATGAGTTAAAGGTGGTATATGTGCACTGATTTGATGGTACTAGGCTCCACTTAAAAAACTGGAATAGAATATGATGGTGCTTAATAAAGGAAATGAATAAATAATAATAATAATCATTTACCATCGCTGAAACCCCTGCAGAGTAGTAATTAAGCACACTGTGAAGTAGTGACAAATTAAGGTATATAAAACAAAAAACACCCACAGGATGTGTCTGTAAGAGATAACATACAGACACACAAGGCAGAATAGAAATGATATATAAGATATATAAATATATAATTGTATAGCATGTTGGATATCTGTCAGTCATTCACAGAGCCACATAAATATAGCTTATTAAACATACATACAAATGTGTATGCACCCAAAACCAAAGATGTATAAAACAACATGCCTCAAATACATACAAATAAGCTTGAAATAAGTAGTTCCCATGAGACTTAGCTTAGGAGACTAGGTTTAGGCCTACATGGCAAAAACCTGTGTAATAAAAATGAGGAATATTCCTTCTATTAATGTAAATTAATATTCATATCCATGCACATGTAGATCTTACATGTTGATAATGTACATTATACATTTGACATGCCTTAAGAAGAGTATGTAACTTTTAGTATGACTTGACTACCATGTTGTTTCTGCAGCTTCAGGCTATTGGCTACAGGTGGCAGTGCAGCACAGTTTGCATTATCAGCTAATATAAATACATTACAAATCCTATTAGTAATTATCCAACATTTTTATATAGAAACAACAATGCACACAGAGCTTAATATAATGCATTGGGCATGATACCAAAAGACAAACAAACAAAATGGAGAGAGGGGCCCAGACTGCAAGCTTACACTCTAAATGGAATGGGGAACAGATGGTACAAGGCAGAAAGTACAGATAGCTGGTGTGCTATGCAGGGCCGGCGCCACCAGTAAGGCGACCTAGGCAGCTGCCTAGGGCGCATTTTGGCTGGGGGCGCCGGAACCCTGCTTCTAAAAAAAAAAAAAAATCCTCCTCCTTACTTACCTCGTCGGCGTCGCTGCGTCTCCGGTGCTGGGCCGCCTGTGGCTGAGAGGGGTGCATTGTGCGCTCCCCTCCAGCCAATGCGCTTTCAGTAAAGTGTTTTTTTTTAAACAAACTTTATTGAAAGCGCATTGGCTGGAGGGGAGCGCACAACGCTTCCCTCTCAGCCACAGGCGCCCCAGCACCGGAGACAGAGCAGCAGCAGCGACGAGGTAAGTAAGGAGGAAGGAAGGGGGAAAGTCCTGGCTGGCATATTGGGGGAAAGACAGTCCTGGCATATTGGGTGGCTAAGTCCTGGCATATTTTGGGGGAAAGTCCTGGCATATTTTGGGGGAAGTCCTGGCATATTGCTGGGGAAAGTCCTGGCATATTGGGTTTTTAAGTCCTGGCATATTTGGGGGGAAAGTCCTGGCATATTGGGTGGCTAAGTCCGGGCATATTGTGGGGCAAAATCCTGGGATATTGAGGGGCATAATCCTGGCATATTGAGGGGCATAATCCTGGGACATTGAGGGGCATAATCCTGGGACATTGAGGGGCATAATCCTGGGACATTGAGGGGCATAATCCTGGGATATTGAGGGGCATAATCCTGGCATATTGAGGGGCAAAATCCTGGGGTATTGAGGGGCATAATCCTGGCATATTAAGGGGCATAATCCTGGGATAATGAGGGGCATAATCCTGGCATATTGAGGGGCATAATCCTGGGATATTGAGGGGAATAATCCTGGGATATTGTGGGGCATAATCCTGGGATATTGAGGGGAATAATCCTGGCATATTGTGGGGCATAATCCTGGGATATTGAGGGGAATAATCCTGGCATATTGAGGGGCATAATCCTGGCATATTGAGGGGCATAATCCTGGGATAATGAGGGGCATAATCCTGGGACATTGAGGGGCATAATCCTGGGACATTGAGGGGCATAATCCTGGGATATTGAGGGGCATAATCCTGGCATATTGAGGGGCATAATCCTGGGGTATTGAGGGGCATAATCCTGGGGTATTGAGGGGCATAATCCTGGCATATTGAGGGGCATAATCCTGGGATAATGAGGGGCATAATCCTGGGATAATGAGGGGCATAATCCTGGGATAATGAGGGGCATAATCCTGGGATATTGAGGGGCATAATCCTGGCATATTGAGGGGCATAATCCTGGGATATTGAGGGGAATAATCCTGGCATATTGTGGGGCATAATCCTGGGATATTGAGGGGAATAATCCTGGCATATTGTGGGGCATAATCCTGGGATATTGAGGGGAATAATCCTGGCATATTGGGTGGCTAAGTCCTGGCATATTGCGGGGCATAATCCTGGGGTATTTAGGGGAATAATCCTGGCATATTGAGGCTTAAGTTATGGTACTTATTCTCCACCATTCTTAATAGGGGGCTTTATTGCAACATGTAACTCTGTTAACACACTTTTAATTTAATTGCTGAGAAAGGGGTGGAACATGTGATGTCATGATATGGGAAAATAATATGATAATGGGGGGGGGGGGGGCGGCAAATTTTATTTTGCCTAGGGCGGCAAAAATCCTTGCACCGGCCCTGGTGCTATGGGAAGGGTTTTGTAATTATTGAGGATAGGATGGTTTTTGGTTGAGTAAGTTGTAGGCTTGTTTTTAGAAGTGGGTTATGAGCAATTTCTTAAAGATGGAGAGGAAGGTGTGAGGTAAAGGTCCCTTGGTAGTGAATAATATGCGCCGGCTCATAAGAAGCACTTCATGGGTGAAAGAAAAGAAAAGAAGGAGGGTAAATGAGAAAGTGGGAATAGATAGGATGAATATAGAGATCATGTTCTAACAGGGTAGAGCTGGCAGGGAGAGCAGAGGGGAAATCCCCCCCCCCCCCCCCCCTTAACACGTCTAAACTGGCTTTGACTGCACCAATTTTCACCTCTAAATTCCCAAATTATAGTAATTTTGACCTTTTTTTGTAAATATTTTTGAACTGATTTTTTTACATACAGTAAAAGACTGAGATACAGGCAGTGGCGTAGTGTGGGGGGTGCAGGGGGGGCCGGCCGCACCGGGCGCAATATCTGGGGGGGGCGCACTAGCCCTATGCGGCCGCGTGGCCGCCAGGGCCGTCTTTAACGCGGGGCAAACGGGGCAGCTGCCCTGGGCCCATTTACTCCTGGGGGGCCCCAAGGCAGCTGTCCCGTGGGCCCCCAGCCCCTGCTGCCGCGTTCACAGCGCATTGCGCTTGTGAACGCTTTTTTCCGGCAAGCCGCATCCGATGGATGCGACAGCCGAAAAAAAAACAAAAAAAACTGACGCCGGATGTGACGTCGCGTCACATCCGGTGTCTGCTTCCCTCCTCCGTGCAAGAGGGAAGACTGCATGGAGGAGACATCCGGCGGGGGACACGGAGCCGCTTCATGTAAGTACGGGGGGGGGGGGGGGGCTGGCTGGCACAATATTCCTGGTATCTGACTGGCACTATATTACTGGGCATCTGATTGGCACAATATTACTGGGTATCTGATTGGCACAATATTACTGGGAATCTGATTGGCACTATATTACTGGGTATCTGACTGGCACAATATTACTGGGTATCTGATTGGCACTATATTACTGGGTATCTGATTGGCACTATATTACTGGGTATCTGAATGGCACTATATTACTGGGTATCTGATTGGCACAATATTACTGGGCATCTGATTGGCACAATATTACTGGGTATCTGACTGGCACTATATTACTGGGTATCTGATTGGCACAATATTACTGGGTATCTGATTGGCACTATATTACTGGGTATCTGATTGGCACAATATTACTGGGTATCTGATTGGCACTATATTACTGGGTATCTGAATGGCACTATATTACTGGGTATCTGATTGGCACAATATTACTGGGCATCTGATTGGCACAATATTACTGGGTATCTGACTGGCACTATATTACTGGGTATCTGATTGGCACAATATTACTGGGCATCTGATTGGCACAATATTACTGGGTATCTGACTGGCACTATATTACTGGGTATCTGATTGGCACAATATTACTGGGTATCTGAATGGCACTATATTACTGGGCATCTGATTGGCACAATATTACTGGGCATCTGATTGGCACTATATTACTTGGCATCTGATTGGCACTATATTACTGGGCATCTGATTGGCACTATATTACTGGGTATCTGATTGGCACTATATTACTTGGCATCTGATTGGCACTATATTACTGGGCATCTGATTGGCACTATATTACTGGGCATCTGGCTGGCACAATAATACTGGGCATCTGACTGGCACAATAATACTGGGCATCTGACTGGCACTATATTACTGGGCATCTGGCTGGCACAATAATACTGGGCATCTGACTGGCACTATATTACTGGGCATCTGGCTGGCACAATAATACTGGGCATCTGGCTGGCATAATATTACAGGCATCTGGCTGGCACTATATTACTGGGCTCTGACTGGCACAATATTACAGGCATCTGACTGGCATAATATTACAGGCATCTGACTGGCACAATATTACAGGCCTCTGACTGGCACAATATTCCTGGCCTCTGACTGGCACACTATTACAAGCATCTGACTGGCATAATATTACAGGCATCTGACTGGCATAATATTACAGGCATCTGACTGGCACAATATTACAGGCATCTGACTGGCACAATATTCCTGGCCTCTGACTGCACACTATTACAGGCATCTGACTGGCATAATATTACAGGCATCTGACAGGCACCATATTCCTGGGCTCTGACAGGCACAATATTCCTGGGCTCTGACAGGCACAATATTCCTGGTATCTGACTGGCACAATATTATTGGTATCTGACTGGCACAATATTACTGGTATCTGACTGGCACATTATTACTGGGCTCTGACTGGCACAATATTGCAGGCATCTGACTGGCACAATATTGCAGGCATCTGACTGGCACAATATTACTAGGCTCTGACTGGCACAATATTACTGGGCTCTGACTGGCACAATATTACTGGCATCCGAAAGTTACAATATTACTGGCATCTGAATGGCACAACAATTATGGCATATGTGTGTGTGTGTGGGGGGGGGGGGGGGGGGGGTAACATTAGAGGTACAGGATTGAGGAAGTTGGCTCCATCTAGCCCAGTCTTGGATCATCTCCAGGGTATGGTTCCATTTTGATGTTTAGTTTTTGTTCTTGATATTGTTTGTCGTTTACGATGGTTGTGAGACGACATATAATAGCATGGCCCATGCTAGGTTACTACATGTGTATATTTGTATTCATAGACCTGCTGAAAATGTGGAGAATGTGTGTAATGCATGTTCGCACTCAATAAAGTGTTGGAAAATAAACTTGTATTTAGATGCATTTTACTTTAATTACATAAGTATTTTCATAACAAACAATACATGTGCTTGGGGGGTAAGGGTTTCTTTAACTAATCTAGTAGAAGAGACTCGAGTGCTAAAATCCACGGGTTAGGGGGAGCAAATTACTTGCCTTGCCCCGGGTGCTGACAACCCACGCTACGCCACTGGATACAGGGGTCCAGAAAGGTGAAGGAGAGATAGAGTGGGGAGGGCTGGATAGATATCTGATGCAGCAAATCATTGTTCATAATCATATATTACACATTTCTATTGATGGACAATGGAAGGAATGAGGTTAGATATGCATTGTTCATTCAATGCTTATAGAGGAAAAAAGACCCTATTAGAAAGTGCCTTTCAACAGGGGATAACAAACCCAGGAGGGAGCACCGGGACCAAGATATTTTGGTACTTGGGACAGTAATGGCCAAATGTCTTATGTGTTCGAAGTTTGTTTGCGGTGAATGAATTCAGGTGTGGTTGAGGAACCTTTGTGTTTGGGGATCCTCTATAAATTGGAGTCTGTAGAAACAAGAATAGGTAAATTGGTTTGGGTGATCTTCTGCTCGTAAAGCTAGTTTTTCCATGAGTCTTTTGCTTTCCACTGTTAAAATCCATTCATGGAATATAGTTGGGGCAGTATCTGCCCAATATATATCAGTGCTGTGGCTTAGTTGAGTGGATGTCTAATGATGGATGTTTTGAGCTGTGAAATGGGCATTTTGGTATGATGCAGTAGTAATGGTTGGAAATGCGGTGGGTGGTTACGCTGATTGCTTTAGCGTTGCATGAATTTTGGTCCAATATCCCTGCATTCCCACCAAATATGGATCAGAGTTGCTGGCGAATTGCGAATGGTTCAGGGTACCATTTCTGTAACAGATTTGGAGTTTGGTACCAGTGTGTCAAAAGTCTGCGTGACTGTTCTTTTATTACATCTTGACCTTTTATGTGTCAGCTGGAAAAACTATTCCCACTGCATTTTTCTGAGGGAAATCCAAAGAGTCATCTCCCTCATCTACACAACATCTGGGAGAGTGGTACACTTGGAGGTTAATAGCAACTGATATCAAAGTGAGATCCCGTGTGGGGAAGGGCGTCTTCCAGTAATTTCTACCTTTCTATACAATTGCTGTATCTCTATATAAATCCTTATACCTTATCTGTCAATATATATATATATATATATATATATATATATATATATGTGCCTATTTGTGATGATAATGGGTAAGCTGATGAAGTAGCACCATGGGCTACTAAATTGGACTTTCCCACAGACCAAAAGATTCCAGTCATTCCCTGTGTTCTAGAGTGGAGAAGCAGATGAGATTTGATGGGTGAGGAAGACAAGCTTGGGAGCAGTCATTTGGATTGTATGCAGTCCAGTCACTGGAATGTTTTGGAATGTATAAAAGGGCATTGCAGTAGTCAAGGGTTTTCTTGGACAAGGAATGATCACATGATCTAACTTTACCATAAAAAATTAACTAACGTGGTGTCTGAAAAATAAAAATGTAGCATGAGTTTCCTAACATAAACTCAAACAAAGAGAGACAGATTCAGGCCCTGACGAGAGTTTTGGAAAAAGCATATAGAAGGATGCATGCTCAACCAGGAACTTGTAATAAAATGGGATCCATTAGTAAAAAGTTTTCTAAGCATCGATAAAACCAGACGCAAATAATGGCGGACTTAACACCTGACGCATTCTGTGTAATGAGGCACTTAATCGTTTAGGAGCGTTTCCTCTTTGAGAGCTGCTCATTTTAGATGAGATGTTACTAGTATTTGGAACTTAATTAAGGACAAATGATGGGTCCCCATGAGACATCTGATTACCCGTAACACTAAGTTGAGAATCTCCTGGCTTTACCCAGAACAATCCATCTTTGGCACACCATGTGAGGCACCCGAGGACAGGCCAGGTGATTGACATAGTTCCACATCCCAAATTGAGGCTCAAAAAGTTACATCTTTGATGCCAGTCAAATTATTGGAACACAGAGCATAACAAATATAAATACAAATGAAGCCTGGCTCATTATATAGAACAGAAACAAAAGCTTTTGTTCAGTTACCCTGTAAACTCATCTTCCTATCAGAAGGGAAACGGAAATGAAAGTTGGCTACTTATTATGCTTTTCCTCACTCTCGAATTTAGTAAAAATGAAAGATACGGTTCTTTATGATCAAAACACACATAGGGAATGAGCAAGATGCCAAGCGTCAGTAAAAGTGGAAAAATTGCTGTCATTTCAAGAATACAATGATTGTAGGTTAGAAGATAAACACATTGTTGATATGACAGTTTTGCTACAATAATTTGAGTCTATTCAGTCTCAGTTATCTTGACTCCCTTCTGTTGATCCCTCACCCACGGATTCTCCCCATTAAATATGCAATGGATCACAGTTATAAGAGGAAATTGCAACTTTCCTACCGTAATTCATGCGCCACATCCACATCTACAATATAATCCCTGGAGGGGAGGAGAGTATAATTATCCCTCGCCCACAGGTTTTTTTTATTTATGTTCTAGAAAGTGAAATGTTTGCAAACTAATTCTAAACAAATGCCATGTTTTAACCCTTTGATAACCAGAAATGGGGGCACTGAAAGACTTAATTGCAGCCCCTCACTCCCAGATTCCGTGTCCTTAGTCTGAGTAATTAAAAAATAAAGTACCCAGTTTACTGATTTATGCAGTGAGGAATTTGCACTTACAGAAAAATGGGCTGAACACGGTGAGTTGCCCTGTGTGTCTATCTGGTAACACCTCTCACGGGTTAGAAATGTCACATGAAATTATAATGTAGGCGATTATTTGAAGTGAAGCCACATGAGATTTGGAAAACTGCTCGTCTTAGTCTCTGAAGAAATTTAAAGGGCAAAATAAGCATTTAATGACAGGGCACGAATATGTGACTACTTAGTAAATATGTGAATTCTAGTAAGATGTGAGCGCTGGTCTTTGAAAGTAGCTAAAGAGGCTTTCATTTGATCTGCATTTAAACATACATTACATATCATTATCAGAAATAATTATGGTATAGGATCAGTTATACAAAAAATACTTTATGATGTATTAAATACAATTGCAAATTTTAAGTCAGTAGTGGGCATCCGGATGTTCCTTGACTCTCTTAATTATCTACTATTTTAGATGCTGGCTAGGCAAGATGGGAGTTATAAGGGCAGCAGTTGGCCACCTTGACTCTAGACCAGGGGTGGAGAACATATGGCCCTCCAGCTGCTGATGAATTACATCTCCCATAATGCTCTTTCAGCTAAGAAGCTGGCAGAGGAGTATGGGAAATGTAGTCCTGCAACATATGGAGCTTACCAGGTTCCCCACCCCTGCTCTAGAGCAACGTGTGTCCCAATATTTATCCTGTGTTTTTAGTTTGCCTTTCTAAAAGGTACCTGGTCTGCATCATTTAGATTTTGGATTACATAGGGGCTTATTTTATGGGATACAATGTACATCCAAAATCAATGTAATACCGAGGATGTTGAATGTTAACCTAAATTGCTGTCACTTAATATCTGGATGTAGTTTCTACCACATAATATTTTGCCACATCAACAAATAGAGACAGACAGGTGATAGACAGAAAGAAGATAGATATGGGGGTTTATTTACTAAACAGTGATATGTGTGGAATTGACAAGGGAACTACGATCACCCCTCACTGGCATTCGGATTCCTAAAGTTAGCATTCCTAGAAGGTTATGTAAAATGTATGTTAATAGCAGTTACCATGGACTTCTTACCAGAACACTCAAAGTTCAGATCGAATCACCTTAGATAAAGCTGATCTGTTGCCGTGTATGGCTTTCTGACTCCAGGTTCCAAGATGATAATCACTAACAATTTACTGCACACGTGATAATTTCACGGTACAATGCAAGATCTCTATATAAACTTGTTCATTAACCTTTTCTGGGTGTAGATTGCCTTTTCCATTCTGGAGCTTGAAGGCTTAACCAAAATTGCCTTCTGGTTTAAATCACTTTCACAGCATATATCCCAGTATCATTAATGATATTGACCCTATCCAATAAACATAGTATAAAACCGAGTTACAGGTACTACATAGCATGAAATTATATGTTATCACAATTTCTGAATTTATAACAATATCAATGCAGATACTAATTGGTCACAATGTTTCTATACCCCATGTGCAAAGTGCTGCAATTATCATTTTACAATGGGCTTTCAAAACACTTAACTCCTTAGGTGCTAGTGATGCACAACATGTTTAAAGTCACTTCCTTTACGGACAATGATATATTAAAAATAGGGGGTTCACAAAAAAAATTGGAGAAGTTGGGAATGAAATGTAAAATAGCCAGAGTTAGTTTTTAGAAGTCAGGTAAGATGTGAATTCATACAGTTTTATATAAAATACTCAATAAAAGGTCAGCAGTACCAATTTAGGTGCCATGGTTCAATTGCTGCTGGGGTTTGTCAAGCTGTACAGTAAAACATTAATTAATACTTAAATTTGACTTAAAATGTATCTGGATTTTGCTCTGTAACATGAGCTTTTATAAGTTCCAGAGACATATGTTTATCCTCATTTTGCAAATAAGAAATATGCTTTACTCTACACTGCCTTCAAAACAAATCTCTAGCACTTGACACCTCTTTATATAATAATATTTATTAATACCACTCACCTGTACTGATCAGAACTTGCATTAGATTGTCAGCTCTTGGTACCAGTGCTACCTTTTAAGTCCATCCTGCAAAGATTTACCATTGGTCATTTTTTAAGAGATAAACCTGAGTGCCAAAATAGGGTTAAGTTGACAAATGTGGCCAGGATACCCATTGTACACCACTACAGAATCTGTTGGCGCTTTAGAAAAAAAAACAAATAATAATAATATATAGTGATATATTTACCTGTCAGAACAAGCCATGTTCAACTGTGTCAACTGTATTTGAATATACTTGTTGAGTCCTGGTTCTGTTGTAATAAACTCCAAGGGCATGTCTGAAGAAAAACTTTTTTTGTTTTTTTTGTTTTAAATTAAAGAATAATTGTTTTTTTTTGTTGTATCTGGAAAAAATAAGATTGTGTCCTTTTCCTGTTTCTCGATCTTGTAAAACAAAATAATCCCTCAATGCGATCAGTCACCGTCCTGGTCTCTAAAACTGGCTTTTTTTTAAACAATAATTATCCAGTAGCGTATGCATCCTACAGACAGGAGAAGATTGGATAATCCACAGACGTGTGCTTGCTGAATGGGATGCTCAGGCACTGAGCTCTTTAGAGAAGTTCACTTGTTCTGGCCAGAAAAGCAATCTGTCAGTATTGACTCCACCTCTTGAGGAGGGAGGAGGGAGCTGAAAGATGGAGAGAGAAAAAGAGGAGGAGGTGGAGGAGAAGAAAATAAAAAAGATGATCTTGTATGTTACAGGCAGTGAGATAATAGAAGTATAAACATACTGAATCTTATTTTCTTAACATTGTATTGCAAACACAGAAAAGGAATGGGTAATACTGATAAAAACAAATCACCTAGGTTTACAAAGCCTAGAATGTTATGAAATTTGAAACCTAATAATTGAAATTAAAATGTTTTATCTAAACCCACTGATGTGCAAAAACAACAAGTGTAAGTGGTGTGCATAGAATAAGAACAGCAAGCATACATTTCTAAAACTACGGTATATTTGTTATTATATTTAGTAGGAATACTTTCCAATAAAAATGAATAATAAGTAATGGCAAAACACAATGAATTCCCAGGCTTACCAGGGTAAGAGAACAATGGATTACAAACCAGAGTAAATTATGCCTAAAATGGTCATGACAAACAATTTAGCCATTTTTTTATCAAAAAAAAAAAGAAAATAAACTTTTTAAATTTTGTTGAAAAATAAGAATTTTTTTTTCCAGTTTTGCTCTGAGGGCACATATAGTTTAATTTAAATACCAGCCCCATAGCATAATATTGTTAGACCAGCCCCATAGCATAATATAATTTTTTTGTCCATAAAAGTGAAAACATGCATTTTAAAAACACATCTGAAGAGTATGTATACAAAGTTATATGAATTGCCCTGTGCAGAGGTATAAATCAGGGCAGTGTGTGATACATACATTTGTGTACATACTGGGTGAATATATTGAAGTACCCCAGCACCCAGATTGCACCTCAGCACTCAGATTGCCCTCACAGGACTTGACCCAGCACCCATATTGCTTTCATAAGACTTGACCCAGCACCCAAATTGAACTTACAAGATTTGACCTAGCACCCATGACTTAACCCAGCACTTCGATTGCACTCACAGGACTAGCCCCAGCACCCAGCCGTGCACTGAGATTGCACCACTCTGCGGATCCATAGTATTTTTCGGGAGGGGAACTGCCAATATTGGTATGTATTTTTCTCATATCTGTAGTCCCTCTCTCTCCCTATCATTTCTGTAGTGTCTGTCTGTCATTTCTGTAGTATGTCTCTTTCTTTCTCTTTAGTGTAGTGTGTATCTGTCTCTCTCTCATTTCTGTAGTGTCTCTCTCTCTCATTTCTGTAGTGTGTTTCTCTATATCTTTCTCATTTCTGTAGTGTCTCCCGCTCATTTCTGTAGTGTCTCCCGCTCATTTCTGTGCCATCTCTTTCATTTCTGTAGTCTCTCTCTCATTTCATTTCTGTAGTGTCTCTGTCTCTCTCTCTCATTAATGCAGCGTCTTCCCTCTGTACTGTCTCTCTCTCCCCCTTTCCATCTGTAGTGTCTCGCTCACCCTCTCCCCTTCCCCCTGTAGTGTCTCTCTTTCACAGTCTCCCCTTCCCCCTGTAGCGTTTCTCTCGTCCCCTGCCCCCTGTAGTATGATTATTAAAATGAGAATGGCTAGTTAGTGTAGTAATGTGGAAGTGGTAACAAATATAGTTTTACCTGTGTAGTTTATTTTGTTTAACGAGTGACATACATTATTTATTTTACACATAAGTGGTTTTAGATTCTACTTTTTAATTAATGAAGGTTATGTTATTTCAATTCTATATAAGCCTTGCATTTTTATTTTCTAGGCTTCAGCTCTTCACATTTACAAAAAAATTATTGGCATAATATATACGGTACTTACTCAAGAAACCCTCCACCATATCTAAAATAGCTTTTACTGTTGTCTCGGTGACAATTTATATCTTTGAACACTGCATCTAATTAACAGAGATTACAATACAAGGATAATTTGCCTTTAACATGTATTCTATTAAAATGTCATTTTTTTTTTTTGACAAATAATTTCTAGTAATGCAATTCTTTAAAAAGCAATATGGTAATAACATTGATTTTTAACATTATGTAATGTGGTAATAAAAAACATTAAATACATTTTCAATTATTGTTTTTAACTTTTTAATGAAAAGTATTTGTACTGACAAAAAAATTAAAAACATACCATTCAACATCCAGATCAGTATCTGGGCTCCATAGATATCTTTCGTATCTGAGGTCATTTCTTAAATCCTCCCATGGAGGACGCTTGCCTGTGGATGCCCAACCTATTAGACCCCCTGAGAGTATGTGGTATGTCTGCGAATGATTGTTTTATTTCTTACTGGTTGTTTGTTTTGTTTGTAATTTTGACTTCTGATTCAAGTTCTGTTTGATTACTTATTAATATTAGCATTATTAATACCCCTTATTTTTCCTTCGTGTGTAATATGACAATGTATTTTCTATATATATGCTGTTTATCTCTTAAACTTAGACCATGAGTAACTAATATATATTACTATATAAACATACAAACAAGCAAAAAATTTTTATTGACATTAACTGACTTCCATCACTGAAGCTTAAGACCACCAACAGCAAAAGCAACTTCTTGATAGGTTTAATTTCTAAAAGTTTTTTTGCTGACCTCCACTAAAGTTACCTAGAGTTGTAACATTATGAAATATTAATTTATACATACAGTATATAAGTAAGTATATTTTTGTATTCATTTTTGAAAATATTTCCCCTCAATTCAACAGAGATTCTATTATTCTGTAGTTCGCAAAGTCAGGTATCCTGAGCAGATTGATATGATTTAAAGAATTATTGATCCCCAAAAAACGTGGAAATTAAAATGAATATACACTTGCATCTGATTAGCTTAAATCAAGGCTAAATTGTCAGGGACCCTCACATCCTTAAACCCTGCTGTGTTCAATACTAAATACCAAATGGCATGTAAAGTGGGTAGTAAATTGGGTTCTGATTTCCAGGTTCTAAGCCAACACACACTTGGGTGATAGTGGATTTTGTAGGCCGTCTTCCTCTTTAGAGTTGTACCAAGGAGACACCATAGTAGGACATCTGAGTAATGTTACTACTAGGCCCTATCACTTCATATGGAGAAAGCACAGAGATTATTCTTATGACAGATGTTGGCAGAATTGTATATGTAGAATTATTTCTGGGCACTACATCATTTTTTTTTTCTCGTTGACTTGGTTAGATGAACATAATATTAATCTATTAGTAATAATGTTTGAAACGGATTTCTGAACTTGTGCTGTTGGACTACAACTCCCATCGTGCCCAGCCCATCTTTCAGCCTGGGTTGCTCATTCTCATCTTACAAGTATTGTTTTCCACTTCCTTGGCAAGTTCAGCGTATTAAAGAGGGGTTGAGAGATGACATGAAGACATTGTTTTTTTTTTGTCCTGCTATCAGTAATGAAAAAGACAAAGATTTCTATCTGCTATAATTTATAGAACAAAGGAACTCTTAAGCTGCCACCATGTGCTCTTATCAAATGATTGGAAGTCTTCGGATCTTCAAAGCAGATGATAATTGTATGAGTGCCTAGGAAGTACTGTATAATGCAATACAAAGAGGGAGCTGTCACTGTAACCTCTACTTTAATATATATATAATAACATATTGCTTTCAATCTAGCTAGCTGTATTTATAGTGTCACCAATGAATAACTCACATTGAGAGGTTATACTGAACATACACTATTATTACAATAGTCAAGGCTATATGTACGAATTTCAGACAGTAAATATAACAATAATAATACAAATAAGTTCAACCTACATCGTGCTGTAGGTAAATGTATAATATGTTTTGACTACAGTTATTCTAATATACACACTTGTGATATGATATACACATGGAATTCCTCCACTGATGGTGTGATGTGTTAATATTAGTTTTATTTCACAAATTCATTGTTGGAATGTTTTTGTAGTATAATCTTCTAAAAAATATAATTCAGCAATTGTACATAAATGGTTGTGCCCATGGGGGTAAAGAGTTATTCTTAATACGAATAAGCCCTTAATATGTCCATTTTAATTAAATAATCATTGCTAAATACTTCCATAATACCATGTATGGCAAGCTCAGAAGCCAAATGAATATATATCAATACAAAATGCATTGGGGAAAATGTAACCACATATTACTATTCATATGCTATACTAAAAATGGGACATTGTCATGTTGGACATTACAGAGTCTCTTTAAGAGAAGCACTTTTAGCGACAAAACACAGAAGGAATGACATGGAAACATAGAACATGTCAGCAGAGAAGAATCATTCAGATCATCTAGTCTGCCCAATGTTCTAAATATTTGTAATAGTACCTGGCCTTATCTTATATCTAGGATAACCTTTTGCCTATCCCATGCAAGCTTAAACTCCATCACTATGTTAACCTCTTCCGCTGGAAGGCTATTCCATGCGTCTACTCCCCTCAGTAAAGTAATACGTCCTGACATTACTTTTAAATCTGTGCTCCTCTAATTTAAGACTTTGTCCTAAAGTAGCTTGGATGCCGAATTTGACTTGGTCTCAAAAATAATAGCTTCGATCATTTCACCTGACATTAATTTCAATGGGGAAGATTTGAACCTGGGTATTTTTTTCTAAGCCAAACTCAGGTGCTGAATTTGCCTTCAAAGCTGAATTTTAGTCAATAGACCCATAAGTGTTCAATGGCTGGTACTCTACACTCTTTACTTTCACTGGGAGCCTACAATAGGCTGCAGGATGCTTTAGAACTTGCTGCCACTGTGGTAACTGCTACAACCCCATGCAGTCATTAAAACAAGCAAATTCTAGTGTGTGATACAGCACATGCTCTGTGAGATTCAAATCATATCATCCTACCTGTAAGAAAAATAAGAAGACAGTCAGAGGGTTCTTTTCATGTTACAAGGACAAAAACACCTCTTTAAATTTCACTGCTGTATTTTCTTCCTTCTGCTCTTTGTCTTAGATGTATCTGCAGCAAATATCAGGATGTGCCAGTGAACTGAATCCCCCTAGGCCCAAAAGGTCAAGATGAGAGCTCATGCTGAGTTCAAGGATGCACCAGAAATATTCAGTACAGAGCTGGTATCCTGTGGCGTCTGACAGTAATAAATCCAGCTTGTTGTATTACCAAAGGCAGCTCATGTTGATCAAAGTTTTACTCCCCTTTCCCTTGAGACTAGGAATGGCTACTGGATGTCACCTTGCATCTCTGCCTACCGATCGCTGACAAATGCTACTGAAACCGTTTACTTTTAGTATCAGCGCATAATGCATAGTTGCCAACATCGGCCATGTTTCCAGGGACACATATTTGTTCCACATACTGCAGGAAGAGCATGCAAAGTGCAGCCCGGCAGTATGTAGGATGGATATACGCAGAGACAGAATCCAATTAATTAATCATGGTAGGTCCTATGAGATCTCCACCCTGATTAATTAATTGGATTGTGTCTGTGCGTATATCCATACTACATACTGCCGGGCTGTACTTTGCATGGTCTTTCTGTAGCATGTGGAACAAATATGTGTCCCTGGAAACATGGCTGATGTTGGCAACTATGCATAATGATGTCTATTAAAGTCTAACCCCTTTAGTACTAATGATTTGCAAAGATTCATAAATTCAAATGCAATGTGTTATTGTTGCCAGAGGACACGAATTATACATAATATGCTAAATAAACCCAGCTACTCATGCCAGAGATAATGGGATTCATGGATGACGACTGACAACAGGTAATGCAATAATGAAGGATGCTAATGTGGGTTAACCTACAAAATTTCATGAGTTAACCTACAAAAGTATACCGTTATACCAATACAATGTGTGCAAAGGTGCTACACACAACATAGCACAATCTTCACTTTGATCCCGAACTATTAAAAAAAATGTGTTTATAATTGTGGAGCTCTAAATACAATCCTAGAACCTAGAGAATCTACTCAATAAATAGAGAATTGCAACAGGGAATTTGAAACATTAGACAAATGTAGCAGAGTTAGAAAAATTCTCCAAGCAGGAGACTGGGGACTCTATGAATGAAATAAAGTATAAAGTAAGCTCGCTCCAAATTCACTGGTGAAAAACACTGAGTCAAAAAATAAGTGTAGTTGTCCTTTAAGCCACAGGTGATGTCATAAGCAGGAGACTTCACAGACACATTTTAAACCAATTTAATTTTTTTACTAATTTAGATAATTCTGACTTTATACAAACACTGTATATAAAAACTATTAACTATCTAATGTTTAGTGTTATTAGATAGATAGTGTCTATCACCATTGTCTGAATCTTCCTTTCATGTTCATGACAGGTTGGAGGAAGTGGCCAAGGCTTGAGTCTTGGATCAGGTTCTGAACTTAGGTTCAGGTGCGATGTTGTGCCAGGAGGAACTCAGCTGGTGTTGCTCATGCAGATAATTGTCAATTAAAATGCTTGCAGCTTTGTTATGTGTTGTTTGTGTGCTACCTTTCTTCCATGACAGACAATATTGTATTATTGGACAAAAAAGATCTGAACCTTATTTTTTTTCTTTGTCTTGTTGTTATTCAGAGCCTTTAATGGACTAAATGCCTGCTTTGCTGCCTGCCTTTAATTACAGTTTTGATTCCTCTTCTGAAGCAGTAGAGATGTCAATTTTGTTACATAAACACTTACAATGCAAGTGCAGTTTCAATAAATCAACATTTTGGAATTGCATCTTAGAGAAATCTTTTTTAAATAAACATAACTCAAGAGAGGGTGTCTGGACCAATTTGAAACCAAACCAGCATTTGTTTTAAATGATTCAGTGCTATTCTGATTGGATCACAGGTTGAGGAGACAACTTACATCTGATCAAAGCAGTACGTGTGTCGTTATAATAGGTTTTTAGTTAAAGGATCATTCAGACGTGGAGAAACAAAAAATTATTGTTTTAAAGTATCATAGCTGACACTTTAAAATAAATACACTTTTTTAATGTTTACTTTGAAAAAGTACATTTTTCAGTCTTTCTCCAAAGGATCAATCCTCCCGTGGGATCCTATATAGAGCCTCAGAGAGATGCAATGTACACATGTGCAATGTTTTTGTCGCACATATTTGCATTAAGCCTCAATGTCACTTTGCACAAGTTATAGCACTACCACTCCCCCTTCCAAGCCACACCCCCAGTGTTTTCAGCATCATCGATGGGGCAGGTGAGAAGGTATGAATTAATAGTAGGACTTTCCTTACCAAATGTGCTGCTAAAGGAACTTTTGTACAGTTGGCTACAACAGTCATATGTTACTATCACATTAACCCATACCTCCCAACATGTCCAATAGGCAACATGGTGAGCATACCCTGGGATTCACTCAAACTGAAGATGCTGCTGTGCATGTACAGACCTCTGCATATGCGCAGTATCAGAAGCTCTGATACACTCATACACACCCATAGTTCCAAGATCCTAAACATTTGGGACAACAGAAGACAAAAGAAGGACAGAGGGATTTGGGTTCAATCAGTGATGATCCTTCCCAAATATTGAATTGTAAACTGGTATGAAGTATCCAGTACACCAGAGAATGAAAATCGGGACCTATGAATTGGGACTATTCGGCTTAAAATGGGGCAATTGGAGGGTATGAATTAACCCTTCTATGAGTGCAGTATCTTTTAGCCCAGTCAGCATTATTTACCATAAAATTGGCTTTAACCCCTTCATGACGCAAGGTGCTTGCTTCCCAGAAGACGCAAGCACCAAAATGCCACTTTTTATTCCTGGCCACCAATCACAAGGCGATTGGTAGCCAGAGACACAATGGCAGAGACCCAATCAAAGTCTCTGGCATAAAATTGTGAGACCCCCCGACGTCACATGGGCTATCATGAAGGCGTGCCCTAACTTCTGGGATTTAGGAAAATCTATCAGGTGCTCGCAGGCCCGGACTGGGACAAAAAATAGGCCCGGGCATTTAAGACTGAGCAGCCCATTTTTATTTTTTTGTTAAACCAAATGGATAATTATGACAAATATAATATACTCGTGTCTTGCTGTCTATTAGTTATATTTATATATATTGCCCCCAATATGCCAGGATATTGCCCCCAATATCATTATAATAGGTTTTTATAATGTAACATGCCAGGATATTGCCCCCAATCTATTAGTTATATTTATATATATTGCCCCCAATATGCCAGGATATTGCCCCCAATATCTTTATAATAGGTTTTTATAATGTAATATGCCAGGATATTGCCCCCAATATGCCAGGATATTGCCCCCAATATGCCATGTAATATGCCAGGATATTGCCCCCAATATGCCAGGATATTGCCCCCAATATGCCATGTAATATGCCAGGATATTGCCCCCAATATGCCAGGATATTGCCCCCAATAAACCATGTTATATGCCAGAATATTGCCCCCAATATGCCATGTAATATGCCAGCACATTGCCCCCAATATGCCAGGATATTGCCCCCAATATGCCATGTAATATGCCAGGATATTGCCCCCAATATGCCAGGATATTGCCCCCAATATGCCATGTAATATGCCAGGATATTGCCCCCAATATGCCATGTAATATGCCAGGATATTGCCCCCAATATGCCATGTTATATGCCAGGATATTGCCCCCAATATGCCATGTTATATGCCAGGATATTGCCCCCAATATGCCATGTAATATGCCAGGATATTGCCCCCAATATGCCAGGATATTGCCCCCAATATGCCATGTAATATGCCAGGATATTGCCCCCAATAAACCATGTTATATGCCAGAATATTGCCCCCAATATGCCATGTAATATGCCAGGATATTGCCCCCAATATGCCATGTAATATGCCAGGATATTGCCCTCAATATGCCATGTAATATGCCAGGATATTGTCCCCAATATGCCAGGATATTTCCCCCAATATGCCAGGATTTTGCCCCCAATATGCCATGTAATATGCCAGGATATTGCCCCCAATATGCCATGTTATATGCCAGGATATTGCCCCCAATAAACCATGTTATATGCCAGAATATTGCCCCCAATATGCCATGTTATAGCCCCCAATATGCCATGATATTGCCCATATATTATGCTCGTTATGCTACCCTCCTCCCCCCCCTTCCCCAGACCCCGGTACTTACCTCTTTGCTGCTTCGTCTCCAGCCGCGCGGAACAATAAAGTTTGTTTGAAAAAAAAGTTCCAACACACTTTATTGACCGCGCGGCTGGAGTGGAGCGCACAACGCTTCCCTCACAGCCACGCAGCTTCAGAGCACTGGGGGACAGAACAGGAACGAGGTAAAAAAAATTTTTTTTTGTGCTCTGCTGGGATCTTCCCCGCCGGCCTCGGCCCATGGCCACCGCGGCCCAGTCGGGCCTGGGTGCTCGCATTGAGCATTGGCTGCATTTTCCCTGTCCCTCTGAGGCCACTCAAAAAGTGACCTAATCTGACATGTGAGATCCCGCTGCAAGTCTCTGCATCGAATTCTGAGCACAGCTCATCGCGGGGAGCACCGATGAGCTGTTAAACGCAGGACATTCAGGGAAGGGGTTAAATTTCTCTAAAATCCAGTATCACAACAAATAAAGAGAAACATAAAATATCCATTACTTATTTCAATTGCAAATAACTTTCCAAAGACCCCTCGCTATCCTGTGGTGATCTACACACAGGCAAGCAAAAATAAAACCCATTAGAGATAATGGAAGTTTAGCATGAAAGGAGAATTAAAGACATCATGATTCGAACATTGCATCGGTCAAGTTTAAACTATTATTATCACTCTTTGAAAAAAAGTGTCTCTAAAACTGTCTCTGAATGACCCACTGTACTGTGTCATAAGCTAACAGTTTCCCCTGGAAGTACATACTTCATATTTGCCTTTGATCTTAAACAATTACCTCCTGTTCTTTGCTAACATTTCCCCTTGAGATGGTCTTGTAGTGGCCTTGGATATACTCAAATATAATAATGTCCAGGCATTTCCAGTTAGTAAATCAACCACAATTAGTTTCATGTCATAATTCAAATGATCCATTTCCTTTATAAATTTAGCTTTGGCTATTCTACATTTCTTTGACTATTTTATATTTCTAATCAACTATTGTATATTAATTTCCTTAACATTCTAGGTCAGGGAAGCCAGTAACTGTTCCGCAGCCAAAGGAAGATGTGCAACTAAAGCAAAGGATACAAAGAGATGGGAATGAGATGAAAGGATAACGAGGAAACTGATATAGAGGGACCTGATATTTAGGGTGGCCACCTTTTGTTTAATAAAATACTAGCAAGGCTATAGGCTCCATAGACTAGGCATTTCCTCAAGTCAATTGTTTATATATGTCCTCTGCCACAGGGCTGCTGCAATCTAACCAAACAACTATGCTGTTATCATGTGTCACATGAAATTAGACATTGTCTCAATGGTATAAAGTGCATATACACCAATAAGCCATAACATTATGACCATTGACAGATGGCAAGCCAGGGGAGGCAGTGTGATGCTTTGGGTAATGTTCTGCTGGGAAACTTTGGGTCCTTCCATTCATGTGGATGTTACTTTGACACGTACCACTCTACCTAAGCATGGTTGCAGACCATGTACACCCTTCATGGAAATGGTAGTTTTAAGCAGCATTGAGGAACAGAACAACAAGTTCAAAGTATTGATATTCCTCCAAATTCCCCAGATCTCAATCCAATCAAGCATCTGTGGTCATAATGTTATGGTTGATTGGTGTATGTTACACTCATCACAATGAAGCTATGAGAAAAGGATTCTGTATTGATCATAAGCAGAATATGCGAAAGGTGGAACAATATGTTAGTGTTTTTAATTTGTACATATAAGATTGATTGTTTACATTCACATCCATCACCTGCTTAACAGAAACCCCAAAGAAAACATTTAGCCACAATCTAATGGAGTCATTCCCAGCATGATTTGGATAGACATCTCTTTGCTGCATTCTGCAAGCTCGCACCTGCAGATTCTCCAAAACAGGCCTCTCAAATCATAATTGTTTCTCCACAGGGGAGCTACATAAAGACCCCGTTGACTAATTGAGCTCTCATTGAGCTTTCAATGGCAGGCACCTCTGTTAGCAACTAGATTCACGTTAATCTGTTTCTTTCTTAACTCCTACATTTTACGGTTGTATGTAAATGCTGAATAAATCAATGTCAGAATGTTTATTATTAAAATATACATATGAACATGTCATTGCCGTGTACAGCAACCATGTTAAGTAATTGTTAGAGGATTTGCATCTGTATTTTATCCCATTATGTTGTCACTTCCCTTTGGTTGAAGTTGATTGGTCTGGTGGGATTAGAATGAGTGATGAGGTGTGGAGAAAAGGAATTCAGAACAAAGATGTACTACAGACCTCCCAATACTACCCCCAGGCCCTGGCAAAAGTGGGTGTGGCTTGTGAGGGAGAGGGGCAGTGTTACTACCCATATGTATACCTCTACCCATGTGCAGTATGCATTCTTTAATGTCCCAAATGAATGAAAATCAACGTTGCGTGGTATCTCAAAGCAGTTAGGGGGCATGAGTACTGTAATTAGCTATAATCATATAAAATAGGCAGATCAGCTGCAAAAAACCCCCATAAATTATGGATGCATATTAAAGGTGACATTTAAAAGAAATGCATCAACTTTCACATTTTGCAGGATGGATCATCTGCAATGTTTTTTTCATAAAGGGGCATGCCCAAACAACTAGAAGACTCTCATGGATTAACATAGGGAATGCTAATGTCATAGACGACATGTACTGCACGTGCACGGCATGCACACCAGGCAGGTTCATTGTGTCCCCTCCTCACATGTCAAATACTTTACCCTTTTTTAATGTAAGACGCACTGAGCATGTACCATTCTGAGTGTTCAGGAAGGGGTGGAGTAAAGGTTTACAACCACATGTTATCCTCATGGCGCAAATCAAGAGACATATTTATGCTTTGCTGCTGACTCATCAAACATCTAGGAATAACAGGGCCTAAATCACGTTTATTCATCTATTTATTGTCGTTTGTGAAAAGGAGCAGCAGATGGTGCAATGGTGAGGATGGGGCGTGATGGAGATAACGGATACTGAAATCTAATCATTTAAATCTCCGACACCCACAATAAATTTGCAATGGGTGGATGTTTAGAAAATTGTAAAAATAAATGCTTGTGCATCCAAAATAAAGTTTTTTTTAGCCCATGTAATTATATCCATTGATGTATTCCTGTGACACGGCAGGCGGAAAAAGAAGTTTGGTAGAATGTGCTTTCAATTCTGGCGCTGATCTCTGCAGAGTAACGTCCCCTATTGTTCTAGACAACATATTTATTTATAGTGCTCTCAAATGTGCTATCTAAGCATATTTTTAGCTCATTATAAAATAAACAGCACTGAATACTGCTCATTGAGGAACATTTCATCACATTTTGAAAGGAAGGCAGTGGGTTGAGGTTTCACATCTAGTCCTCTAGGAGACCATCTGGCTCTACAACAGACACTGTTCTTTTGTTGGAATTTTATTTGACTAACATACTTTTCTCACTTCGAATGCATTTCAACTTTCAATGCTAAACATAAGTATATAACTTATCTGCTATGCAGGAGGAATCACTACTATAGCATGCCCATAATTAAACCCAGCGGTATGCCCCGACAACTCAACTTCTGCCCTGAGCGATGTGGGACGCTTTCACACAAACTGACAGTTCTTCTGTGCATGTGCAGTATTAATTATCTGGTCTCCTGACCCCAGAGAGGTCCCAAAGCAGGACAGTTGTGGTACATGCATGAGAACCTTGAGAACTTCCTCCCTTCCTCATAAGATATGTCCATCAGACATGCCCTTCGTTCAACACAACATGGTCAGGAGGTTGCCAATGTGCATTTACCCTGTGTCTGTTGAGGGAGGTGTCACCAGTGCTCCTGATGGCTCCCAACCAGCTGCCACCCATGGCAGTAAACTCGCTAACCCACTGCATCTGGGTCCATTTTGAATATACAGTTATGGCACAGTTTTATTTTGCATTGACCAGTTTGAGACAAATAAGGCTGGAAAAGTAATTATGGCTTTTTGGCAGATTTTAATAGAAGCACCAGTTCAGGGGTTATATTAGTTTTATTTTCACTTATCTGCTGTAGTATCTTTTCCACTTTTGTCCAAAATATAAGAACTAGTGGGCAGCTCCACCAAATGTATAACATACCACCATTTTCGCTATTACAACTCCAGCATACATCGCTTACAGCAGGAAACAATCTATGCACCACGGTAGGTATTCTGTACCACTGAATAAGGACTTATAAGAAAATCTCTTTCCCACCTGCTCGCAAAAAAGAGAAGCTCCTCCACAATCTGATTCACTATCTCATAGATCAGCAAGAGCGACTCTCACTTCCAACCCCCAGAGGAACAATATAATTCAAAACTTGTTTTATCCTTTGGAACTAAATATTGTTTAGTTATTTAAAATAATAAATACAAATTGCTTGCGGATGACCCATATCAAGACTCGCCTGAAGCATATTTGGCAGATAGGCTTTCCACCCAGCTAAAAATTTTACCAGCAGGCCAGTAAAAAATAGATTGAGGCCAGTGGTAAATCTGTGGAGGCAAAAGCATGTCCAGTATTTATTTGAAGAAAATAATGGTAACCCTATTTGCAGGGTAACATGAAAATGTAATATATATCATTAAGCGACTGCATTTTGCAGTTCACTAAACATTTCCAGAATTCAAGATATTTAAAATTGCATTGCTATTTATGTAAAGGCTACAGGAACCAATTTCTCACTACACTTCTTCTTAAGAACACTTCCTGAACATGCCTTCTGATGTGACAGGAAGGGGAGGGTGCAGAGGACAATTGCTTCCCCAGTCTGCTGTAAACAAAATAAATAGAACTTAAATAAATATCTTGATTTCTGTCAAGGCATGGATGTATTTACATTTTTATTAATAATTCAACTTCAAATAGAACAAACGTGCGTTGAAGATGCAGCCCTCCAGTTAGGAATGGCTAGAAGCCATACGTGTTTCACATACACGAGGTCAAGATGGTTAAATATATGCCCATATAATAGGAAACTGCTGAACTATGTTTTTGTTTATACACCTTTTGCCTTGAGTAAGTGATCATTTATTTTCTTCCCCAGGGACATTTCCGGCACATGGTGCATTCCTGAGCTGAGTACAGATTATGGGATCATTTGATGTACTTTTTCTCTAGAACACACACTCTGTATTTCTCAAATCATGACCCACAAAGGCTCCTTTCAGTAACACGAACTCCAAGGAAGAAGAGCTTTGTCTTGATGTCTGTTCTGAATAAAAGCACTACACATAACGCAGCCACATGCTGTGTGTATCTTCCTTGGAACAAAACATGGCAGGGCAAGTTCACCATGACGGCCATGTTCACGGATAAAAATATGTATGTCTTGTGGCTCCAAACATACAGTGATTCCACAGCACATCATGACACATTGTAATGCAACTTCAATATGATTTGAGATACACTGGTTAAAAATTCCACCATTTACCAGAAATGTCACTCTCTCTTTCCAGCTTTCTCTGATATTCTCTCAAGATATTTACAAACGGTAACTACCATGATTCTCTTTGGGTAACCACATTGCCGTTCTATTTATGGACTCTTCAAGGACAATTGTTTGTCTTGCATCAAGTGTACTAATATAAATGCTTTTATTAATGACTAAACAAATCTCCTTTGCACCATATAGCTTTAGAGCGTTTCTTTGTATAGCTCTATCATGGGGTAGACATGTTGCTTAGAATCTTGGGGCAGATATCGCTTTATCTTTTCACAGATCTGACCCAAGATTCTAAACAACATGTCCACCCCATGATACAGCTGTACATAGAAACGAGGGCTTTATGAGCTACAATGAGGGATGATATGCATTTTTCATAGGTGTCACGCAATAGAACAGGGATGTCGTCAAGTATCATTCACAGGTTGTCTGAAGATCATGAGAGATGAAGTTTAGTGAACTAATGGCTGGCTGCTGACTGTCAATCCCTGTTCTAGACTAACACTAAATATTAAAGAGACACTAATCCTTTTTTTTTTTCACTTTTGTTTCTATAATAGTAGCCTCAGTTTTGGGTATACAAGAGTATGTACTGTTTAGGATACATTTATATCCTCTGAATGGCGTCAATGGTTCAGTGTGACTCTCACTGCTAGGCCCCCTCTACTGATTATATGAAACGTAGAATGTGTAGGCAAAAGATAAAGAAAACTTCACTGAAAACCAACCTTCCTTTCTAAGATTCCTACTAGCATCAAAACCAAAAGCAACAGGTAAATAATCGTTTCCAAATAAAATATTCCTTAATTGTGTTTCTTTACACAGTTAGAAAATTTGTTTCTAAGAAGCCTCATCTTCATGCAAGAGAGGACAGACACTAACAAGCTTGTGTAATTATCCTCACACATCTATTACTGAACAAGGTGCTGACTGATTGGAAGCGGGAAGATAAAAGCATGCACTATTTGCTCTTCTATAAAGAAACATGGTGACAATAAACTTGAAAGTCATTAGATTTATCAGTTCATCTCCGAGAGTTGAAGCACAATTTCAAATGTGCTTAACCCTTCTATAACAATCTACAAGAAAGAGCAGAAATGACTTAAGTGGACCTGTAAACGTTTATAACATTTTCTTCCTTAACTAACAATGAAATGCATATAAAATTCATTAGTAAGATGAACTCAAGATGCAGATTCAAATGATGTCCACCTGCAGTACGATCCCTCCATATAAGTGTGAGTGAAATGCTGGTAGCTGAATGGCTTGCTGGGTTCACATAAATAATGTAACTTGAGTGGAAGGGAGCTCAGCTCAAAATCAGACAGCTTACCCCCATGGAAAAAAGCTCCAAATAGGAACAGAATATGAGCGGCACTCCTTGTATGATGAAAAATAATAGTTCCAGACATGATTAATGAGTCAAAAGATCTATTCACCACACAATGTGACCCATACCTCAGTGGGTACCAAAAAGAAAACTGCCTTACGAGTTTCACACTGTAACCTAGTTCTTACTCACAGGCTGAGGTATGGGCCACATTGTATGGTCATTAAATGGACTTTGACTCATTTATCACGTCTGGAATTAATATTTTTCATCACGCAAGAAGTGCTTCTGATATTCTGTTCTTCGTGTACTTAACTGGGATGTCCTGTCTTAAGTCCCTTAAGTGGGATGACCTGTCCTGAGTCCCTTAATTGGGATGACCTGTCTTGAGTCCCTTAAGTGGGATGTCCTGTCCTGAGTCCCTTAAGTGGGATGTCCTGTCCTGAGTCCCTTAAGTGGGATGTCCTGTCCTGAGTGCCTTAAGTGGGATTTCGTAATCCAGTAAATGTGATCTTTTGTCAGTTTCTAGCCCTGTTCTGACTCAGTTTCCTGCCTTGTTCCTTGTCTGAGTTATACCCCGCTCTTATACCCAGTTTCTATGTTTCTTTGTTCTCTGCTCCGATCCATTTCTGTGATTATGTTCCATTCAGGTTTTACTGGATTCCTTCTGCCTCGTTACTCTGTTCCTCTAAATAAGTGTGCTCCATCCATTGCTTTAGTTTCCTCCCAGTCCTAGTTCTGTGCAGTCTACAGGTATTCTCTGTTTTCCATGTGTATGTGCAATGTTTTGATTTTGATTGTCTTAGTTAGGGACTTGCCTATTGTGGGGTACCTTGATGTGGTTGGCAAGCTTCATCTTATGGTTATAATTTAACCAAACCCATTGTACCATCTTTAGTGTTAGGCTAGTTCCTGTATTTATGTTTCTATTTTCCCTGACCTGCTTTCCCTGAATCACCTGAGGATTCCAGCTCCTTGATCATCTCCCCGTATCCCAGATCTAGAAACATAAAACATAGAATGTGTCGGCAGATAAGAACCATTCGGTCCATCTAGTCTGCCCAATTTTTTTGAATACTTTTATTAGCCCCCCATTCCCGGTCTTATAGCTAGGATAGCCTTGTGTCTATCCCACGCATGCTTAAAATCCTTGACTTTGTTTACCTCTACCACTTCTGCTGGAAGGCTATTCCATACATCCACTACCCTCTCAGTATAGTAATAATTCCTGATATTACTTTTAAATCATTGCCCCTCTAATTTAAGACTATGTCCTCTAGTTGTGGTAGTTTTTCTTTTTTTAAATATACTCTCTTCCTTTACTGTGTTGATTCCCTTTATGTATTTAAATGTTTCTATCATATCCCCCCTGTTACGTCTTTCCTCCAAGCTATACATGTTACAATGCTTTAACCTTTGCTGGTAAGTTTTATCCTTCAACCCATGAAGCTGTTTAGTAGCCCTTCTCTGAACTCCCTCCAAAGTATCAATATCCTTCTGGAGATACGGTCTCCAGTACTGCGTACAATACTGCAAGTGAGGTCTCACCAGTGCTCACCAGATCTGGTTCCCTTATGAAGTGTCTGAGGATTCCGACTCCTCACTCTGTCCCTTGTTCCCTTATTAATTTGCCCTGTCCTATGTATATAGACTGTGCCTGTCCCTTTAAGTTCTGTATGTTTCCTTTGTCTGCAACCCTGTTCCTTGCATGTTTATCCTTAGTATGGCTTTTTTTCATGCTTATATCTGTCCTGGAGCCTTGTACTCTGTATTTTTGTTCCATTCTTCCTTAGTTTCTTTTCCGCTATTGCTCTGCATGGCTCCCTCTTACTTTATTCTATCATAGCCAGGGCAGTTGCACAGGGCCAGGGCTGATCCTAAGGTCACGGGCGCCTGGGTGCAGGTTTTCCTTTGGCGCCCAAGGGTGGGCGTGGCTATATTATGAACTCCTCCCCTTTAGACATTTCTGTTCCAGACATGCCCATTTCAATATTGGGGAGAGAGGGAGGGAGAAAACTTTATTTTAATGTAAAGGACCAACGTTTATTTTAAATAAAAATATATATTTTGCAATAATACTGTGTAGTGGTTTTATTTATTTCTATGATGCTCAGCCAGCATAAAAAAGGTGATGGATTTAACCCTATTGTTTGTTTTTTATACCGGTGTAAAATATACATTTTCATTGTTGGCAACATCGCCCATGTTTCTAGGGACACATATTTGTTACACATGCTGCAGAAAGACCATGCAAAGTGCAGCCTGGCAGTCTGTACGCTGCATATACACACAGACACAATCCAATTAAATAATCATGGTAGGTCCTATGAGATCTCCACCCTGATTAATTAATTGGATTGTGTCTGTGAGTATATCCATCCTACATACTGCCGGGCTGCACTTTGCATGCTCTTTCTGCTGCATGTGGAATAAATATGTGTCCCTGGAAACATGGCTGATGTTGGCAACTGTGCATTTTTATGCACATCATTCATTTTTAAATTCAAATGACTTATTATCGCCCTTAAAAAACAAAACAACATTTACTAAAAAGGGTTTTTCACAATTAAAATGTACATGATCAAAGACAAAGTGCTCCCTTACTCTGAATTATAAACTATATCAATTAAAAACAGGTAGATATTTTGAAAAAATGGTGCTGAGTTCAAACACCTCTTGTGTGACCACATACAGATATTTTTCATGACAAACAGAAAGGCAAAGTTAAAGCTATGAGTTCAAATTTACATTTTTAATTCCTCAAGACAATGCACAGTAAGATCAACAGCTAAATAGCTGATATTGATGTTGTGCAGGGGAGGGCTGGCAGCCTTAGGCCTGGGGGGAAAATCCAGTCAAGTGGCCCATTGCATCATCGAATCGCCTCCCCATCCACGGCCATCTTTTCCTTGTTTTATAACGAATATTGCCAGGATTTTCCCCCACAATATGCCAGGATTTGCCATTTAATATGCTAGAATTTTCCCTTACAAAATGCCAGGATTATGCCCCTCAGTATGCCAGGATTATGCCCCTCAATATGCCAGGATTATGCCCCTCAATATGCCAGGATTATGCCCCTCAATATGCCAGGATTTTCTCCTCAATATGCCAAGATGATGCCCCCTCAATATGCCAGGATTTTCAGCTAAATATGCCAGGATTATGCCCCTCAATATGCCAGGATTATGCCCCTCAATATGCCAGGATTATGCCCCTCAATATGCCAGGATTATGCCCCTCAATATGCCAGGATTTAGACACCCAATATGCCAGGATTTTCCCCTCAATATGCCAAGATGATGCCCCCTCAATATGCCAGGATTTCCCCCTCAATATGCCAGGATTATGCCCCTCAATATGCCAGGATTTAGACACCCAATATCCCAAAATTTGGGCACCCCCCCCTACCCACCTTGCACACCTACGACATGACCCATAACACACGTTGCACACCAGGACATGCCCCATCACCACATTTACATGCCTCCATCACTCCATTACATACACATTTCCAATATTATTTGCCATTAATATTCCCCAGCCAATTTGTCCCATAATATGCCAGTGTTATTCTGCAATTTAATATGACTCAGTAAATTTGCCCAATAATATTCCCAGGTTATCTGCAATTTAATATGCCCCTGCTAATTTGCCCAATATGCCAGTGTTAATTGCCATTTAATATTCCCCAGCCATTTTGCCCAATAATATGCCAGTCTTATTCTGCCATTTAATATTCCCCAGCCAATTTGCCCAATAATATGCCAGTCTTATTTGCCATGTAATATTCCCCAGCCAATTTGTCCAATAATATGCCAGTGTTATTCTGCCATGTAATATTCCCCAGGCAATTTGCCCAATAATATGCCAGTCTTATTTGCCATGTAATATTCCCCAGCCAATTTGTCCAATAATATGCCAGTGTTATTCTGCCATTTAATATTCCCCAGCCAATTTGCCCAATAATATGCCAGTGTTATTAGCCATGTAATATTCCCCAGCCAATTTGCCCAATAATATGCCAGTGTTATTAGCCATGTAATATTCCCCAGCCAATTTCCCAATAATATGCCAGTCTTATTTGCCATGTAATATTCCCCAGCCATTTTGCCCAATAATATGCCAGTGTTATTTGCCATGTAATATGCCCCAGCCAATTTGCCCAATAATATACCAGTCTTATTTGCCATGTAATATTCCCCAGCCAATTTGCCCAATAATATGCCAGTGTTATTAGCCATGTAATATTCCCCAGCCAATTTGCCCAATAATATGCCAGTGTTATTTGCCATGTAATATGCCCCAGCCAATTTGCCCAATAATATGCCAGTGTTTTTTGCCCCCCCCCCTTACCTTTTCCCCTGGTGGCTAGTGGCAGGACTTCCCTGGTGGCTAGTGGCAGGAGGACTTCCCTGGTGGCAGGCAGCATGGTCCCTCCATGCTGCCTGTTCGGCCTCCCGGCGGTTGTGCCGACAGGTCACGTGATCGGCGCGCGTCTGACGTCAGAGCGCCGATCACGTGACTGTCGGCACTTCCGTGTCAGACTGCACAGGGAGCCGAACAGGCAGCACGTAGGTTTCTCTGTGCTCCGGTTCGGCTCCCGGTGCAGCTTTGCAGGCAGAGCGGAGGTGAGAGGGGATCTTCCGATCCCTTCTCAGTCTCTGCCTGCAAGCGCGCTTTTTTTTTTTTTTTTTTAAACACTGGCCCAGCGGCCGTGTTTTACATAGCTTAGGGCGGCCTGGGGGGCAATTGCCACCCTGCCCCCCGGCCCAGCCCGCCCCTGATGTTGTGGCACAATGGTGGGATCCCACTGTGCAAGGAGCCATCACTACTTGGGCTCCGTTTGGTGTAATGTGTTGAGTGATAAACATTCCATGCTTTATATGGAAGTTCAGGGTTTGTGGTCTTCTTTATACAGAAATATTTAGAGGTTTTAAGCTGTTTGTGTGCTGGGGTTTATTCCTAAATATGGCAGGGGAAATTGCTTGAGGCCTAAAAATCTGATCTTCTATTTCAGTCATGTGCCTTGCCCAGAGAAACTGGAAGCATGTGGTTTGTTAAGACTGAATTAAACTTTACGAAGCCTCATAAAAGCACTATTTTTAAACCTAAAACAGATTTTTTTTTTGGTAAAAAAAAAAAAATATATATTCTTGTTACTGCTTAAGTACATGTGATTAGAAATGATTTTGTATTTGTTAGTCTTAGCGGAACAAAACAGGATGGAATTTCAGCTAATCTAATGATTTTTTTTAAATTTACACTCAGTGAATATTTAAGTCCAACTCAGAATCTTCTGATAGATCAAATAATAATATTACATACATAACACTTACCATTTAAAAAGGAGGCGAGTATATTTAAATCAAGAAAACTGCCATGACAAGAGGTTCTAGATTTAAATTAGAGAGGCAAAGGTTTAAACGTAATATTAATACCTATTACATTACTGAAGTAGAGGATGCATGAAATCAGGGCCGCCATCAGAAATTTCAGGACCCCTTACTTAAAAACGAATTCTGCCCTCCCCTCCATATCTCCATCTCACCCCCTAACCTCCCAATGTATTTCTTTGTATATAATGCCAATGATTTAAATACACCCCAGGACATGCCCCATCATCTGTATTGCACATCCAGGATTTGCTTCTGCCCCATTACCCGCAATGCACATCCAAGACTTAATATGCCACAGCCAGTGTTAGTTTATCTATTAATATACCACTGATAATTTGTCCATTAATATTCCAGTGACAATTTGACCATTAATATGCCACTGATAATTTGTCCATTAATATGCAACTGATAATTTGACCATTACTATGCCACTGATAATTTGTCCATTAATATGCCGCTGATAATTTGACCATTAATATTCCACTGATAATTTGACCATTAAAATGCCACGGATAATATGACCATTAATTTGCCACGGATAATTTGTCCATTAATATGCCACTGATAATTTGCTCATTAATATGCCCTTGATAATTTGCTCATTAATATACCACTGATAATTTGTCCATTAATATACCACTGATAATTTGCTCATTAATATGCCACTGATAATTTGCTCATTAATATGCCACTGATCATTTGTCCATTAATATGCCACCGATAATTTGTCCATTAATATGCCACTGATAATTTGTCCATTAATATGCAATCATTGTATGTGTAACTATGTACTAATGGGAGTTATTCATCACCACATCAGTGTCTGGCAAACTATACTGGTAGGAAGTAACGATTACCGCTGTTTTTATTTGCACAGTAACTTTACTGACTAAACACTGTATTGGGCTGGTGCAAATATTATTTTCCAGGGCTGCTTTCTATTCCCAATCCAGCCCAGTGTATGTATATATATATATATATATATATATATATATATATATGAGTGTATGGTGTTTGTATGCATGTGACTGTGCATGTATATGTGACTGTTTGTACATGTATGCATGACTGTGTATGTGTATGGTCAGAGGTGGGCAGTATTTCAGTTTTAGACCCAGGCTGCAAAATATATTGGGCCAGCTGGGCTGAATTTCCTGTAGCCCCCAGACAAAGTCGGGGAGGGGCAATCATGACAGGGTGCTGAGAGGATATGTCAGCCTATAGTGGGAATCAGTGGGAGGAGTTGGGAGAGTATAAAAGATAGGAACAGGAAGTTCAGGGGCCATTTTAGGAAAAATTTTCCCCATATACCTGTTGTCCCACCCACCCTCCCTAATTTTAAGGTTAATGACACTTTATTTATTTATTTATTACATGTCACAGCGTTGGCGGAAGCTTGCAGGGTATCCAGGAGGGTTAATGGAACATTTGGATTGGGGAGAGTCAATCGGGACTCTGGTGGGAGGTTCGAGGGGAAAGTGGTACCTCGAACCTCAGGTATTGGGGGCATTGGGATATGCCCAGGAACATGGACTTCGGCAGCCACCTGGATACACTTGCAAGCTTGATTGGTTTTCCTGTATATGGAATGTTTAATATTTATGTTTATGTTATGTTTAGTCATTGTATTAAATTATGGATATATATACATAGGTGGAATGTGTATATATATGTGTTATATGATTGTAAATGCAATGGCTATTTAAATAAAGTGCTGTGGCCGTTGTTTTACCCCACAGTCTGGTTTTAAGTTTAGTTATTTCTAGGCGAACACATATCCTCAATGATAGAAGCTACCATGTCATGTAGCCCCCAGACAAAGTCGGGGAGGGGCAATCATGACAGGGTGCTGAGAGGATATGTCAGCCTATAGTGGGAATCAGTGGGAGGAGTTGGGAGAGTATAAAAGATAGGAACAGGAAGTTCAGGGGCCATTTTAGGAAAAATTTTCCCCATATACCTGTTGTCCCACCCACCCTCCCTAATTTTAAGGTTAATGACACTTTATTTATTTATTTATTACATGTCACAGCGTTGGCGGAAGCTTGCAGGGTATCCAGGAGGGTTAATGGAACATTTGGATTGGGGAGAGTCAATCGGGACTCTGGTGGGAGGTTCGAGGGGAAAGTGGTACCTCGAACCTCAGGTATTGGGGGCATTGGGATATGCCCAGGAACATGGACTTCGGCAGCCACCTGGATACACTTGCAAGCTTGATTGGTTTTCCTGTATATGGAATGTTTAATATTTATGTTTATGTTATGTTTAGTCATTGTATTAAATTATGGATATATATACATAGGTGGAATGTGTATATATATGTGTTATATGATTGTAAATGCAATGGCTATTTAAATAAAGTGCTGTGGCCGTTGTTTTACCCCACAGTCTGGTTTTAAGTTTAGTTATTTCTAGGCGAACACATATCCTCAATGATAGAAGCTACCATGTCATGTGAGCTGAACACTGGTACACATGATACTAGACAAGCTATGTAGCTATCAGAGTAGTCAGAGAGAGATCTGATCATGCACAAAAAGAACCAGAGTTAGATTGGGTATAGAATTAACCCTTGAATTCTCACGAGGGTAAAAGAAATGTGGTTGTACGGATTCAGTTCCCGTGACCCTTACAAATCCAGCTATGGGTTCTGTTTTAACCACCCAATTACTTCATGATTTTTAAAATAAATATTTGACAAATATTTGACATTTACAGTTATCAGAGGCTTTGGGCTATAACAATGTCTCCTTATTTAGTTATCTAACTCGGGTCACTGACTTCAGAAGTAAAGTAGTTGCCAACTGATCACAAGCTCTTCATGGTGGAAGAATTAGATGTATTGTGATCAGTTCATTTTTACAATGGCATAAGGAGAAGTGAACCAAATTATTCAATGGTGTGTGGAAGTGTCACAAAATGTGTGAATTTCACTTCAGTCAGAGGCGAAAAGATCTACAGCAAAGCTAAGCCTGAGGCAACACAACATCGAGGAGTTTGTTGAGTTAGTAATGGCTCGGTGGGTCAAAGCTGCTCGATGGTAATTAAGCCCAAATAAAAGAGTCATAGCTCATGGTTCTCATCTTCTATTTGGCTATTGTTATGTTGTTTTACTGCATTGCGATTCCCCAGTTGTATCTCCAATGAATGTGTGCGGTAGAATGATTACTACTGGAGCATCTGTGCTATATGAAAGGTCTGGAATGCCCCTGCGTCTGTACAAAGTCCCTCTAGATAAATAAACCTACTTCCAAATTCTGCAAAAAAAATAAAAAATGAAAAACAAAAGCCAGTTGTTTAATATTCTGGGAATGTTTTATTTTATTTTATGTCAATTTTGTAAATTATATATTTTATAAAATTACCCTAATAAAAACAAGTGAAATGACATCTTCTGGGAAATCCTGGTACTTGGGGAGGATTTCCATATGTAGATTAATTTGATGTCTTTTTGCAAATATTCAGCTTGGCAGACTGCTGTAACCTTTTGAACAACACAGAAGTAAGCCTGTCATTAATAAAACTTGCAGATGACAAATTCCAGTTTCGGTAGAAATAATCACTTGATTTGTATATTTACTGGTGAAAGTGCCGGCAAATGTATAGATTAAAAATATACTTACCTGAAAGGTTTTTCCATCTCGTCCAGCAAAGTGCCAGACTAAATGGATGTGCGCATTGGTTCACACACAAACGATGAGCTATGTATCCCACAATGCATAACGCGAGGTCAGCAAGCTAAGCATTGTGGGATGGCGAGACAGCATTTCAGTGTATTTGGCATAGGTGTTCTATGTTGAGGCATAGGGGCAAAACACAGAGACTAAATGACTTAATAAAAATAAGATCTATACATTCACTAGCTTGCACAATTGTTATAATTTTTTTATTTTCGACAAAGGGATACCCTGAATTTTACATGACTAGTACACTTCTAACACAGGCCAGCAAAGATATGCATTGTTCCAGCAATGGAAGTGTTAAGCAGCTGAAAAGTCGTTATATTATCAACTAGTGCAAAGGCTCTCCGCCACAAGTCCTATACCTGGCGTGAAGAAAATCCCTACGTGAGACGCATTGATGAGCAGTAAGCTTTCATATCCAATTTGAGTGACGGTTCACTCTGTAATCTGATTGATTGCTTGCCCAGATTGCACTGTGTGTAATAATGAACAGAGAGAAAGGTGGCGGATAACAGCGCATAGAAAAGCAAGACTTGGTCTTGGACGGAACACAGAGAATTAAGGCTGTTTTGAGGCTGAGCAAATACAAATTTTCACTTTAACCTTTACCTGTGTGTTATTGCTAAGATACACCCATGGTGTTATGACATTTTAGTTTACTAAGCAAAAACGTATAGGAAAGCAGACGTAACAGGGGGGATATGATTTAACATTTAAATACATAAAAGGAATCAACACAGTAAAGGAAGAGAGTATATTTAAAAGAAGAAAAACTACCACAACTAGAGGACATAGTCTAAAATTAGAGGGGAACAGCCTTCCAGCAGAAATGGTAGAGGTAAACACAGTCAAGGATTTTAAGCATATGTGGGATAGGCACAAGGCTACACATGTATATTATTTGAGTCCAAATGGAAAATACAGATGATCTCTGGCATGAGATCCGGGAAGCTCAAAATCCCAATGGCGGGAGGTGTAATTGCCAGCTGCTAAATGAAATTCCCCAGGTGCTCTGATGTTAGCTGACCAAGCTATGCAGAGACATCTGAAAAAACGAAAAAATCGGCACTCCAGGGATATACCGTATTCAAAATATCAACCATATTTATTCCAGAATCCACAAACAAATAAAAAGTGACGGGTGCTGGACAAACAATGAAACACTTTACGCGTTTCCCATCGATTGACTGATGATTACGCTTCAGCAGACGCAAAATGCGCAACGTGCTTCATTGTTTGTCCAGCACCCGTCACTTTTTATTCATTTGTGGCTGCTGGAATAAATATAGTTGATATTTTGAATATATCTCTGGAGTGCCGATTTATTCACATATATTATTTGAGCCTGTGACAAGCTTAGTACACCAATATTTGCCTTTACTCTACCAAGGCAGGGCCTCACTAAGATATGAATATTATTTCTGTACCCTAATTTGAATATGAGTATTTTATATGAAACAGTTTACCATACCTCTTTGAGAACCCAACATCAATTCAGGCGGGCTCCAAAACACAGGAGTACATGGCCATGTTTAGTTCTCCCTGTGGTCCTCTGCAGAGCCAAGTCCCCAATAAAATGGTTGGCATACTGGGAATGCTCCAAATCAAACACAATATTTCTAGGTTTTCACTACTGAGATGCAACATTAGGTCATACAGCTGAGTTTTATGGTGTTTATGGACTTTCTCTAAGTAACACGCATATGTTGTGACCAGTGAGGATCTGGAATGGTCATGTGCTTGAGTGTTAGCTATCTAAGTCACGACTTAGTAAATAACCAAAAAGGACAATTGATAATAGTAAATGGCATGTTGAGGGGCAAAACATCTTTATGGTGATGACTTGTAGTGAACAAATATGACAGAGAACCTCACACAACCTGCACAGTATAATACAACTCTGTATGCTATATCTCTATAAGATTTGGTTTACTCTGAAATATTCCTACTGAAAAAAAGATAATATATACACATGCATAATGATGCACAAATATGTAGGACGTCAATCAAAGTCAGTATGAAAACAAGACTATGGAAAAAGAGAATGTTTTAGTGCAATGCAATGGCACCACCACCTGGTTGGAATGAATACTGTCTGCAGTGAGGAATATTTATAACAAAATATTATACCAACATTGATTACACTTTGGCATGCACCATAGATGGTGAATTTCTATGGAAAACCAAGATTTGTTTTTGTTAATTTTGACATCATGTCTTCCATGGTTGTTTCATGTGACATGTATTCCTTCTATATGTATTTTCTATTATTATTATTTTTATTTTACAAATATACAAAAATACACATTAATGTGTATACAAAACAAGCATAATACACATGACACTGTTATCAGCAGCAAACTTGTTAAATGGCTGTGAGGAGGCGGCCAGAGGGAGGAGGAGAGTCAGGCACGCTGGGTGGGGCAACAAGGAAGAAAAAGAAAACTGCACCCAGGTGTCCGACAATGCTCCTGTCAGGACGTTTCTTCCCTCCCTTTAACATAAGGTACTCTCCTACATCATGCCCCCATAGCCACATCTTCCAATCACTATTCAGTCTCCCTCTCCCTTCCTACTGAGTTCCATATTGTCCAGACGTCCTTAAATTCAGGACTTGATATATTCTGTCTATAACAATTTTGGAACTCTCAACGACAGTTTATTATAAGGATGTTTAATCAGTAACTGTTCAAATTCAGGGATTTTTACAATTACTTCACTTTTTATAAAATTTCTTACTCCAAAATTTTTAAAAATCTCCGATACTGGCAGGGGTATATCTTATCTGTTGATATGATTGAGCTAATGTGTGGATGTTGCAGTTTTCCCATTCATTTAAATTAATATTTTGGATTTCGTATTGAACCAATTCAATCAACGTAGTGGATAGCCTTTTATTGTTCAATTTAAATTTTTTCTTAATCTGCCTTAGAGAAATAAACACATCTCTTACTATTGGGTTATCCAGCTATTCGATCTTGATTTTTTTGAAATTTAACCAGAAAAGATTGTTTAAGGCCACTTTATGGAGGGTTTCTTTTTCAAGGATTTTAATGGGTATTCTCAAGGGGATCGATCTTATCAGGTAGGTCAGTTTGGGTAGCAGACCGTGTTCACTCTCCCCAGCTAGGTGATTTCTAGACCTTTCCAATTGAGAGTATCCTCCCTTATCAAGGCTAGCAGTGTACTGTAATTCTCCTGAATCAAGGCCTTTAAGACCATCCAGATTTTTATCCCCAGATATTCCATAGTGTCTTTCAACCAATCCCTTTTATAAAGATCCTTAAGCTTATCTTTTAGACCTGGAGCAAGATTATCCGTTAGTGTCTGGGTCTTATTTGTATTTAATTTATATCCACAGTATCTGCCAAACTAATTTATTCCTGCCAGTGCATGGTGAATTGATTTAACGAGATCAGTAAACAAGAGAGTAAGCAAGCACTTTATATTGGCTGCCGCTAAACTCTATTCCTCCAATCTCTTGATTTTGTCTGATTTGAGCTGTGAGTGACTCGATGGTTAAAATGTACTAGAGAGGGCCAGTGGGCAACCCTGCCTTGTCCCATTTCGCACATCGAACCACTCAGATTCCATTCCGGAACTGATCACCCCTGCCTGAGGAGAGGAATATAAGAGCATTGTGCTGTCTCTAAATGACCCCACTCGTCCGAAATTTCCCGTGGTCGAGCCGAGGGAACTCCAGCTCACCCTGTCAATGCCTTTTCCCCGTCAAGTGCGAGAAAGGCCTTTTGGATGCCATGCTTATGTACGTAATTTATCAGATTAAACACATGATGTGTATTGTCTGCTATCTCTCTACCTAAGACAAAACCTGTTTGTTCGTTATGAATGAGTTGTGGGATTATGCTATTTAATCTATCAGCTAGAATCTTTGAAAAGATGAATTCCTTCTATAACAACTTTGTTTCGTCTTATGCCGCAGATACTCAGTTATACTGAGATCTGGTGACAGAACAAGCCACTACCAGTCACAGTGCCGATACATGAGGAACATACCAACTTAACCCCAAGGAAAGTATGGCCAAAGACTTAGATGGCACCAACCTCTAGTGAACCCTGATATGGCGATATAATAGTGACTGGAAAGGGCAGTGGCAACAAGAGAGAAAATAATCAGCAATAGCTGGGGTGGCACCAATGGCGGGTAGTCAACCAATGGCAGGAACTGTTTACAGAATGTGTAGTCTTCATCATCATCATCATCATCATGATAATCTTTTTTTTTCCTGGTGCGGTACACACCCACCACACCCTTCTTGGGACGCCACTGGTGACAATACAAATGCTTGGAAATCATGTCTGACATGGCAGTCAGCCTTCTCTTTTGTTGATCTTTCAAGTGGTTTGTGTGACATTATATATTATATTTACATTTTTGCAATATGGAGTTTTCTGCGTAAATACATTTTTAAAGCATTTGTTCTTTTTACTATCCAATTTTTTGTGGGTGTGTGCATACCTGATATGTTGCATTTGTACTTTTGACTGTAACTTGGGACAGTACAGTTTTGGTACCTGCACCCGTATTATTTATTATACATCATGACTGGTGTGAATTTCTAGTTTTACAACTTTGCAAAACTACAGAAATCATCAGTGATAGGCAATTGTCTTTATAAATGTTGATTTTGAATCCCTGCTAAACCCAAAAGTAGGGTGTCACTTAAAACAAAAAATCTGTATGTCACGGGCCTACTCAATAAATAGAGAATTGTAGGGAATTGAGATGGGAATTTCAAACGTAAGGCCAAAGTAACTGATTTGAAACATTTTTCCCATTCAGCTGTATTGGAGAATTTTTCCAACTAGGTTACATTGGTCTAAACTTTGAAATTGCCTTCTCAATTCCCTGAAATTCTCTCTTTATTGAATAGTCCCTTTTGAACAAACTGCACCTTTCCTGTGTATATATTTTTAAATCGTTTTACACTTCAGATAGTTACCTTGAGATGCAGTCCATCAAACACTTAAATTGCATCTGCTAAAGAAATACAGACGGTTCAGAGAAATTGTCTCACTCCTCTCAGCCTTCAAGTGAATTCTTTTCTAATAATAGTATCAGGACTATCTGTAAACACAATTCACAACACATTTATTATGTCATCTTATTTCCCATTACAAATACATATGCGGTATATTCAATAAATAGGCAACTGTGGCAAACTGACAATAATGTTGCAAATAATCAACCCAAGTAGCAGAGTTAGAATAATAAGAGGAATTTTTTCAGATTCTCCAATTGGCTTGATTTTTGTAACTTGTAACTTGTTGTTGTCTTTAGTTAGTAACTTATATTTAATGCAATTATTTTGTCTGTGATAGTACTTTTGTTGATCTGTTGGCAAATCCTGCCAAGTCCTGATTACGTCAGTTTTCCGCCCGTCCTGAACTGTTTTGCCTAACTTCACTTCGACTGTTTGCTGCTAGCCTCGATCCTAGTCTGTTTGACTATTCTCCTGCCTGATCCTTCTGTACCTTCATCTTGATCCTACACCGGTTCTGTTCTCCTGTTGGTTTGGTTACGCTTTGGTATCTTAGTAATTGACAGAGTGCAAAAGTCCTGGGGGAATAAAACATGCTGCTCAACCACTGGATGGATTTCCTTTAGGCAGAATAATTCTGTTCTATTGCCTGGGTCCGTTTTAATAACCAGGGCTCGAGTCCTGCAGGAACGCGTGGGAACGGCGTTCCTGCACTTTTTTGATGGCAGGAACGCCGTTCCCTTTGCTCTTGCAGGACCTGGGCAGCTGCCTCCTTTTTTTTTTTTTTTTTCGGCAGCCGCATCCACTAGATGTGGTCCGAGAAAAAAAAACAAAAAAAACTTCCTGTTACTGCCACCGGATTTGACAGCGAGTCATAACCGGTGGCGTTGTTTCCCTCCTCCGTGCAGGAGGGAAGAAGACCGCACGGAGGAGCTGGAAGGAGACAGGGAGAACCAAGGAGGTGGTGAGTACTTACCTCCTTGTTGCTCTCTGTCTCCGGTTGTGCACGAAGGAAGGAAACTCCGGTCATCACGTTTTGTTTTTTTAACGTTATTGAAGTTGCGCAACCTCAATAAAGTTAAAAAAAAAAAACGTGACGACTGGAGCTTCCTTCCTCCGTGCAGGGGGGAAGATGCACGGAGGAGACGACCGGAGGTAAGTACTGTCTGGGGATGGGGGAGGAGGGTGGATTAAACAAGCAAATCCTGGTCTATAGAGGTGCAAAATCCTGGTCTTTTTAGTGGCAAAATCCTGGCATATAGAGGGGCAAAATACTGGAATATAGAGGGGCAAAATCCTGGCATAGAGGGGCAAAATCCTGGCATATAGAGGGGCAAAATCCTGGCATATAGAGGGGCAAAATCCTGACATAGAGGGGCAAAATCCTGGCATAGAGGGGCAAAATCCTGGCATATCGAGTGGCTGAACCCTGGCATAAAGGGGCAAAATCCTGGCATATAGGGGGGCAAAATCCTGGGATATTGGGGGGCAGAACCCTGGCATAGAGGGGCAAAATCCTGGCATATAGAGTGGCAGAATCCTGACATAGAGGGGCAAAATCCTGGCATGTAGAGTGGCAGAACCCTGGCATAGAGGGGCAAAATCCTGGCATATAGAGTGGCAGAACCCTGGCATAGAGGGGCAAAATCCTGGCATATAGAGTGGCAGAATCCTGGTATAGAGGGGCAAAATTCACAGCTGGCCAATCAATGTGAACAGTTCGTGGTTTGAAGGTGAATTGAAGCTGGAGCAAATATCCCGCTGCAAGTCCCTGTGCAATAAATGTTGCACTGAATTTTCCTGCTAAATATTAATTTGGGGGGGGGGGGGGGGGTGTTACAGTGGATCTTGGGTGAGTTCCCACACTTTTTTTCCCAGGACTTGACCCCTGTCAATAACCTATATCTATTCAGCACAGCGGTTCCAGCTCCGTCCAGACCAGAAACCTTACAGCCTCTTCAACCAGTGGGCCCTGGGTACCCACTTTGCCACTGCTTAACGTGGCCCTGCTAGCAATTGCTTACTGAGATCTTGCAACTTTTGAGCTGGTTATCTGTGTCTACAGCTTGTTGCAGAAAAGTCTTCTCTGGTCACAAGTCAATTTCACAGGGCTGGACCTGATCTGCTTTCTCTGTCAAAGAGCTTAAGCAGTAATGTGTTTAATCTGAAAAAGGGGATTGTTATTTATAAGTTCACCTTGCATTTTCATAACAAAAGAACCACAGAAAGACAATATCATAACCTACTGGCTGTAAAGAGAGACTTTTCTACCACTACTTGACTATTTGACTGCTTAGTGATGTACAGCAGCACACTGACACATACTAAATTCAGGGCTGATACTTTAGCACACCAACCAAATACATCAGGAGCCTAAGGCCTGCAAGTTGATACACATAGAATGGTCCACATGTTGGCTATGCAATGAAGCAATGTGCATTAGAAAAAGACAGAAGAATCCCACTGAGTGGTGCATGTCAAAATATCTTAACTGCTATAGGACAAGTTTTTACTTTATGTAAGGACAAAATGTATCAAAAAAGCAGACATGCACACTGATAGTAGATGAGTACATATATGTTTATTAGGAATATAGTCATGTAACAAAGGTCAAAAATAGACACAGATAGGAGAAATACTATAAAACATAGTGAGACAATGGAAAAATATATACAGGAAAAATAGACAAAAATAGAAAAGATAGAGAAAAAAATACAGGAAGCTACAAAAAGTGGAAAAAGTAAATAAGTAGCGAGAGGATATTTCTATAGAAAAAATGAGATAAAAACAATAGAACAGAGCACAATAAATACTTGAAAAAAAATGACAACAAAACAGAGTGGTTATAGATGGCTCAAGGTGTAACAGATGAGTCAAAAAATTTGGAAAGTAATGGCCAACCACTGCAAAATACAAAGATATGAGAAAAAAAATAGGCAAAAACTAATGAAATAAAAAGGAAAAAAAATGGGGTAAATGTGGGAAACAAAACCCACAAATAATGGCTCATATGTGGAGAGAGTAGGATTTGTAGTAGATAGCCCAAACGTGGGAATAACAAAAATAGAACAAATAAAAATGGAAAATAAACCACAAATGAAAAAAATGAAAAAACGGAGCAGTTTGAGGACTGGCAACTGTCTCACCCGAATGCAGAGATAAATTCTTCAGTGGTAGCGCTTGAAGGGCGTGCAGAATTCCATATGTGTCTTCAAAGTTGCGCCAGAGGTAGATGCAGGTATAGTCCATATAAATAAATAAATAACGGCAGAGGTCTGGGGATGGTGGCACGGACGACGGTTTCGGAGGGGGTCTCCTTCTAAGGCCATGATTACTCTGTGTACCATTCCGTCATTTGCTCACCTGTTGTCACTCACCTTTAGAGTCACTACAGCCATATCGAGGTTCAACACATGTTGGCATCATTTTAGTCCTTGGATACACTTAACCTTGGGGCTCAACTTTGGGATTAAGTTGTCTAAGGTGAAACACCCCCTGTGTGTGCGTTCCTCAGGTACAGGGCCGGCACTACCCTAAGGCAGCACAGACGGCTGCCTTAGGGAACCACACGGGGGGTGCAGGAAAATCCAAATTGCCCGCACCCCCCAGGCCCGCCATAACAAGGTTCAGCCGGTCGGCGGCATATTAATTGGAAAAATCCTGGCATATTAAATGGCAAAATCCTGGCATATTGGAGGGGCAAAATCCTGGCATATTGAGGGGCAAAATCCTGGCATATTGGAGGGGCAAAATCCTGGCATATTAAATGGCATATTGAGGGGCAAAATCCTGGCACATTAAATGGCATATTGGAGGGGCAAAATCTTGGCATATTGAGGTGCAAAATATTGGCATATTAAATTGCATATTGAGGGGCAAAATCCTGGCATATTAAATGGCATATTGAGGGGCAAAATCCTGGCATATTAAATGGCATATTGAGGGGCAAAATATTGGCATATTAAATGGCAAAATAATGGCTAAATACTTGCATATTGAGGAGCAAAATAGTGCGTCTCAGGTTATGTGTGTATTGGTGTCACTGTGTGTGTAAGTGGTAAGGGTGTGTGTAAGTGTGTCACTGTGTCTGTGTAAGGATGTGTGTGTAAGTGGTAAGTGTGTCTCTGTGTGTGACTGCAAGCGTGTCTTTGTGTTTAAGGGTTTTAATGTGTGCTAGGGTGTCAATGTGTGACAAATTTAGAGCATGCGAGTTGAATGTTTGGATGTATTTATTTTCCACACTATACATTATACTTTTATATATGTAAAATGTATGGAGGGTTGATGGTGTGGGAGGCGTGGCAGGTCAGAGGAGGGGGCACCAAAATGCACCTTCGCCTGTGTAGATGAAAATCCTTGCACCGGCCCTGCTCAGGTATTGACATTGTGCAGGTTTTTTTAGAGCAATAGAGACTACCATGTACAGAGGTAAGAGTAATGTCATGGGAAACCCAGAACTACTGCAGGAATTGGGTGGTAGTATAATCTGTGCAAATAAATGTTTCCCCGGTCTATTAAAACATTCCATGAAAATCCAAATACATTTAACAGTATTTATATTAAACCATAATACTAACACTATAAGTTTATCCTCCATGTTAAGCATGGGTTGGAGAAGAGCATGTTTGTTACATGTGTTCTTCTATCGATGTGGACAGATCATGCCAGAGGGCACTGTTTTGGATTTAAGATATTACCAGGAAATGTTGTTGGTTCACACTTCAAAAGAGACAGAGAAAACATTTAGAAAGCTGCAGACATTAAAAGTGTGTATCCAGTGTTAACAGAGAGGCACAAAACTAATTTTAAACCATATCTGATGTGCACACAGTGTTTGACATAATGCTACAGTGTGTTTCTTTCAGTTTGAGGGCCAGATTCCACTCTTCTAACATTTTAATGTAACTTATAGACACAAAGAGGACACGCAGTCCTTTAAATAGCACTCAGGAAATACAAAAATAGACCAAATGTATACTCAAGATGTTTGGTTGAGGATAGGGGGCAAAGGGATCAGAAAGTGGCAATTCAGAAGTGGCAGGATCAGGGGTGGACTGACAACTAATGGGTATGCACAGTTATGTAGACACATATGTAGGGTAATAAAGTATGCACAGTTATGTAGACACATATATCACACTAACACATATACAGTCATATATGCAGTTAGTCACATACACACAGAAACACACATATACAGTCACACATGCAGTCAGTCCCATACACACAGAAACACACATATACAATCACACATGCAGTCAGTCACATACTCATACATACACACACAGAAAAACAAATATATAGTTACACATGCATACACATACATACACACACAGAAACACATATGCAGTCAGTCACATACATGCACAGAGAAATACACATACAGTCACACATGCAGTCAGTCACATACACATACATACAGAAACATGGATACAGTCACATATGCAGTCAGTCAGTCACATACACATACATACAGAAACACACACATGCAGACATACACACATGCAGGCATACACCTACATACACACTTGCAGACATATACATACATACACACAGAAGCACACATATACAGTCACACATGCAGACATACACAGAAACACACATATACATTCACACATGAAGACATACACTGAAACACACATATAGTGTCACACATGCAATCAGTCACTTATGCACATCTACAGTCACACATGCAGTCAGTCACATACACACATATACAGTACACGTGCAGTCAGTCACATACACATACATACAGAAACGCACATGCAGTCAGTCACATACACATACATACAGAAACACACATATAGTCACACATGCAGACATACACACATGCAGACATTCACATACATACACACGCAGACATACATATCCACATGCAGACATACACACAGAAACACACATATACAGTCACACATGCAGTCAGTCACATACACACATATACAGTCACATATGCAGTCAGTCACATACACATTCATACAGTCATACATGCAGACATACACACATGCAGACATACACATACATACACACATGCAGACATACACATCCACATGCAGACATACACACAAAAACACACATATACAGTCACACATGCAAACAGTCACATACACACATATACAGTCACACATACATATAGTCACTTACACACATATACAGTCACACATGCATTCAGTCACATACACATACATACACACATGCCAGCAGTATATAAATATTTTTAAGAAAAAATACTTTTTTTCAGTTCCTACTGTCTGATCTCTCACTGGTACAGACTGGGTGTGGGTGTCATCCATGGTGCGCTGCGCAGCCCTTTCCCGGTGCGTAGTACTCTATACAGTGCTGCACCACGTGTCACCCGGTTTTGTGCGCCATGCGCTCTGAGTGCTGAGTGTGAGGGGGAAGACCTCATCTGGCACTCAGTGAACCACACGCTATGGATAAGAAAATGTCGCCACAGGAAGGAGGCATGCCTCCCCTTAAAGTGCTGGCATGGGAACTACTCTCACCCCGTGACATATTACCGTATTAGATTAGCGCGCATAGTAACAGGAATAGAGGGGCCCCCTGTGGCTACCCTATGTCAGCGGCGGGCCACCCATCTGGCCCGGGCCCTCGGGCACTGCCCTAATTCCCTTCTGGTCTGTCCACCCCTGGGCCAGAGAGAGGGAATGCAGTACAGAGAGACATGAGCGATTGGAAACCCAAGATAAAACCCGAAAAATCAGAATTAAAGAAACTAATGGTCATAAACCTGTCAAAGGTAGCGTGTGCCCCAACAAGAAGTTCTAGAAAAATGTCTGTCTTTCTCTCCAGCAAAATCGACGGACAAATTTAGGGTCAAGATCAAACTCCATGTCAGGGTTCTACCTTGACCTTCTGACTCTGCATTTAAAACGCCTAACTGTTGTGTTTGTATACCTCCTCTAGAGGCCTCCCTACCTTTGTTTGTTTGTATTACTTCCCCTCTGTTTGTGTGAGGTGGGCTTGTTAACATGTGCAACACACCCATGTTAAATACCTGCAGTTTATTGCAAGCAGTGCTTTTGCATTAAAGTTGGATGCCTGACTTCTGAGAGCTACTTCTTCTGTTCCTTATCCTCTGCTTCAGCTTGAATTTCTACCCTGTCCAGGAACTGGGAGACTAAACCTGGGCGGCTCAACCAGCCCAGGGGATGTTTTTCAGCATCTCCTGTGACCCTTTGGCTACAGCAATATTACTTCAGCTAAGTTGCTCCCTTAAAGGGCCCACTCCTGCTAAGTCACCATCTCTAGGGTGTTCCTGCTTAGTCACCCTCTCTAGGGTGTTCCTGCTTAGTCACCCTCTCTAGGGTGTTTCTGCTTAGTCACCCTTTCTGGGGTGCTCCTGCTTAGTCAACCTCTCTAGGGTGTTCCTGCTTAGTCACCCTCTCTAGGATGTTCCTGCTTAGTCACCCTCTCTAGGGTCTTTCTGTTTAGTCACCCTCTCTGTGGTGTTTCTGTTTAGTCATCCTCTCTGGGGTGTTCCTGTTTAGTCACCCTCTCTGGGGTGTTCATGTTTAGTCACCCTCTCTGGGGTGTTCATGTTTAGTCACCATCTCTAGGGTGTTCCTGCTTAGTTACCCTTCTCAGGCCTCACCCTTACCTAAGGCCTCACCCCTTGTTTAACTCGTTCTAACACTACCTCTGCTTTGTCGACAGTCCCTGCTAAAGCTCTTTTGTTTTCCTATTCTGCAATTCCTTGCTAAAGTCCCCTTTTGTCTCCATGGCTGTCTTAACAACATTGTAGGCCCCTGGGAAAAGCACGCCAGTGGGGCCCCATAACCCCAACCCTAACTCCACCCCTAAACTCCACCTCTAAACCCACCCCCAACAACAAAAAATGATGCGCAGCAATAATTAATCACCGCAGCAAGACCAACTCCAATCACAGTGTAACACTGATCTTTTTATAGAATCCTCTGATTATTGACTTGTTTGTGATAATCTTTTAATTGCACAATACTGCAGGAATAATCAGTACAGCAATATTCACAATTAAAAGATTATCATTAGCAAGTCACTAGTCACATTTCTAGAAGAAGAACCTTTGAAAATCACCATAACAAGTTAGACCATCATTTTGATCATATCCTATAATGTACTATAAAATATGATGAAACATTTTTTTTAAAAATACACATTTGTGTGAGTGATACCACCTATGCATAGGTTTGTCGGGTTGTTTGTGGTAGTAATTTTTCTGTGTTATTTTTCCACATACATTGTACTTCAGAGATCAATTCACAGATTTTGGGATGTGTTCCTGACAAACAATATCAATAACATCTCCTTAGCACAGGGATCATCTCCTTGGCACAAGGATTTCACCTATGCATAGCTTTGTCAGCTTGTTTGGGGGTTGAAAGGCCACATCTGAGAGGTGCACTTTTTGGTTTTCCAACTTGGAATTTTGACATGCAGAAAACCAGCACCCATGTCCCATCTGGGAGATATTTGAAGCTGGCCAGTGTATTTTACCCGCATCAAACTATATGTTTTTTAAAATAGACACCCTAGGCTATATTAAATGGTCGTATTTTAACACTTTCCATGCACTAATTCTACCACCAGCCACTGTTGAGAAGTGCACGTTTTGATTTTTACAACTTGGAATTTTGACATGTAGAGCAAGGAAGGAGTTAATAGCTCATATAAGTGCATTTGTAGTGCTGTAATAAATTACAGCACCTCACATACACAGCCAGTGCCATACAGAGATGCACACACACACCTCACATACACAGTCAGTCACATACATACACACACCTAACATACACAGTCACATACACGCACCTCGCATACACAGCCAGTCACATACACACACCTCACATACACAGCCACAGAAAAAAATGTAAGCATTGTTTTATATATGTACATAAAGTACAATTAATATTAATGTTATTTGAAAATATTTTGTTATCTTTTTAGACTCCAGTCTAGGCATTGGACTTTATTTTAGAGCCATCTTGAAACATACATCTGCAATAATATTGATATCCATTTGCTGCAATGTTAGCCCAGCCCTGCCCTTTTCCTTATATGGACAGTATTTTGACCACACCCACCATTGTTTGTTAAGGAGCTGGGCAACGCATCACAATAGCTTCAGTGTATATATAGGATAGGCTTGTCCTACTATGTTAGTCTGTGGACACATCAGGAGCCAGGAGGAGCCAGGATGATCTCATTGCCAAAAAACATATGCCAAAATTGGCCCAGTAAGTAACTTTGATTTATGCTGACTTTCTGGGCTGGGCTACTTGCTAAGTTTTACTAATACGCAGGTCATTTATTTTTCTAGATCAGCAGCCAGGATGATCAGGATAATCTTGTGGCCAAGGAGCACCACAGAGTGGGATGGCACAATGGTTGCAGGATAGATTTGTATAGCATAAATTATAGTATAAGTTGTTTAGTATAAGTTAAGATCTTTTGTCTACAGAATTCATTCATAGAGTATAAGTTATACAGCCCATATCCAGGGTTAAACAGCCGATCGCTGGTTTTCAGGGTCAGGAAGGATTTTTTTTCTGTTAATCAGATTGTTTTTGCCTTCCTCTGAATCATTTGTCTTGGTTTGGGCTTTAAAAATTAAATAATAGAATATTAGTTTTGTATAGCCCCGATCCAGGGTTAAACAGCCGATCACTGGTTTTCAGGGTCAGGAAGGAATTTTTTTCCTGTTACTCTGTTTTTTTTTCTCTGGATCATTTGGCTTGGTCTTTAAAGTGACAAATAAATCCATTATCATTCATGGTCAATAGGCTGATCCAGGGTTATACAGTCGATCGCTGGTTTTCAGGATCAGGAAGGAATTTTTTTACTTGTTACGCAAGTTTTTTCGCCTTCCTCTGGATCATGTGCCTTCAGAACCCAGTAAAATACAATAAAAGCTATTAAAACTTTCAATCCTTGTTGTTGTTATCTCTCTTCTTGGATGGTGTATTCAATTCACTTACTGGGTCATGGTTATAGTCTGGATAATCAAGAGTTGCCGAATATGGCAAGTTCTTATCCCCTGAAAGATATATACAGACATATACTCACACACCTCACATGCACAGCCAGTCACATAAACACACGTCACATACACAGCAAGTCACATTAGACACTAGAGCTGTGCTGTAAAAAAAAAAAAATGGATGGCAGTGGGAAGGGGCTTCCCATGAATAAAATCACCTGGACGCATGGGCGTCCACAGGACTTTTTCCGGGGGGGGGGGGGGGGGGTTTGGGGGCAAAATATCAAAGCAGGAATGGACGATGGTCAAGATATTGATGAAAAGTGTTGAGACAAACCCATGGGGTCAATAACAGTCAAACTGATATCGTGAGGAGGCAGAACTCAACTTCTTACTGCTCATCGCATTTCACACTATTAGCACAATATATCCTCACCAGTACCCCCGATACCTCCAAACCCCTCCCCATTGTTTACCTTTGTTGGCTCAGGAGAGGGGTTTTCTTGGTGGGAGGCAAATGTTACCCATTATTAGGGAAATTATATAACCATGGTAGTAGTAGCAAACAGACCAGCATATACCTGAGCATTAAGGGAAGTTTACAATACATGGGGTGATAAAGATTAACTACTATTGCCCCAGTCTACAATTCCTGTAGTATTAATCCAGTAATGGACTGGCTGTATATCATGGGAGCTGCGGTCAACAACAAAAAAGTTAGTGTGCAGTGTAACAATCCCAGTTTGTAACTACAAATCCAATAAAATTAAGCTACTAATATGGCTGATTGAATATTATTATAGATGCAGTCAACAATAACAGTATTTGTAGACTGACTGTAATTTCAACCCGGTGCGGAAACTCATGGTGTCACCCCCCTGGATTTCCTCCATACAATGCCAAACAGATTCCTTAGTAATGCCAGTTAGATGTCAGGGAGAAATGAAGAGTAGAGCAATGGCACTCCAGGAGTCGGTATAGGTGAAGTAAGTGATGGTTATTCAATCCAAAAACAAGTAAATAGTTGCACAGCAAATAAAGATGGATAAAAGTGAAAAACCGCAGTCACTAAGCTCCTGGAGTGCTATTGCTCTACTCTTCATTTCTCCCTGACTTCTGATCATGAGGTGCGAGCCAAGCACCTGTAGAGGCACCGGAGCCGACTAGTGGGATTCATACTCCATTTACACTCTCCAGTGTTTTGAGACGGACATTTTCTACAATCACCTTATGCCAGTTAGATGGCCTATTAACTTTGCCACACACTGGAGCCCCATAACTATGCCACACACAGGAGCCCCATAACACATGCAACAGCAGAGCCCCATAAATTATGCCACACCAGAGCCCCATAAATTATGCCACACCAGAGCCCCACTATTTATGCCTCACCTCTGCCCAATTAATTATGCCAAACACAGAGGTGCCCCATAATTATGCCACACACACACAGGTGCCCCATAATTATGCCACACAAAAGAGTCCCTTAATTACGCCACACAAAAGAGTCCCTTAATTATGCCACACATGGGGCCCAATAAATATGCCACATACAAGCGCCCCATAATTATGCACACATGGGACCGCCATTAATTATGCAACACACAGGAGCCCCATGAGGTGACAATTGTACAATTATAGATACCAGTAATATTGTGCCAGTCAGATACCAGTAATATTGTGCCATTCAGATACCAGTAGTATTGTCCCACTCAGAGCCCAGTAATATTGTGCCACTCAGAGCCCAGTAATAGTGTGCCAGTCAGATACCAGGAATATTGTGTCATTCAGAGCCCAGTAGTATTGTCCCACTCAGAGCCCAGTAATATTGTGCCAGTCAGATACCAGGAATATTGTGCCATTCAGAGCCCAGTAATATTGTGCCAGTCAGATGCCAGTAATATTGTGCCAGTGAGAGCCCAAAAATATTGTGCCACTCAGAGCCCAGTAATTTTGTGCCAGTCAGATACCAGGAATATTGTGTCATTCAGATACCAGTAATATTGTGCCAGTCGGAGCCCAGTAATATTGTGCCAGTCAGATACGAGGAATATTGTGTCATTCAGAGCCCAGTAATATTGTGCCACTCAGAGCCCAGTAATATTGTGCCAGTCAGATACCAGGAATATTGTGCAAGTCAGAGCCCAGTAGTATTGTCCCACTCAGAGCCCAGTAATATTGTGCCAGTCAGATACCAGGAATTTTGTGCCAGTCAGATACCAGGAATATTGTGCCATTCAAAGCCCAGTAATATTGTGCCAGTCAGATGCCAGTAATATTGTGCCAGTTAGAGCCCAAAAATATTGTCCCACTCAGAGCCCAGTAATTTTGTGCCAGTCAGATACCAGGAATATTGTGTCATTCAGATTCCAGTAATATTGTGCCACTCAGAGCCCAGTAATATTGTGCCAGTCAGATACCAGGAATATTGTGTCATTCAGAGCCCAGTAATATTGTGCCACTCAGAGCCCAGTAATATTGTGCCAGTCAGATACCAGTAATATTGTGCCACTCAGATCCCAGTAATATTGTGCCACTCAGAGCCTAGTAATATTACGCCATTCAGAGCCCAGTAATATTGTGCCAGTCAGAGCCCAGTTATAGTGTGCCATTCAGATACCAGGAATATTGTGCCAGTCAGAGCCCAGTAATAGTGTGCCAGTCAGAGCCCAGTAATATTGTGCCAGTCAGAGCCCAGTAATATTGTGCCTGTCAGATACCAGGAATATAGTGCCAGTCAGAGCCCAGTAATATTGTGCCAGTCAGAGCCCAGTAATATTGTGCCTGTCAGATACCAAGAATATAGTGCCAGTCAGAGCCCAGTAATATTATGCAAGTCAGAGCCCAGTAATATAGTACCAGTCAGAGCCCAGTAATATTATGCCAATCAGAGCCCAGTAATATAGTGCCAGTCAGAGCCCAGGAATAAAGTGCTCGTTTTAAACCACCCCTTCCCCATTACTTACCGAGTAGCTGCTGCTCCGTGTCCCCGGCCGGACCTCTCCGTGCAGTCTTCCCTCCTGCACAGAGGAGGGAAACACAAGTCACCGGATGTGACGTAACGTAATTTTTTTTTTCCCCGGCAGCTGCATCTAGCGGATGCGGCTGCCAGAAAAAAACCAAAAAAGTTAAGCAGCGCGATGCGGGGGGTGCCGGCAGCACGGGGGTCACCCCCGCTGGAAGTGTCACCCGATGCGGTCCGCCCCCCCCCCCTCGGGACGCCACTGCACTCAGGGCAGCTAGCCCAATTGCTCAGTGGTAAAAATGGACCTTAGAGAGCAGACCAAACCATTCAGGTGGTAGTATAACGTATTGGAAAGAAGGAAACGTATTGTGCAGCAAATGTTAATGCTGATCTTAGATTATGGAGATGTTGTGTATGATTCTGCCCCCGCAGACCCATCTCGGTAAACTTGACACTATGTACAATGCATTGTGTCGTTTTGCACTACAGTGCGATTATAACACACATCACTGTAAAATGTTAAAAGAGTTAAACTGGCTGACGCTTGCCTCCTGACGAACTCTCCACCTAGCTTGCTTAGTGCATGACCACCTCTCTGGAACTCTCCCCCCCTACCTGAGTGGCATGCTCGCTCTTACTCCCTGCACATCCTACAATCTGAGATCCTGCACCAACCCTTCACTAGCGATCCCTCACTTCAAAAAGGAAGCAGGTCGAGGCGCATCTCTTCCAGAGCTCCTCATATGTGGAATAGCCTCCCTGTTTCTGCCAAATCATCCTCTAGTCTAAAATCCCAGAAAATAAGTGCCTCCCAAATCCTAAAAACAGATTGTACCTGTTATTAGTTTATAAACTCCTTCGTATACTGTACATGTTGTCCAGTCACTTTATTTGTGGTCCCAATCCGTCTCTCATGGGTGGGGACTGGGGGGGGGGGGGGGCATTAGCAGAGGTCCCCAGATGCAGACCGTGATCAGACAAATGGGGCAAGCCCTTTCTGTGAGTGGCTCTGAGCGTATCGACACAGACAGTGATTAGGGTTGCCACCTTTTCTACGAAAAAAAAATACCGGCCATACTACTGTCTCCACTTATTATTGGCCTCAAGCCAATTTTTTTACCAGCCTGCAGTAAAATACTGGCCAGGTGGCAACCCTAGCTGTGAGAATAAACATGTATCTATTAAGATATACGTTGCTTATAATTGGGAAACGCAGAACATATTTTTATTTAAGGAAGCAAGGGTTAAAAAAAAACGTTTAATTGTCATTTTAGAATCCAGTATTAAATAATGTGGGGTCAGATTGGCAGGAAATTACTATTAGTACACAATACCAAAACCTCTGAAGGGGCGACGCCATCACAAAATAATAATACACGAGAGCGCACTATTTGTAAGATATCTTTACCTCTCCCTCTTTCCACCTCTCCATCTTCCTATTAAAGTGGAAAGTTATCTTGTGCCAGTTGCTCTGGACCACAACTCCAACATTGCTCAGGCAAATGCATAACATAACATAATGCAGCCTGTGGAATATGCTGAATTTTTATCAATATACAATATATACAATTATGATAATAAAAAAAGTATGTGGCTGCCCTATACAATAATTAATAATAATAATATTATTATCTGGATCACTGACTGTTTCAGGAATAATGCTCATTATTTACATTATTCATGATAGATTAAGTCATAGTCATAAGTAACTAAAATAATTAATTTTTTTTAAAATATTCAGGCAAATAACAAATACAACAATTCACCTCTATGCTCAAGTCAGTCCCAGATGTAATCATCCCCAAGGAATCCATAACAAAACATTATATAAATCATATTAAATTAAATACTGGCTCAAATCATTATTTACAGAAAGTGCGCTGTGCCTTACACAAAAAGTTTTTTAGGCATTGTAGTGAATGCATTGTAGTGTATTAGAAGACATCCCACACCCATTATATGTACAGGCAGGGCACACTACACCTGCTAAGCTGGAACTGAGCATGCTGGGAGCTGAATTCCGCAGAAAGTGGGATTGTAAAGTTTATTTGTGTTCTGTAAGGCTATGCATTAACCCCTTCATGACCAGGCTGTTTTTGGAATGTTGTGCGTAGGTGACCGAGGCTGTTTTAACACTTCTGATGTGTTTGTGTTTAGCTTTAATTTTCTTCTTTGTCTGTTGCTGTACCCACACAAATTATATATTGCTTTTTTCAGGACAAGAAGGGCTTTCTTTTCATGACATTATTTTTTTCATATAATTTATTGTATTGTGAAAAAAATAGTAAAATATGCTTAAAATTTAAAAAAAAAACACTTTTCCTGACTTTTCTTTGTAAATTCTTTTACTAAGCTCCAAAAGCTAATGAAAAAACCTGCTAAATAGATTCGAATATAGAAATACCCAATGTTTATATTTTTTTTGCTTTTTATTGTATGTTTTAGCTTAATAAATACAAGTAGCAAATAGCTGTTTCAAAACCATTTTAAAACAAATTAGCGTTAGTGACACTGTAATACAGATATCACATGAATTGCTGAATAACCCCCCACATGTACACATTTTTATAAAGTAGACATCCCAGGGCATTCAACTTGGGGTATTGGACACTTTTCATTCTGTGTGTTTTATTTTCAAACACTTTGAAACTTAGGTATGAATTTAAAGGGGTTGTTCTATTTTATTACCAAACAAAACCCCAATATATCTTCATCTACTTCCCCTGAGTATAGTGGAACTCCACATGTATAGGTTTGCTAGGGTTATGTGGCAGGTTGGTTATGTGGGTTGGCTGGTTGTGCTTGGGGGGACCATGGGGAGGGTTGAAACACTATATTTAGTCTCTCCTTGCCCCACGATCGCCGTGGAGCAGGGAGAGACTAAAGCTGTCAAAGCAGGCACCTGCTTTGACAGCTATTAATATCTGGGCGCTGTGATTGGCTGTCACAGTGCCGGATGTTTCCATGGGGGCTTCAATGGACATGGCTGAAGTGTCTCGGTATCGAGACACTTAGCCATGTTGTTTGTAGCACGATCGCGGTATGCCAGCATGCATACCACGATCGGACCTGCATTACGGTCCTGGACCGTCATCGGTCACAAAGGGAGTTTTCCCTATGACGGTCCAGGACCAGGGCCAGGTAACGGGCCAGGTAACCATACCAGTGAAAGCTCCTACCAGTGATGGAAGACATAGAATTATAATATAAAATATCTGTGTCTTCTAAATATTAATATTAATTGTGGGCATTTATTTATCCATGTCAGTGTTGCTAATCTTATACAGCTATTAAACAATTACTGGAATGATCCACACATTTTTGGCTTCTATTTGGTTGCAAATATCTACTGTGCTTATGAGAGTAATTAATCACCACTAGTAATAGCACCTTGTTTGATTTATGTATTGCACTACTGTGTATTTTTTATGTTCTTTTACCTGCATATTACTTGTATACAATGGCTGATGCAAAGATTTGGGGGGAGGATTTTATTAGTCAGATAGGGGCCACACAAAAACTCTTAGGAGCCATATTTTGGCCATTAAAAATGGCTACCTGGTTCAGTTCAAGGGAAGGGAAACCAAATACAGCTGAGGTTTTAAGTTACATCTTTCAAGATGGCATCCATGGAGTTAATATATAAACAATAATCATCCAGAGCTAAAATCACAGCAGCACTTATATGATATGTAATGGTATTGTGTAAGGGAGACTGCTATTTTGTAGAAAGCTCTGTAGGTGAATTAAAATGACTAAAGTGTCTTCATAAGTCATTTAAATAAAATTATATAGGTGCAGATTTTGTACACATTTAGACCACTAACCCCATTTCCTACAGCTTCTATCTCTCTTGAATGGCTGTATAGATACTGTCAGGGTTATCAGAGATTTGTAACATAATTCCTTAGGGAACACAAAAGTAGTATTGGCTAGGTTGTCAGATAAGGTTATAACGATACACAGCTTGTAGCGGTTATGCAACAGAATCGTTAAGCATCACAATTCCTCATAAATCACAAAGAGTCTTGGGAAAAAGTTCAAGGATTGAGATTGAGCAATATCGATTAATATGCAGATGGATTTGCAGGATAATAATTGCAAGCAAATCAAAAAGCAGGGATGAATAAAAAGATAATTGCAGCTTGATGCAGCAGCTTCAGGGTTAATAGTAAGGCAGTCCGTTAATCCGATCTGGATTCGTGGTAAGGAGAAGTCAGCGTGGTCGGTTTATACAATCCGAGGTCTGAGGAGTTGAGAATGAAGAATAGTCGGTGTACAAGCCGGTTTACAAGGAGAGGAGAATTCAGGTAAGTCGAATATAACAAGCCGGGTCTGTCAACGAAGGTAGCTTATGGATTATCACTTTCGGTTTAGATTGATGCAGCGTATAACGCGAAAGCAGCTGAGATGCGTGTTTAGACACGGGGAGACGAAAATAACTCAGCAACTTCAAATGTGGCGCGGTTTCCCTATATGGCAGGGAATACCGCGTCACTGAAGGGGGAGGAGTTAGTGTCACGAAAATAGAAGATCTGACAGATACCTTACCACGTACTGTGCATATTGTCTGTCATGTTGCTGACTCTCACTGCTGCTCCCGCACGTCTTAGCAGTCTAGGAGCTGAAAAGGTCACGTGACCCCTGACCCGCCGACTACTGCAGATGTTGCGTAATCGGGAGCAGCAGCACTTTATTTTTTGAAAGGTACGGAATGCTCCCCCCCCCTCCCATGCAACTGTGCTGATTGACAAGATGCTTAAAGGGCTGTGAAAAGATCCAAAATACCAGTACAGTTGCAAATGATGCAGTCAGTCTTTTCTGCATGTGCACACTTATTAGTGATTGCAAACATTAATTTTTCTGGCCGGACACATGGGGCCCCCTAGAACTCGCCAGTCTGCACATGCAGAAAGACAGGACTGTTTGTCTCTGCTCCAATCCTTATCTGATTGTTTCCATTCCTGTCCTGTCGAATAACAACATGCAACCAAACAACTCCTCTATCCCTGCACTGAAACTCCTACCTGACCTGGTAAAGGCCCTGACACTCCATTTATTTAGTATGCACCCTGAACAGGCCAATTAATTTGGATTTGAAGGATGAGGCTTGTCTTTAAACCCTTGAGGACCTACTGAGCGAAAGCCTGTATTCCATTTATACATACACCGCAATTAGGGGATAATTTCTGTTTCATCCTAAACCAGTAGTTCATACTTTTTATACTATCCCAAAGCTGCATATGTCCATGGTAAAACCTCCAGCAGACCCATCATGTCCGGGGTAGGTGGTTCGTTAGAAGGGGTTAGTCAATATGTTGACTATATTCTTAGACCGTTCCTCTGTGGCCTTCCATCCTATGAGAATGGCACAACAGATCTCCTCAAAAAAGATTGAGGGGATTTCCATACCGCATGGAGATATCTTAGCCCCTATAGATATGGAGGGACTTTATTTCTCCATAAGGCATTATGTGGTGAAAAGAGTATGTAATTTCTTTTGGAATCATACAGATTTTGTTTGGAGCCTATTGAGGTTGGTCCTTACCAACAATTTATTTGATAATCTATTTTATCTGCAGACAAGAGGTATGGGGACGATGTGTGTTCCCACAGATGCTCACTTACACCTTGGATTCTGGGAGTTCAAAGTTGTATTTGGGCAGCAGGGGGTCATCGTCAGGAGCCCACGTCACTCTGGATGCACTTTGTGGAGGATATATTTGAGTTGTGGACTGTCACATTGACCAGATAATTGAGTTTGTGGAATTCCTGAATAGAAATTACTATAACTTGAAATTAAACTCGCGTAGAGCAAGAGGGAGATTAATTTCCTGGACTTAAAGATTCTGAATGTTCATGATGAATTAAAAACTGATGGTTATAGGAAAGAAATCTCTACGAAGACCCTACTCCTGGCAACTAGTCACCACCCTAAAAGTTTGGTTGAGGGCATTCCTGTGGGGCAGTTCCTGGGGGAATTGCTGATACTACTCTATTGAGTCATTGTTCTTGAGACAGGCAGATGATCTGCGCACTAGATTTTTTTGAAAGGGGATACTCCAGCAAGACTGTAAAACAGGGCTTTCAGAGAGATAAATCAGTTCATAAGAATACTGTTTTATTTCAGAATAGAGGATTTAGAACCTCAGGAAAAATTTGATACATCACAGAGTATAATGAACAGTGGCAAAGTCTGAGAGGAGCCCTAGGGAAATATTGGGACATAAATGGATGATCTTGTGATCCAAGAATAGGTTAATATCCCTCAATAACAGCACCCAGAGGCCCTACTTTAAAGGATCTCCTGGTTAATAATCATAATGAAAGAATTACAAAGGAAGAAGGTTGGCTGACTCAGGAGAGTACCCAGGGAGGGTTTTACACCTGAATCCCTGTGCTAGGCAGTTTAGTGAGAAAATAAATAATTTTATAATGACCAAGATAAGGAATTCAAGGTAAAGGACCATATAACCATTTTGACAAAATGGGTGATATATGCTCTGCCCATGTAATAGGTTCTATATGGGCATGACAACAGGACATCATAGGACCCAGGTGGTGGAACACTGGAGATACCCCCATTAAAAATCCCAAAAGCCCCATAGCAAGACATTTTTCAGAGAATAATAATTCTTCTGTGTGCGGCCTAAAAGCCTGGGGAGTGGAGTAAATGAAAAGAAGTCCAAGTAATGCACTGAAATTGTACTACAACTGGAATGTCGCTGGATACATGATCTTAGAGTATGTACCCTTTAAACATGAATGAAGAATTACATTAAGGGTGCTTTTTGTGATATTTAATGCTGAGGTACTCTGCCAAGTGGAAGAAAGAGCTGATACCATTGGTTTAGCTTTGAGATAAAGGCAGACACCCATGTAATGCTGAATATGACCCAAGTAAGTAAGTATCCCTCTCCTCTTTTGAGTTTGAGTGTCTATATATAGATATAGATATAGATGCTAGCAGATAAACTTATTGACTGGTCCCTACACTCTGAATAACGGCCTCTTATGTGATTACACATTTTTAGTCCTCCATGCTGTAAACCTATTTTTGTTATATATACGGTATATATATATATATATATATATATATATATATATATATATATATATATAGTTTTTTGCATTAGTAACTATTATGTTTATTTTGCTTTCTTTATTTACTAATTAGTTTACTGTGTTTTTCAGCCTTTGTGTGTTTTTTTTAAATATTTGTTCTTTTCAATTTTCGCAAGTCTGCAAAGACCTCTTCTCCCTCAAAGTCCGCTTTGCCTTGATGTACCCGGCCAGACTTCGGGTCTCTCATGATGGTCATACATATTTTTTCGATTCGGCTAAAGATTTTCTCCAGATGATCTAAGATGGGAGTGGAGGATCCCAGACTTCCTAATGACTTTGGTATTTCATTTTTATACCTGGCTTCTGGCTGCGAGCCTTCCAGATCCAAGGGTCTGCACTGCTCAGGGGCCCGGTGGTTCTGCACTGTTGAAAACAAGCTACAGCTTGAACAGTTCAAAAGTTGTCGCAATTTGTTGGTTCATGTCTCTGATATTTTTGCATGATGAATTGATCAAGTTTCATGGGGCATTTGCTTCTGTTTGCTGGGACAGAGGCATCCCCGCACAACAGACAGTTTATCTACTATGTCTACGTATCAAAGTAGGAATTGGCTAAACAACCTATGATTCCGACTCATAGTCTGGGCTCTCCCACCTTACAGAACCTGAATATTCTATCCTGGAACGTCAACGGTCTTAACTCCCCGGTGAAAAGAAGAAAGATCACAACACATCTGAAAAAACTAGGTCCGGCAATTACCTTTTTACAAGAAACCCACTGGTCTCAAACTTGCCCCACCATCTTGCGGGACACCTGGACAGCAGAATGTTTTAATGCTTATCATAAGAGGAAGATTAGGGGAGTCGCCATCCTCTTTAGTTCTTCAATCTCCTATGAGATACACCAACATATCAGGGGCGTTATATCGTTCTAGAAGCCAAAATCAATGGGTAGAGACTCCTATTGGCTAATATCTACGAGGCTAACCAACTGAGTCAAGATTTTTTTGCGTCCTTAGTGAATGTCCTTTCGAATTTTCCGGATCTGCCTATGGTCCTGGGGGGAGACTTCAACACTGTAGCTGACAATTCCCTAGACACCTTCACACTCTGAATAAGGGGTTAATTTTGTAATGGGACATATGGGGCTGACTGATATGTGGCGCATATTAAATTCCAATTTCAAGGAATATACTCATCTTTCCCAAGTACACAACTCAGAATCCCGCATTGATTTTATACTGGTGTCAAACCATTTACTGTCACTTACTACTAAGGCCATAATTCACACGAGAGTGTTATCCAAGCACTCCACTATCTCCCTTACCCTCTCTTTAGGACCTGCTGTTCACCGCCCTGGGAGTTGGAGGTTCCCTTCTTGGTTATCCACAAGTGCAGAATTCAAGACGTTTTTATTTTCAACGTGGGCCAACTTTGTAGACGACAATTTGGCCCACGTGGATGATCCAATGCTCTTGTGGAACACCTCTAAAGCGGTACTACGGGGTCACATTATTGGCTACACTGCAAATTTGGGAAAAGCGGTTGCCCAGGCACAGAGACAATATTCTTCCACTAAGACGAGGGAGGACAAACATACGAGCACGAGACAATTGTTGGAAACATTCTTGACAGAAAAAGCCACTAGACTGTTGGGAAAAAGCAAGCAATGATTTTTTCAATGGGGCAGGAAGGCAGGGAGATTGTTATCTAAGATAGCCAAAACTAGACAACCGCGCACTCACATCCTCAGTATTCGTTCCAACGACAGACACATTACTGACCAGACCACCATTCCTTTCCGAGTTTACGAAAGATTACACAAACCTTGACTCGGATGATAATGCCTCAGGCATTTCCTTGCTTCAACGAGTGAAATTGCAACATATCTCTAATGCCCGTAGAGATCTCTTGAACCAGCCAATAACACTGACTGAAGTGTCCTTCACGATCACTCACCTACCCAACCAAAAATCTCCGGGCCCGGATGGTTTTTCAGCCGAGTACTACAAACTAATCAAACCAGATCTTATTGACACACTCACGGCCCTATTTAACACAATTTATATTGAGCAGGCCCCAGATTCTTCCCTACTAGACTCCAAAACTATTTTGATACTTAAGCCGGGTAAGGACAGAGAATCCATGGAATCTTACCGTCCCATCACATTATTGAACTCAGATATAAAAATATTTACAAAAATGATTGCAAACAGACTGCAACATATCTTACCTACATCACTCCACCCTGCGCAATTGGGATTCCTAAATGGTCATTCCCCGATGGTGGGCATTCAATCGGCATTGGCTGTGATTGCCCAAGCCTCCTCAGCGTCCATGCCTCACCATAATACACTGATAAGGTTGAATGCCACCAAGGCTTTTGACAGCATTGCTTGGCCACACATAGTCCAAATTCTAAAAATTCAGATTTTTCGGGGCTAACTTCCTATCACTTTTCCGAAATATCTACTCAAACTCCTTTACTACACTAATGGTAAACGGCTGCCCCTCACTACCTATTCCCATTGAGAGAGGAGTTCGTCAGGGGTGTCCCCTCTCTCCCCTCCTCTTCAACATGGCATTGGACCCCCTGATTCACATACTTCACACGCATCCTGACATCCCGGGTATAACACTAGGTTCCTCAACACTTAAGACAACAGCGTTCGCAGATTACGTACTTTTATATGTGAATAACCCTGGTAGGGACTGGTCTCTCATTAAAAATATCATAGACAGTTTTGGTACCATTAGCGGATTTTCCATCAACTATGCTAAATCAGAAGCTTTATATTTATGTAATTCTCTTACCCCACCACACATGTCTCTGACCCCTTTAAAATGGGCATTTACTTCCCTGCAATATCTGGGAGTCCACCTTCCCAAGAAACAACACAAACTTTATTCCCTTAACTACACCCCGGTGATAACCAAAATCATTAACGAACTTAAGTCATGGCATTCACTGATGTTATCATATATTGGTTGGGTAGCCCTGATCAAGAGGATCAGTTTTCCCCGACTCCTATATCCACTTCAGTCTCTACCCTTGTTAGTCAGACACAAAGACACCAAACTCCTAAATTCGGCATTTCGCAGCTTCATATGGGGAGGGAAACGCCGTAGGGTGAGCATGGCTAAAGTAACACAACCAACATCATTAGGGGGCCTGAACATGCCTGACATTCGCACCTATAATTTGGCCTCTTTATTGAGATATGTCATTGATTGGATTAATTTGAGAACGTACTACACTGACCCTGTTCTTGATCAAAACATTGATCCAGAAATTAATCTCACGGCGCTGCTACGTACACCGGTCGGCCTATTACGTAGAGAGGTGCAAAACTCCCTTTCACTATTTGACCCCATGAGGGCATGGCAACTTATACGCACACAGATGGGGTTAAGCTTTACACACACTACCTTTACCCCTTTCTTAAGGAACCCGCATTTCCAACATGGTCACATCTATTACCCTTTCACTCAATGGCACAAATTCAACGTACACACCATAAGACCCATGCTTTGTCTACCCAGAAAGGAACCTCTCATATTAGCTACTATCATGGATACTTTCTCTAATATACCCATTAATTTTTTCGCACACACCCAGCTACAAAGTTTCATTGCTCACATCAAATGTCATCTCTCAGACACTGCAGAAATAACGATATAGAGTCCAGCACTCGGTGTGAAGTGGAAAACTTTTTTCACACGCTTGGCGACGTTTCAATCCTTTACGAATTTGCTTCAAGCTTGAAGAAAATCCGTAAAGGATTAAAACGTCGCCAAGCGTGTGAATAAAGTTTTCCACTTCACACCGAGTGCTGGACTCTATATCGTTATTTCTGCATTGGGAGAGTTGGGAGGCATCTCAGAGTTTCTGCACCGATATTATTTTCTGTGCGGATCTGGAACTATTTATTGTTTATCTCTCAGACACTGACTGGGACAACCCCTTGGATAATTTTATTGACAGACCTCACACTTCCCGATATTCGACGACTCATTTACAACGCATTTTTTACAAACCTATTCACTATTCCACTATAACGTCTGGACCCAGTAAGTGGCTATCGATTCTTCCTAACGTGTCTATGGAAAACTTTACTTTTTATCTTTACTTCTGTTGTGTTTTTCTATGTTAATGTATAACTTGCAATGACAGATCTATGGGCAGTTTTTTTTTTTTTTACTAATTACTATATTTACCATGAAAAGCAATGGAAAGATACTGTTCTATAACCTGTGAAAATTGTGCTCCCGTGGCCATGTTAGTAGGTTTTTTCCTGTCATATATCTTTTTCATGCTTCCCTGCAGAATGGAGAATATAAGTGTGTTTCTCATTTGGTAATTCTGCTGCAATTGCACTGAGAGGGATCCATGTATATGTGGCAGGCCAAAGTGGTCCCAGCAGTGATAGGAGCACTTGGGCCTGTGATACCTAAACTGGAAGAGTGGCTCCAACACCTTCCAAGAACAACAATCAGAGCCCTCAGTCCAGAAGAGTACAGTGCTGGGAATAGATAAGATACTGCGTAGAACTCTTAAACTCCAAGGCCTCTGGTAGAGGGCCCGTGGTTGAGGAAGACACATACCATCAATAGAAAAATATTTTTTATATATAGATATATATATAGATATAGATATAACTGGACCAGGTACACCCCAACAACCTGCTAATTTGGGACAAGATGATGCTGGTACTGTAACAAGTCCAGTATTGGCACCACATAGTGTACAATACACCCCAGGGGTAAGCAGTTTCTTAACGACACTAGTCAGGACTGGGAACCTGATCCTATGCATCGTAAATCTTGGAATATCCTTGCTGAAATCTGTTCATCTCCACTGATTCACAGCCTGTAGTTTTCAGAGGTTTTCAAATCAGAATTCTGTCACAAGATGGCAGCATTGATTCTAAAGAACGGTCAAAATTCTCTCGGTGGAATGTGTTTGTAAGACCACCCATGTTAACCGTATCACTGCAGGGAACAATTCAGCTTTATTTGTGAGATGTATCACTTTCCTTAAAACATACTGTATGTACTTAAGAAACAGACTTCTAATTAATTCTGCTTTATTCACATTTATCATGACTTAGGAACAGTGGCGGACTGTCCCATCTAAAGCCTGAAGACCGGTAAAAAAATGTTTTTTAAAAATGTGTGTGTGTGTGTGTGTGTAAAAATATCTGTGTGTGTGCCTATGCAAGTGTCTGTATGACTGTGTGTAAGTGTCTGTGTGTGAGTGTGTGTGTAAGTGGGGTTTTTTTAGGTGTTGAAGTAAAACAACAATGATGTTTATTAATAAAATAGGAAGGTGCGCTAAAACCACACAAAATATCCACAATAACTTTGCTCAGTGTATCCAGAGTAGTGTGGGTGTAAATGTTCGGAAAAAAATTAAAACTGAATATAGTGTAGTAAATAATATTAAGTGGGGGTAAATGGCCACTCGATTATTTTAGAGCTGATGCACATTAATCAGAACCTTTAGGTATCAATGTTCCTCCAGGTTGTGTTCATTCTTGTGGAATCAGTTCTCATTGGCATATCATGCAGAGAAGGAGAAGCAGCAGTAAGAGCAAATAGTATGACATATTACAATACATATAAAAAGTATCTACATAAAAACAAATAGTAATGATCACCATAAAGTCCAATCCTTATTATCACTGCCTCTGTAGAATTGCTGCTCATATGAAAGGCATATATTGAATATTGAATATTGAACTGTAAATCTGTTCATCAGACTGTTGTCCCATCTTACATAATGTGTTTCACCCAAATATCAGGTTTAAGTCTTCCTCAAGGTGTATTGTTGCTTGCAATCCAAAGATATATAGTATTTAAAAAAGTGTGTAAGTGTGAATGTGTGTGTAAGTGTGACTGTGTTTGTGTGTGTAAGCATGACTGTGTTTGTGTGTGTAAATGGGAGTCTGTGTGTAAGTGAGAGTCTGTAAGTCTGTGTTTGTGTGTGTGTAAGTGTGAGGGAGTCTTTAAATGTGTGTAAATGTGAGTAAATGTGTGAGTGTGTCTGTAAATGTGTGTAAGTGGGAGTCTGTGAGACTCCCACTTACACATACAGACTCACACAGTCTGAGGGTAAGTGTGACTCTGTTCATGTCTGTGTGTGTAAGTGTGAGTATGTGCATGTGTCTCTGTGTGTAAGTTTACAGATGTGTGCAATAAATATTCTTTTTTTTTACATTTTAAAGATAGGAGGTAGGTGGGGGGGTGCCAAATATGGGGTCCGCCCCCTGGTACCAAATGCTCTAGGTACGCCCCTGCTTAGGAACCATCTACTTAGGGAACCTCACTGGAAACCTATCCTCTCAATAAAGGAATAAACACCAGATTAGAGTTCGAAGGCCACAACCTTTATTTCAAACACACTATAACAATTTTATACTTTATAACACATTTAATAACATATATAAAATCATATATCACACTTAAAACCAACATCATAAATAATGATGTAACATAAGGCTAATATTAGCAGAATATTAGCCTATTCCTTGGCAAGATCTGTTGAGAATTGGCCCCAGGTGTAGTATCAGTGTATTCTGATGATAGGAAAACCACTAGCCTCCTCCTCCTAGCTGGAGGTTCAATTGCCCAAATAACTCCTCAGGAACCTGCCCTTGAGGAGATTGTGCACTACCGCCCATTGGACAGTGCACCCAGCATAGCCCTCCCTGTGAGAGCCACTTCCTGCTCTGGAACCAATTCTCTTAGGGCCCCCTGCCACACTTCAGGAATGCCTAACCCAAAAAAATTGGGGAGGGAAGGAGGGAAATCAGTTTGGGTAAAATTGTTGCAATGAGCAGATTCTAATATCCCCCCGCTTGTTATACCAATTTTCACCCCACCCCTGTAGGGGATTCTTAAGGGATACCCAGCTTATCACTCAGTTGCACATTGTAACCATCTAGGGGAAATCCACAGATCTGGGACTAGTCATGTAGCCCTTCCTGTAATACTTAAATCCAGGTGTATGCAGCCTTTAAAAGTGTTTCAAAAAGCAAACAGTAAATGATCCCAAATGATAACTATACTTGCAATGCGTGCATACATACAGTGTAAAGGAACCATGTTCCTATATAGACCAGTACTTACATTGAGTAATTTCCTCAACAGCAGTGAGGTGTCATCACTGCTCATCTCATTGTCCTTGTATTACCGTATCATGGCCTGATGCTCAATAGACTGTTTAAATACATGTGTAATGGAACTAGCACACACAAACACAGTTTAAACATGTGAGGTAACCATATTCCATACAGGAAGACTGGATGAATAGAATTTAAAAGAAACATTTATATAAATTACCATGAATATTGGATATCACATCTAATTACTAGGCCTCTGGGCATAGCTCGGTTCCCAAGATAACATGGGCAAGGAATACTGAAATTTAGTTCTGTGCACTCATTTTCAATATCACCTGTTTTGTACCCATAGTCATGCCTCCAAAACTGTCCCCCTTGTGCGATTTTGTGACCATGTCCCACAGATCTCTACTAGAGTAGAGCGAACACCTGGATGTTCGGGTTCGGCAGGTTCGGCCGAACTTCGGAAAAATGTCGGGGTCCATGCTCGAACTTGACCCCGAACCCCACTGAAGTCAATGGGGACACGAACTTTTGGCCACTAAAATGCCTCTAAAAAAGTCCTGGACTTGTAATGCTATTGGCTTTCTATAAACCGAAATAGAGTCCCCATTCATAAGAATAGGGACTCTATTTCAGTTTATAGAAAGCCAATAGGATTACATGTATTCCATAAACCGAAAGTCTATAAACCGAATGTCTTTCGGTTTAAAGACTTTCGGTTTATGGAATACATGTAATGCTATTGCTATTATATAAACCGAAATAGAGTCCCCATTCATAAGAATAGGTCAATTGACCTATTCGTATGAATGGGGACTCTATTTCGGTTTATTGAAAGCCCATAGCATTACATACAATGTAATCGCCGAACCCAGAACTCCAACCTGAACATACAGTGAAATGTCCGTGTTCGGGTCCAGGGTCCAAAAACCGTAATGTTCGGTACGAACCTGAACAGTGCTGTTCGGGTTGGCTCAACACTAATCTCTACATGTGTCCAGCATTGCGGCTGGTCAGCAGGATTCAGGATCGCAATCCTGCAGTCCCGATTTCATTCTTCGATGTCTGGGACAGAATTGTGTGCAGGAGCAGTAGCAGTGCTGACACTAGAACACCCAAACTCCGGGGGTAGAAGTTTGGAGGTATGCATATATAGGTCAGGATGCCTATTTTTGGGTCAGCTTTGCAAACTTTGAAGTGTTTGCCCACAATTTTCCTGCCCACAGTTAAGGGAAGGGGGACCTCTGAAGCAGTATTAAATTATACTGAACAGTTAAGAAAATAACTCTTCATGGAACTCAAGCATTACCTTTAACTTTTGCACTAACACTCTTGGTCCATTTCCTGCTTAATGTTGCTTTTCTGGGACATCACCAGAGCGCGGAACACCAGTGCTATTGCAGCATTTCTATAAGGAAAACCTGCCTGGAATTTCATAAGAAAGGGAGGTGACTTTTCTAGGTCAAAAAGTAAATGACTATTAGCGCCTCGTAAAGATCACATTGACTTCTTCGTTTCTTCTGTACTGATTGTCAACTTCATCTGTAACTGTCGTTAATATTTATCTTATTTTGTTGAATATCAGCCTGTAATTGCATTATTCTCTAAATCACCTGGGATCAGGGAGTCATCACAAATTTTGACACCCGTGCAGAAGCAATGGATATACCCCCAGCCCCCCCCCCCCCTCCCCACACACACACACTCTCAACGCCTCCCCCCTGGTGGTACTGCAAATTTGTAAGAGATGCACACTTATATGAAGACCTCTATCTGGCAGGTGTACTGTGAGGAAGGATATGAGAATATCCGCACCAGATTTGCAATGTGCAGGACGAGCAGGACAGTGGTCTTTGTAGCTGCCCCCGTGCCTCACTGACAAGGAGACATTGCTGTGCCCAGCCCCAGATACAGCCAGATACCGGGCCTCCTGAAGGGATAGTGGTGCTGGTTACTTGATCGGCACCACATAATTGATTATAAGGCGACCTCCTAAAATCTTAATTTATGGGGGAAAAAATAGCTGGTGGGCCTCATCTACCCCAATGGTTGCTCTGCCCTTGATGCGCAAGTGTACCTCTCCGACTGTAGTTAAAAATAATTAAAACCCCCAACCCCAATGATAACAGATGTTAGTAGTAGCTGGGGGATTGGAACTATTACAACAAAATTATTGCAACAAAATACACTCCCTGCCCTGTCCATTAATCAACTACAGGGTGTATCTCAGCATAAATCCAGTATTACATTTAGGCTGACTCAGGTTGTCTTGGTGATTATAGAATGACGCAATGGCACAGACAAGTTATTTTTGCAGATTCGTCACAGTAACTGGTTAGATAAATACTCTTTCAGTGAAGTCACCTGGCAGCTGCTCTCAGAGTTTTTAAAATTTTACTTGAGGAGCTTATAAAGGGATTTCAACTCTGTTACTGAGAATACCCTAATTAACTGAACAAAGAAGGGAGGATTTACATGTTCCCCCACGTCAGGAGAGTTCAATACCTTTAGCTAGCGGGACCGACACAAAGTACAATAAATATGCTGTAAATGTTTATTATTTCACACAGGACTGGCTTATTATACACAGAGATTCCACAGTCTATTCGCTAAAAGTGAACTGGCAAATAAACTGCAAAAAACAGGCATTAATAGTAAAGTGAGGAACACAGGCAGGCTGGAGGATTTGTCCAATTCCACTAAAAATGCCTGATCTTTGCTATTCACTTGTCAGTTTACATTGACGTAACAACAGTTTACAAAGACATAACAGGGGGGATATGATAGAAACATTTAAATACATAAGGGGAATCAACACAGTAAAGGAAGAGAGTATATTTAAAAGAAGAAAAACTACCACAACTAGAGGACATAGTCTTAAATTAGAGGGGCAACGATTTAAAAGTAATATCAGGAAGTATTACTATACTGAGAGGGTAGTGGATGTATGGAATAGCCTTCCAGAAGAAGTGGTAGAGGTAAACACAGTCAAGGATTGTAAGCATGCGTGGGATAGACACAAGGCTATCCTAGCTATAAGACCGGGAACGGGGGACTAATAAAAGTACTCAAAAAAAAATTGGGCAGACTAGATGGACCAAATGGTTCTTATCTGCCGACACATTCTATGTTTCTATGTTTCTACATTTAACAAACAACGAGTCTTTATTCTCAGTGAAGAATAAGCCCTGTCCGGTTTAGAAAGTAGCCTCTTATTTTGTTTCCATGTTTTGTTTTTTTCAAGTGGTTGGAGATCTGTGCCTCCTCCATATTCCATTTTTAACATTTATTCAGTTGTCCCTCTCAATCCATACTGATCCATTTTTACAGACTCCTTTTATTCTTATTTTCAGAAATGTCACCAGAGGGCCCTCTATCCTCCCTTTCCCTTGTGTGCATCAGTAGCAATATGCTCTATGGTAGGGGTGTCCAAGTTTTTCTGAAGTGGAAATTCATGTCCATGCGCATTGGGCAGCATTCAAAGGATAATTTTATTTACAGTAATGGTGTAGAAGTGTTTTGTTATTTAGCAGTAATACACAAACAGTTGAAAACTATTTTAGATTAACTTTATTCAAACAAAACTATATATTTATAGATCAAATGAGTCGCTCAGCCAGGTGGGCTGCACATTGGATGCCCCTGATTTATAGTTTACAAGGATTCAGCATCCAACTTATCAGCCAGAGTTAGGTCGTTAACAGGACACTACAATTGAAAACTTCCTCAATTCTGAGTTATTCCCTAATAGGCACATGATACAAAAAAAGCAGGACAGACTGTGTTGCCATGTTTTTTCCACAAGGAAGCGTCAGGACACATCACTGAAACCCCCCTCTCATACAATCACTTGTATGCACCATACCTGAAAGGCAGCTGATTCTCCAATATGGTACTGCCTTGTTGTGGGCAAGAGCTTCAGAAGCGATGAATCCCACTTCCGTCACTTTGTTGTAGTTGCTAGACTGCCTCTAGTGTCTGTCAGCAATATGACAAAAAAACAATGCTTAAGGTTAAGAACTAGGTTAGAGTAAGAATTAGGGTTATAGTTAACTTAGAGTTAGGAATAAGATTAAGGTGATCATTGGGGTTGGAGTAAAAAGGTCACTGTAGAGGGAAATTGTATGCTTCAGCCGAATTATATTAATGTGGGTATGAATTATGTTAATGTGGGTATGATTCAGCTGAATTATATTAATGTGGGTATGATTCATCTGAATTATATTAATGTGGGTATGAATTATATTAATGTGGGTATGATTCAGCTGAATTATATTAATTTGGGTATGAATTATATTAATGTGGGTATGATTCATCTGAATTATATTAATGTGGGTATGAATTATATTAATGTGGGTATGATTCATCTGAATTATATTAATGTGGGTATGAATTATATTAATGTGGGTATGATTCATCTGAATTATATTAATGTGGGTATGAATTATATTAATGTGGGTATGATTCAGCTGAATTATATTAATGTGGGTATGAATTATATTAATGTGGGTATGATTCATCTGAATTATATTAATGTGGGTATGAATTATATTAATGTGGGTATGATTCAGCTGAATTATATTAATGTGGGTATGAATTATATTAATGTGGGTATGAATTATATTAATGTGGGTATGATTCATCTGAATTATATTAATGTGGGTATGTATTATATTAATGTGGGTATGATTCATCTGAATTATATTAATGTGGGTATGAATTATATTAATGTGGGTATGATTCATCTGAATTATATTAATGTGGGTATGAATTATGTTAATGTGGGTATGATTCATCTGAATTATATTAATGTGGGTATGAATTATGTTAATGTGGGTATGATTAATCTGAATTATATTAATGTGGGTATGAATTATGTTAATGTGGGTATGATTCAGCTGAATTATATTAATGTGGGTATGAATTATATTAATGTGGTTATGATTCAGCTGAATTATATTAATGTGGGTATGAATTATGTTAATGTGGGTATGATTCATCTGAATTATATTAATGTGGGTATGAGTTATGTTAATGTGGGTATGATTCAGCTGAATTATATTAATGTGGGTATGAATTGTGTTAATGTGGGTATGATTCAGCTGAATTATATTAATGTGGGTATGAATTATGTTAATGTGGGTATGATTCAGCTGAATTATATTAATGTGGGTATGAATTATGTTAATGTTGGTATGATTCATCTGAATTATATTAATGTGGGTATGAATTATGTTAATGTGGGTATGATTCAGCTGAATTATATTAAGGTGGGTATGAATTATATTAATGTGGGTATGATTCAGCTGAATTATATTAATGTGGGTATGATTCAGCTGAATTATATTAATGTGGGTATGAATTATATTAATGTGGGTATGATTCAGCTGAATTATATTAATGTGGGTATGAATTATATTAATGTGGGTATGATTCATCTGAATTATATTAATGTGGGTATGAATTATGTTAATGTGGGTATGATTCATCTGAATTATATTAATGTGGGTATGAATTATGTTAATGTGGGTATGATTCAGCTGAATTATATTAATGTGGGTATGATTCAGCTGAATTATATTAATGTGGGTATGAATTATATTAATGTGGGTATGATTCAGCTGAATTATATTAATGTGGGTATGAATTATATTAATGTGGGTATGATTCATCTGAATTATATTAATGTGGGTATGAATTATGTTAATGTGGGCATGATTCAGCTGAATTATATAAATGTGGGTATGATTCAGCTGAATTATATTAATGTGGGTATGATTCAGCTGAATTATATTAATGTGGGTATGAATTATGTTAATGTGGGTATGATTCATCTGAATTATATTAATGTGGGTATGAATTATGTTAATGTGGGTATGATTCAGCTGAATTATATTAATGTGGGTATGAATTATATTAATGTGGTTATGATTCAGCTGAATTATATTAATGTGGGTATGAATTATGTTAATGTGGGTATGATTCAGCTGAATTATATTAATGTGGGTATGAATTATATTAATGTGGGTATGATTCATCTGAATTATATTAATGTGGGTATGAATTATGTTAATGTGGGTATGATTCATCTGAATTATATTAATGTGGGTATGAATTATGTTAATGTGGGTATGATTCAGCTGAATTATATTAATGTGGGTATGAATTATGTTAATGTGGGTATGATTCAGCTGAATTATATTAATGTGGGTATGATTCAGCTGAATTATATTAATGTGGGTATGAATTATATTAATGTGGGTATGATTCAGCTAAATTATATTAATGTGGGTATGATTCAGCTGAATTATATTAATGTGGGTATGAATTATATTAATGTGGGTATGATTCATCTGAATTATATTAATGTGGGTATGAATTATGTTAATGTGGGTATGATTCAGCTGAATTATATTAATGTGGGTATGATTCAGCTGAATTATATTAATGTGGGTATGAATTATGTTAATGTGGGTATGATTCAGCTGAATTATATTAATGTGGGTATGATTCAGCTGAATTATATTAATGTGGGTATGAATTATATTAATGTGGGTATGATTCAGCTGAATTATATTAATGTGGGTATGAATTATATTAATGTGGGTATGAATTATATTAATGTGGGTATGATTCATCTGAATTATATTAATGTGGGTATGAATTATGTTAATGTGGGTATGATTCAGCTGAATTATATTAATGTGGGTATGATTCAGCTGAATTATATTAATGTGGGTATGAATTATATTAATGTGGGTATGATTCATCTGAATTATATTAATGTGGGTATGAATTATGTTAATGTGGGTATTATTCATCTGAATTATATTAATGTGGGTATGAATTATGTTAATGTGGGTATGATTCAGCTGAATTATATTAATGTGGGTATGATTCAGCTGAATTATATTAATGTGGGTATGAATTATATTAATGTGGGTATGATTCAGCTGAATTATATTAATGTGGGTATGAATTATATTAATGTGGGTATGATTCATCTGAATTATATTAATGTGGGTATGAATTATGTTAATGTGGGTATGATTCAGCTGAATTATATTAATGTGGGTATGAATTATATTAATGTGGGTATGATTCAGCTGAATTATATTAATGTGGGTATGATTCAGCTGAATTATATTAATGTGGGTATGAATTATATTAATGTGGGTATGATTCATATGAATTAAATTAATGTGGGTATGAATTATGTTAATGTGGGTATGATTCAGCTGAATTATATTAATGTGGGTATGAATTATATTAATGAGGGTATGATTCAGCTAAATTATATTAATGTGGGTATGATTCAGCTGAATTATATTAATGTGGGTATGAATTATATTAATGTGGGTATGATTCATCTGAATTATATTAATGTGGGTATGAATTATGTTAATGTGGGTATGATTCAGCTGAATTATATTAATGTGGGTATGAATTATATTAATGTGGTTATGATTCAGCTGAATTATATTAATGTGGGTATGAAGTATGTTAATGTGGGTATGATTCAGCTGAATTATATTAATGTGGATATGCTTCAGCTTTGTTATATCAATGTGTGTATGAATTATATTAATGTGGGTATGATTCAGCTGAATTATATCAATGGGGGTATGCTTCAGCCGAATTATATCAATGGGGGTATGATTCAGCTAAATTATATCAATGGGGGTATGCTTCAGCCGAATTATATCAATGGGGGTATGAATTATATTAATGTGGGTATGAATTATATCAATGGGGGTATGATTCAGCTAAATTATATCAACGGGGGTATGATTCAGCTAAATTATATTAATGTGGGTATGAATTATATTAATGTGGGCATGAATTATATTAATGTGGGTATGAATTATATCAATGGGGGTATGATTCAGCTAAATTAAATCAATGGGGGTATGATTCAGCTAAATTATATCAATGTGGGTATGATTCAGCTAAATTATATCAATGGGGGTATCATTCAGCTAAATGATATCAATGTGGGTATGATTCAGCCGGATATGGGCCAGTAGAGGGCTAAATAAAAGGCTCTCCTGTTATTCAGCCACAGTAGACTTTATCAATGTTTTTGAACACTGTCAATTTATTGAGGTTGTCAGCAATGCAGAAGAATTACATTAAGAATAAAAATGTACGCTCTCACATGAACTCTGCCTGATTGTTGTAATTCCCTTGGCCATAGTTCACTATGGCTCATGGTTTAGTGAATAGACCATGAATATAGAGTATACAAATTACAACTAATATATTAAGCTAGAGCAATTACAAGCACAAATAATTATCAAAAGAAAAAATAGATTTTTACATTTCAGGTTCTCTACACTTTGTGACATTCACATACAACATGGCCAAAGGCGTCTGATCTGAGTTTCTCTGGTAAAGTCAGCTTCGTTCTTCACATGCCACCATCAGAAGGGAAAAAAGTGCATGCCAGTTTATCCTCATACCAGGGCTAATAGTCTTTTTCACTTGTGTTTCTATATTAGAAGTGTGGCTGCACATTTCACAGCTTACTCACTGACTGGAATTGATATTTGTAGCAGACACTGCATGGCTTTCAAAACAGAGATGACCTCTCAGCTGTCAAAGCTGGTAACAGGAAGTCAGCCCAGCTGAACGACAATTATTTCTAGTATGTGGCTGACAAACCAGTGCCCAGTAAAGAACAGCTGTGCCAAGCAGCCCACAGAGAATTCAGTTTGTGCACACTCATCAGATTCCTCCGACCTCACCTTACTGCCGTACCGCTCAGTCTAGTTTCTTCAATAAGCATTTACCGGAGTTCTATTGAACATCAAAGCACTTGAAGCTAAATTTGACAAACAGTTATATAAATAATATGGTTTCATGTCATCACATTGTATGAGCAATCAAAAAATTCTAACCTGCCAGCCTTCTTATGGTAATTAGACTTTTATTTTGTTGTTAAACCATACAATATTTACACGTAATTAATATAACAGATAAAACACAAATTCTTAAAAAACACAATGTGCAGATCCCTTTTCTTTCCCTAGATTCACAGTAAAAATAATGTTTAGGCGATCAGATGTTTAGTAAAAAAAATAAATGTTTTAGTTATAAAAGTTATATGTGTGTCCCTTATATACAACCAACATTGCTCTGTGAGAAGCAGTGGGTGTAAGGTAGGTAAGGAGATAATATGGTGGCTTTGCTATTTACTGTAATGCATTACACCCTGTTTGCTCAAACAGGCAGGTGGTGATGGGGCTGATCAGACAGGTAGGTGGAAATATTTGAGTGTTTAAATGTAGTTAAAAAAAATTGGCTAAACAATTTGAAAACAAACTGTTTTACCATTTAACACAAATTTTTATTTAGAATTTGTTCATTTAATATCCAGTGAGATTAAGTACTACAGAAACACATACCGTATTTATGCAAATCTAATGCGCCATCGAACGTAATGCGCACTGCAAATTTTGACACCATGAATCAAAAACATTTTTTAATGGCAAAATGTAATGCGCAGAGTTTGTTACCAACTTATGCTTGCCCTTCACGCTGGATGGTGATTTGGTCCTTAACGACCAAAGCACCATTCGGCGTCTGTGTGTTCCTGACTGCCAATCATGAAGTGATCGGGGCCAGGAGCATGCAAGCAGGGACCCAATCAGGGTCTCTATAGACCCTGTCAGTCCCTGCCGACATCCCATAAGGGATGCTTTAAATGTAGCGGACACTCAGTTTGACAATTCGCTACATTTCCTATGTCAGACTGAAGCCACTCAAAGTGGCATCATCTGACACTGGGGATCCCGCTGCAAGTACCTGCAGCGGGATCCTCAGCACAGCTCATCACGGGGAGCCACGGGTCTAGGCCGTCCTGTTGGTTTTTACAGTAAAATGTAGCCGACGCTATATTTTCTGTGTCATTTACGCAAATCTAATGCGCCATCCCATCTAATGCATGCCATCTAATAAACATTTTGAACCCCTATCAGGTCCTAGTCATAGGCATCTTTTTTGTTTGCAGTACCCCCTTCCCTGTGCAATAAATTAAGATTTTATTAATCAAGGTTTTGGTCCAATAGAACACAGATTTTTTTTTCAACCAAATGATGTGCAACAATATTATTTTTTTGGTTCAATATTTAGTAAATTTTACAATCAATGTAAAATAATAATAGAAATTAAATAAACGCATTCTATGCAGAGAATTCTAAATGATCCTGTCACCAATTCCAAAAAATGACTAAGATTTACCAAGACAAGTGCTTTTTTCTGGTTCTCCCCAAACACAATTTATATGAAATTGAAATATTTGTATGGCAGCTCATGGAGCAGTGTGAGAAAATAGCTTACAGATGTGGGTTTAAAGGCATGAGGGAAAAGATCAGAGATATAGCCAGTTTGCGGTGATACAGAGTGGGAGCTATTCAAATATTTCTTTCCAGCAAACAAGGTATTATACTGTATATGTTGCTCCACTGAGAAAAAGAGAAAATGTATTGAATGTATTATTATTTTTTTCTATACTTTCCACTTGACAGTCCCCACGCTAGTGTGTAAAGGTGCTAATCCCCTAAGAAGAAAAAAATAACTATTTCCTTGAGCATGTTAAGAAATGTAAGCTTATCTGTAATTTTATTTTGCACATAACTGTAAAACTTTATTTTAGATTTATAATATTTGAATTGTATGTTACATTTAGAAATAATGTTTCAATTTGTTATTTTATAGTTCTGTAGCGTTGTTTTATAGTCGTATTTTCTTTCACCAAACAGTGAGGTGAGTGGATCAGTGATTGAAAAAACTTTGAATGCTTGACAACAGCAGTGTGCATGTAGGGTTGCCACCCAGGCATTATGTTACTGTCAGGTTAGTAGAAAATGTTAAGTCTGTGATTTAGCAATTGCATGGCTAGTATTATTTTGAAAAAAAAAGCCAACTCTATGTGCATGTGGTGATCTTTCCTCCAATGCTCTCCTTTCACACAATCAGAAAACAGTCCAGGAGATGTTTACTGATATGTTCTAGACTTTTGCCAGCACTGGAGAGAATTATTGGAAGTGTTTAAGCGAATAGTCCACTAACAGTAGTCCTTTTAGTAGTACTCTTATGGAACTAATTTCCTGTCGTGACATCAATCCCCAGCATGGATGAAAAAAAATGATAAAGTAGTATAAAACAATGCACATAAACTAGTGACATTGATAACTGAAGCACAAACAACGTCTTGATACCACACAGCAAGTTAAAAACAGTGGACTTGGAATAATGAAGCATATGGCTTCTGGGATCAAGGGGTTACATTTCTGGTAGAGGGAATTCTGGATATGTAACTTTTGTTTAATTTAATAAGTGGTTTTGGAGTAGGATAAGGTCATGCCTATTGACCATCAAAGAGGACAGATACCTGTTTGTATGCGAACCCATCTCTCCATATCCAATAACAATGGGCTTGAAACATTATATGGAAATGTATGCAGTTAAACGGACTGTCTAGTGCCCAAAATGCATCTTCCAAATGTTAATGCTTATTAATGTGCTTTCAATGTACTTTAAAATGCATGTTTTACATTTTGCATTGCTTAAAATATAATATCCTTAAAGCTACATGAAATTGTGAAATTATAGCAGTTTGCAAGAAGCTAGGACTGCCCACACTAGCTGAATAAAAGTAATTTCCTTTTTTCTTTTGCTGCCGGAACCAATGAGAATAATTTCATTCAAATGAATGGAATTTCATGTCTCTCTAGTGATGTCATCAGATAATGTGTTGCACTGTTGAGAGATCCTACTGTGTACAAGAGCAAGTCTATCACAGTCCACACAATGTATTCAATTCAAAGAGCACAGGAAGTGACTAAATGAAACAAAACTTTATATTCTCAGTGTCTATATAATCAGTGCTGCAGCACTTGCAGTAAACCTACAGAGTAATCACTGGGGAGGGCTTGAGTCAAATATTAAAAATGTAATCAAATCGCAGTTAAAATAAAGCCTGTGCATTATACAAACAGTAGTCTTCATCTTGCACCAAGTGAGTTTGGGGACCTTTAAGTAACAGAATCTTTGTATGTCTTGACTTTAGATGTTACTGAAGCATGGAACACATTGGTTTTAGATGTCATTTTGTATAGTTGTAATAATAAAAAAATAATAAAAAACAGTGTTATTATAAAATAAAGTTAAAAAAAAACTAAGAACAGAAAACAATCCGGTGGATCGATCCTTGTTCTTGTTGTGTTTAAAGGGGAATTTCCAGGCACCTTTTGACATCCAAACAGAAGGCACTCAAATAGACTCATTGGGATTCCCAGTGTGCATCTGAATGATGTCCCAATGCATCGATATGGAAAGCCACAATAATGCACTTCACATCAAGAAGCACACATGGTTGCATGGCCAAGAATGCCCAATGCATCATCTATCATTTTCAGTGGAGTTAATGCTGGCTATGTAGTATGAATGATTCTGAACATACAACTCTATACTCAGAATTTCAAAAAGACAGGCAGTGGGGTGGATCATGTCTGTTTTTCATGGTTAAACATGCAACAAATTTTTAGCTAGCAAAAATAGGGCTTACTTAACATAACATGTTCCACCATACATAAAACAAATAAGCTGGATTGGCCCTTTAATAATCTATTTTTTTTTAATTACAAAAGAAACAACAAAAATAAATAAAGACCAACGCACTTTGTGTGAAATAACATGTTTAAGGAAAGTATTTAAATAGTAAATACATGGTTGTACTAAGCTAAAGGAAAATGAAATCTTGTGACTGAACCCTTCAAGCTACCAAGTTAAATACTTTGCTTAAACATGTTAATTTACACAAAGTGCGTTGGTCATTATTTCTTTTGTTGAATGTGTTAAAAGAAACAATATGATATTAGTTGTAAATGCAAGTATTAAAAAAAAACATATTGTTACTTCATTATGATGGATCCTTTTACTGGCATAAGACTTGGCTTCATTCTCAGTGGTAGAGAAGGATTTGCAATATGAGCCATATGTTAAGATAAAGATATAGCACAAGCCACATGCTGAGTCCCATTATGTCATTTTTAAACTATTTCCATTGTGCCTAAAAAAAAATAAAAACCAGGGCTGTCATCTTGTTCCAGAAAAGTATAGCACAGTTAATTTGTTTGTTTTTTCATTCTTTCTTTCTTTCAAAATGTCATTGTAAATTATCTGTCAGTCTGTGCTATATATATCAACTGCACAGCACTGAGAAATATGAAGTCACAACTTGAGTTAAATCATGTACATGCACATAAAATACAACAATAAAGATGTATTTTGGCATCGCTAGAAAGGTCTACTCAATATCTGAGAAGGAGAATTGAAATTAAAATCTTTAAAAAAAAATCACCAAAAATATAAAAAATATCGCCCCTGATGCCAGCAGAATGCCACCGGCCCCATTTAAAAAAAAAAATTGTCCCAATTAAAATTAGGGGGCTAAGGCTCGTAAACCTGCCCTCCTAATAATAACCATGGCTGGGAACTGACAAAATGGTTCCCAGACTCCCTAATATACATGGGGGGCCAGGGCAAGTAGCTGTAAGACAGTTGAATGGCTTCCAGTCCCCCAATATGCACAGACCATCATCGATCCACGATGCCCTTGAGTCCTTATCTTTGGCCCAGGGAAAGGATCCACCCAAAAAATACAATCAGTTCACCTTAAAAAAAAAAAGGCGCACCCCCTTTCCTAAGCATTCATCCTCAGCAATGGACAGATGCAGGATGAAATGAATGAATGGGAATTACATTTTAAGACAAAAAATCACCTATATTTTCAAACCCCAGCCTATCATAAAGCTAGGATTAGAAGGCTTCTGATCAGATGGCTTTTTTTCTTAAAATAAATAATATTATAATATCTATATTTTCTTTTATTGAGTAAATAGAAAAGGCACAGAAAGAACGAAGGAACAAGTTATAGAATGAGTTGGGATAGACAAAGTGCCCATAAACGGACATGTGTGTCCATGGCAAGGTCTATAAATGTACATAGAGCATCATTTTATTGTCAGTCACAGTACAAGTCCACTGTAAGATATATTTGTGCCTACCCCTGGGAATGAGACACATGCATCTAGTTTATTGAACTTATAAATATAGTAATTTAGTCACACTTAGAGGACCCTTACTGAATAATTTATTAATTTTATCTGGTTGTTAAATATATAAACATTGGGGAAGTTTTTATATCTTTAGTGAAAACTATAAATATGTATAAGAGAGAAAAATAAAAGAAATTGTACAATGAGTGTATGGGGTAAAATTACTTGATCCAAACAAAACACACAAACTATACCCAATTCAAAAGAACAAAAATAAAGTGAAGGTGCTTAATAGTTATAGGGCTATGGAGACTGCCATTTTAGAATGTTTAGGACAGTAGAGTTTCTTTTTATGCTAACTGCTCCTTCCTGGACTTTCTCCTCCTGGTTCTGAGTGTGTCACATGACATCCGGGTGCTCTCAGGGAGCAAAAATGAGGCAGAGCAGGAAGAGTCACTCCAGTTTCTAGTACGGTGTATTGCTAGACACACAGGGAGATCCTCCAGTGTTTAGTGTAGCTAAACTGTACCAGTGTCATAATAACAACTACAAGCAGCTGAAATGAAGAAAGCAGAAAGTATTTTCTAAATGCCCCTTCTTTCCCACATCCAGACATCCATGTGCATTTACTCAACCAACTTTCACAAGCACAATATGGATAACAGTTTAGGAGACAAACAACTCTGCAATATTGAATATTTAAAATCCTGGACAAAGATTCCCGAGGCAGTTCCTTCAGAATTCAGTTACAAATAAACATTTTTGGCAGCTATGTATTTAATTCATTTCTGTTGAACAAAAATATATTTCATAAATTAATCCATATTGCTCCATGGATTTCAAATTACCAAATTATAGTGTAAAAGAAGACTAGCACCGTTCAAAAAACATAACACCCCCCACCCTGAGACTAGCAGCTGGTAAAATGCCCTTAGTCACATTTAAAACAATATGGTAAGCCCCCTGGGATCATGGCCCCAAGTGCCACTATGGGGCCAATGGAATGCCCCTGGCCACATAAAAAATATATATATATATTGGACCCATAAAATAATTAAATTGGCCCCATGAGCCAATGCCGTGAATAGTTACTTTCTAGTTACATCCATGCTTTCTCATATTAAAACCCTCCAAACCATGGTGCCAATAGCATTTTTTTAAGGTGAAATTTATGTGGACAGCGGCCCAGGGGGGGCATATATTTTTATTTTATGGGGGCATTGCACCAGGGGCCATAATTGTTTGAACTTTTTTAATGAGACCAAGGCCAGCCCTTGTTCCAGGTATTATTTTGGGGGTTAGAATATCGAGAGGGAAGCCTGTGTATCCCCAAGCCTTTTTATTGTAAACGGGTGAAACCTGTCAGTATTGTAGGGAGCACCGTTTTTGTTCCCTACAGCACTCAAATGATTAATATGTCCTTATTTCGGCTGCACATTTAGGTTGCCTTTTTTGAACTGGTATATTAACTGGCACAAATGTTCATTGTTACCAGCTCTCATTGAGTCACTGTTTGGGCGCTAATTACCTTTTTTTTTCTATAAGGTACAGTAATGCACCATTGTAAGTTCAATTTTAGCGGGTACAGGTATGGTTTTACCACACCCAATAATGACATAACATGACAAAGAAGTATATATACATAATGAACACTCATACTTACATTTCCTTAGTATTCTGGGAAATTGGCAGATTTCACCCAAGTGGAACCCATACCTTTTTGTTGGGCACCTTTAAGCATGGGCCCTGGTAATGCCCGTATTGCATAAAGCTATTGTGAAGAAAAGAAACCATAGACACCTCAGATAAAACAGGATGCAAAGATTTTATTTAAAAAAAAGTGTATGTTTGAGGGAAAGATTGTTATAACGTGCCTGGATCTGGTTGTGCATATATACAGTGCCAAAATATTTTATATATAATTAAATTGTATAATGTTATATATTCATAACAGCTCAAGCTCTGACCATTTGTAGACTTACATATAAAAAAAAACAATAAATGCCAATAAAATAACCCAAACACTTCAAAATAGAATTTCAGATTTTCCCTCCCTTTGCCAGTTGATCACTTGCAATGTGTGTTTTATGTAGCTGTGTTGTGAATTGTTAACTTCTTTGTTCTGTTGGGATGAATGATACATCTGACAGGATTCCATAGAGAATTTAGAACTTTGTATAAATAATATGGTAATACCTGGGGATGTCTATGGAACTGAACAATAGACAACCCAAACACATTACCTCATCATGTACCTGCTAGAAGGCTCAGTAATGGTAATCCATAGAGGATACCTATCAAGGGACTCCATTTAAAACACTTAACAGTTTAGCAGTTCTCAGAGTACCATTTTGAATGTGCAAACCCCTAACAAGGCCAACAGGCCTGATGGTACCAACCAGCTTCAACACCAGGATCAAAATAGGGAGAGAGAAGCACTCTGGTAAGCAAAAGATGCCTCGGTCAGTCCCAATGGCTTCCGCTGTAACAATTTGACACTAATTCGGCTCTGCAGTGCTCCCCCCAGATTTGACAGGTTTTGGTGTCGAAGAACCATGTTTAGGTGCAAAAAACATGTAGGCATTTTTTGTCCCAGGCGGCAACTTCATCCGCCCACCCATTATGATCAAAGGCACACAAATAGACAGCAGGGAAGATACACCGACAGATAAAGATATACAGGTAGACAATAGAGATTGATAGACAGACAAGACAATTTGATCTAGCTGTTTCTGTACTACAACTACCATAATTCCATACCATTCAAAAAGCTGGTGGGGAATTAAGGGGTTTGAAGGTCCATAGTTAGATGTCTAGGCACTAAGGCATTAGAAGTGTTGCAGCCCCAGTCCATTGAACTACGATGGAGGCCTGGTGGGCAAATGCTCCACTACCACCCTTGCCACCCCTCACCTGTCTGACTCCAATCCTTGTGATATGATGGTTTTCAAAGTACACAAACCACTTTCGTCTGGATCATCTTCTGTCTTTTTAAAAAAAATCTAATTAACTATGTAAATCCAAGTAAACCAAATAATTGGTGCCCAAATTGCAGGTGCATAAGTCACAAAAATCGTACAATTACAAAATATGACCCTTATGAGATGGAGAAAATAGCATTATCAAAAGATTCAGATTTTTCCCTTAGGGTTCAAAAAAACCTAAAACTGTCCCAAGTTCTGAGCTTCACAATCAAGTAACTTAAATCAGTAAAAATACTTACCTGAAGATGTATACTACCTCTACAAAGATCGCCAACAAATGGTGACATCAGTATTCCATAATGCCTTGAATGCACAAGGTTTGCTAAGCATTATAGGATGGTGATATCACTATTTGGAGGTAAGGGGCCGCACATGCTTCCAATCTAGCATAGGGGTGGTTTATACTTCCATGCTGTAAAAATACACTCTAGAAATGAAATGTATCAGAACTATTTCTATACATTTTGGCACAATGTACGTGTTCATGTGGATATGTACTTGTGTATTGATGACATTCCAACATTGGTGAGTTCATATTTATATACCAACCCCAAATTAGGAGAAAATTAGTACCATAGTCAGGAGAGACTTGCTGAACTTGTACAATCAAATCTGAAGAGTTAGCACTCTTTTAGAGAGATGTTATTCCTATATTGTATCATTACAAAATAAGAAGTGTATTTTTGTAAATGTGAGGTGCTATATAAATCTACATAGAAAAGAAAGCCACTAACACAAGCAAAATAATAACTCATTTGCTTTTAATAACATGATTTTGTGTAGTAGTATTAGCAACATTGTAATGATCTGCCAATTATTACATTCTGCCACATTGATAGCTGCTGATCTACTACAAAAGCAATATGGCCACTCTCACTTGGACAATGCTGTTAATTCAAAGTAACCATCCCTTGTAATTTTCTATTGCAGGGCTATATTAAAATAATTTCGTTACTCTTTTGTAATAACTCTCCTTACTTAATGTGGTATCACACACATAAAAACACTGGAACTGCAGACAGCACATATAACGGCGACAAGAAGGGTTTTTAAAAATAAAAAATAAAGTCCTAGTTCATTTTATAGGGAAACATTTCCCAAATGTTTCATAAATTCTGCAAATGATTTATCTTGAAAAAGAATAAAGCTAGGCAAATGGAGCTTGTTTTCACAAGGCACTAGGACCTGGGAGCAGACTAACCCACCCTGACAGGAATCCCTTGGCTTGAAGCTCGGATAACAAAGGCAGATTGAGAATAGCAGTCATTCCAGCAGCATCCTCAGCTAGTACCAGCAGCAGTGCGGTGAGTACTTGCTTTCTAGTAACATCCATGCTTTCTCATATTAAAACCCCTCACTGACAGAGGGACAGACTGTTAATTCCCCTGCAATCTCCTTATCCCGTAAATACATACATTTAATGAGTCATCAGCTAGCACACACACACACACACACACACACACACACATATATTCACATATACATAAATATATCAATAATTATATATATTTATATATGTATTTACATATACAGTTTAGACTAGAGACATTATTTGATTAGGGTCACTATAAAGTGGAAGGAGATGTATATGAAGGTAAGTACATTATTACTGGAGAGCATCTAGACTATTATAGATAAGGCACGATGCATGGTTAAAATGGTATCCTTCCAATTTCAGGGATGGTATGGGTTAACTATTCCGTTGCCAGAGGCAGGGGTGTGTACCTACTACTCGTTGCAGTGCGAGGGTTTCATCCTTCCAGCACTCAAGGGGTAAACGTGTGTCTGTGCTGTGGGTAATGATTCCCCTCTTTCCGAAAGGTGACAGACAGTGAGCAGATCTCACATAGATTGGTTGTTAAGGCAACAGTGATGGACCAGTATTCAAGTTACAGTTCAATGTCAATTCTTCAGATAGAACTGGGAATTAATAACACAAATTTATAACATATATATATATATATAAGGTTTGATTAGAGCTGATGACAAATTTTATATATAAAATATCCATTGACATAAAGACTGATTTTTGTATTGAAATATCTAGATTATAATTATTATGTATTTGCATCTAATGCCCATCAGGTTCCATGTTACTGGAGGGTGTAAAACAAGAGAAAAATGTGTTGAGTAACATTAAGCACATGGTTAATTGTTAGAAAAAGATGACATGTTTGGAGTGAAAAATGATAAAAAAATGAAAGGGGGGCAGTGCTTGATGGTAGGCATGATTCTGCTTTTCGACAATGAGTGCTGCATTGAAAAGGTGTGGACCGCTATTGTTAATGGCCCCATACAATATTGTAATATATCCCTCAGTGCATTACAGTGGGAGGTGAAAGGTGGTCTTATACTGTACTACATGCAGGGGAGAAAGAAGCAGTCTGTTATCAAATTGTAACCCTTTAGTGGCCATGCAGTAAAACAGCATGGAAATGTGGCCACAATATTATATACATTTTTAGTGTTTGCTTAGAGTTATGCCATTGTTTTAAAACAAGGAGATTGTAATATACACAAGGGAACCTGTTACTTTTTTCCCTTTTGCTAATTTTAGTGTACATTATGTCACCCAGCTGGCAGAACAATTGTCTTTACAATGTGGACCCAAGGAAAACCTTCATGTAGATTTGGTTTGCTGGTTGCTATTGGATTTTATAAGATGCGTAGGAGTGCATGACAGCGAGAGCTGTGCTATTCTTTATTGATCTGTAATCCTTTGTTATTACAAGAAGAGCATGGTTTTGCCCAAGCAAAAAAAAAAAGGTGAATTTCCTTTCATACAGTGATTTGTTAGAGGTCTAGAATAGGTTGTAATCAACATTTAACTAACTCTTAGATATTGCAATGGATAAATACAAATATATGTCCATTATGTATGATATAGACATTGTATGATTGTGTTTATTGTGTACATATCAATTTCTCTATCAAATGCACACACACCTCTGTGCACCTTTACAGCCTAAAATGTATCAATCCTGTGCTTTAATACAAATATTCCTGTCCATTCCTCTTACATTGAGAATACAGTTCCACCAAACTGTACTAGGTTTCTTTTTGAAACTGTTTATTAATTTGGGTACCGAAATAAACTAAAATGGTCTGTAGAATATTTTCAGAGCCTCATATTTAACCACATTGTTATAATTATATAGTCAGTGGGTTTAGAGCAAGTACTCTAACACCTGTACCAATTGCACATGTTCTGGCCACGTGGAATCTACCCCTACCATCCACAAAACCCATGTTATGTGAGATTTTTTTGTTGGGTCTAGATAGGCCCCTTGGTACTATTTTATTTTGTTTCCAATGATAAACCGGCTGCCTAGACTTTACTTACATTACTAGTGGAATAAGCCACGCTATAACTGCCTTTCTTGTTGCATCTTTCAACCATGGCAACTGATTCTTTTGTGTTGACTGAGGCTGCGGCAGAATCAAATAGATGACATCATGCCACATGTAAGAGGAGTGTCTTTATATTTGGGGAATGTGGTGGCAACTGACACAAGAACATGACAGTCATGTACATTGTATGTGCTTTTGACACTGTTAGCAGCAGGTTATATATGTGATAAGCAATATACAGTGATATAGTCATTACAGCATGTGTGATATATGCCCTTTTAAAAAATATCATTAGATACATGTTGAACACAGTATAAAGTGTTATGGGCACACCATGCAAACTGCTGGGTAGTGTAAAACATGTGATGGAGCACAGCAAGGGTATTCATCACAAAAAAATCTCGGCAATTTTTAAAATCATGTAACAGGAGGAGAGTGTGTTCAGCTGCTTGTCCCTTTTTAGATTAGCTGGTACAGGGCGGGTACATCAATTAAACAGGCCCTAATAAGATTGGGAGAATGGGGCGTGTAGTATGAATATTACACATACACTTTTGAATATATGCAAATATAGTGGCTATATCTCACCCACCACTTATGTCTATATGTGATAGTAAAGCATACTGTGTATCCAGCAATAATGTGATATATAATTGATAATCAAGGGCATTGTGTACTGTAGCAACATTATTACATATTTATTTTATGCTAGGGACAGAGGAAATAGAATTAAATATACACATGTTTGGATAATTGTTTAATATGCAGTATATCTACAAAACATTTCCCTCTGCAAAACAATTTGCAATGGCCTGGCTTTCACGATGTACAATTTCCTGAAAGCTTCAAATCTCTGACTGCTTCTTTTCAATCATTCCTTGAATTCCCCTTCAGTTAACGCATCTCATTAGCTGTCAGTCCTGTCTATTCGCCTGTCAAAAGACGAGGTGAGGTTCTGCATCCACGTACTGATCATTATTAATCTGCAAATATTGAAATGAAGTCTTGAAAAAAAAAAGTCACGTGCAGGGCTATTTTCCAGCAATCCTTTTTACACAGGGATTTTTTGTAATCCTATAAAATGCTATTGTCACCCGACAGCTGACATAAGATAAAGAAGTCACCTCAGCTTCAGTAAGATTAGCTCATTAATCTCTGAAGTCCAGACACTGTGGATTTATATTGGGATCAGCTGTTGTGTTGTACATTATTGTACACCGTTTGGCTCAATTAACAATCTCGGCACTTAACTCTGCCTCAGTGCAATCACTTTTTGACATAAATTATTCACAAACTTTGAGTAACATGAGAATGTGCTGGCAACAACTATAAGGAATTATTAATGTTACAAGGGGATTGCTCTGTTTGTCAGTTTCTCTGGGTAAGACTATCAGAATACGTTCTTATCTCTGCATGAATACCTCTTCCAGGTCTCTGAAGTCTGCGAGAAATGGAGCTTGATTTTGGCCACTTCGACGAGAGGGATAAGACTTCCAGAAACGCACGAGCATCACGAATGAACGGGCTACCCAGTCCCACTCACAGCGCCCACTGTAGCTTCTACCGAACCCGCACTTTGCAGGCCTTGAGCAATGAAAAGAAAGCCAAAAAGGTCCGGTTCTATCGTAATGGGGACCGCTACTTCAAAGGGATAGTGTACGCCGTGTCCCCTGACCGTTTCCGAAGTTTTGATGCTCTGCTGGCTGATTTGACCAGGTCGCTTTCCGATAATATTAACCTGCCCCAAGGTGTTCGTTATATCTACACCATTGATGGCATAACCAAGATTTGCAGTATGGATGACCTGGAAGAAGGTAAATAAATAACACATATATGAACTGTTATCAGTCTAGCTGTTTCTGCGCCATATATATGTGTAGCTTTATTCATTTGCATATGTCCCATAAGTCCCTCTTGTCGTAAGATAAACCCTATGTCCTGACTTCATCCTACATCGAGAATTGGAGCACAAATACTGCTCATGATCAGAGGTAAGTGCATGTGCAATTGTACTGCTATGGTGTGTGGTAGTGCTACTGTGCATGCACAGTAGACTTGACACTTCCCCTTTAAAGCCATGCCCCTCAGAATTCCAGGCCAGGAGTTATGCATAGGTTTGGAACTGTGCAAATAGGTTTAAATTATGTTATTAAATGATGTCCCAGATCAGGATCAATATACTTTAAACCAGACTAGAACGTGCAGGACTTACGTTAATTGCGGTCACCCGCCTGTTTTGTTTGAGATTTTCTAGTGGTAAAAAATGATTGCAAACACAACTATTGTTTATAAAATATGGTGCATTCTGCCTGGAAATCAAAAAGATCTATCAAGTCTTCTGCAATGGTTTATTCTGTAACTTGGAATTATTGTAAGAAATCAAACCATTCAGGAATCTTGTACATTTCTTGTAAAGCACAATACGTTTTGATTTGGAACATGGTGTAAACTGTCAGCCAAGTCAACTAATATACATGGAGGATATCCAAAATGGAGATCAAGAAAATATACTGTAATTTTGTGTAATTTTTGGAATATATATGTTGTTCATGTTTGCTGTCTATTTTATATCTGCTGTAGCTGTGTGAGATTTAGTTTGCGGTTCTTGTTTAACATGAAGATGGAGGTAAATCACTCTCTAGTTAAGTGAACATGTCATAGATCCTTTATCTACTTTTCTAAATTAGACTTTAAATGGTTTAGTGATCTAATCCAGTATTCCTAATTCAAGCTTCACTAAGCACCAACAGTTGAGGATTTATTTCTATCTGGTTACTGTCTGTGGATGTAGTGGTTCAGTACATTCAAATGATATGTTTATACTTACATATACTCCATTTACTGACCTATTGGTAGCTCTTGAAGTTTGAGGTTTAGGATGAATTTTGTCACATCTAGGTTTACCAATCCTTTCTGCCAAAGACCTATAATAAGACCTGCAACCACTAGTAAAGATAGTATTAATGATCATATAAATACACACTTTTATTTATCAAGCTATTCCAAAAACATAACACCCAAGTGTTGTCTCTTCCTTCCTTCTATGAAGTTAGAATGTACAGTGTGTGAATATATCACAGAGCTTTGCAACAGTACTTTTACAATTTGTTTGCTTGTCTAAATACAAAAAATGATATTCTTGTCCAGTTATAAGAATAAACCCTGTAATTTGCAAAACCCATATTTATTGGTATTTCCCCAAATAATGATTACTTCTTCCTGTTCTGTGTGCCTTCCTCTCAGAGACACTAATTGGGAATTATGTGGGAAAGGGATTCCCTTAACCTCTAAATTGCTTATTGGTTAGTGGGCACAGGTGCATTTTCCAATTATGTGTATGTCACATCTCAGAGCGGGGAAAGTGCATATATGCAATGTTTGGAGATCAGGAAGTGACACACATGGTGCTGGTGTTAATGTGGATAAAATGGCTTTCTAAAATTGCACCCTCCCCCAGCCTTGCTAGTTAAATTTATTATGATATAATGTATTACCTATGTGTGAACATGTCATGACGGGCTAAATCACATGCACAATGTTTCTATTCTGCTGTCTCAGATATTAATATTATGTCGCTTGCTATTAACTATGAACAATTTAGAGAAGATTCCCCCAGTCCAACTGTTTTACAAGTAAAGAATTATATAACAAAAATCTGTGTGTAGCTTTTTCTTTAAATGCTTTAAATTCCTCTAGGAATCCTATCCTCTGCTTTGATTCATGATTCTGTAGAAACCAGAAAAAGTAGTAATTAATATATTTAACCCTTCAATGGTTGGTGTCCTGAGAGGGATGGTTTCATTACATTTTAAAATGGCTTCTCTACAACAGCTGAGAATGAGCTTAGCACAACTTAATGACATATCTCTCTACATTGTGCCAAGCAGTATAGAACCTGATCAGAACATGTGGAGAGATGTATGTATCAAGGAGGAAGAAGAGAGATGTTAAAATGCAGGGAGGGAAGGAGGGAAGATGATAAGGTGTGCTGGGATGGTATCCAGTATGCTAAATGAAAGGGGAGGGGGGGGGGGGGGGGTGCAGAGACTAGGGAGGAAACTGAGATGAGTAGGTAGATTGGTAGGCTGAATGAAATGATTAGTTAAAGGGTGTGTCATGATGAGATGCATGAAATGAGGGAATTGGTGTGAAACAGCAGGCACAAGAGAAGTGCAGAGATGAGACAGAGGCAATTCGGGGTTCTGGGCTAAGATGGGGAGATGCCCTGGGGTGATTGAAGAGAAGGGGATGTTGACATGAAATGAAAAGAACTCAAAGAGCCGATAGAAGGAAACGTGCTGCTGTTATTTTTAGCAGGGTATTCAATTGACAATGTGCTATGATTAGATGAGATCAACTGAGATGATGGGGCTTAGCCTTCAAGTAGAGACTTTCAAATGAAACTAATAATATTCAAGATGACATTTATAAGCCATTGTTCTTGATCCCAGACTAAAGCACGTTGCTGAATGCATGACTAGCCTATTCCTTGCAGGAGAGCAAAATTATAATTCCCTTTAAATGTTTACTAGTAATCTAGGTAGCTTGATTTATTATAGATAGAAGGATATATCTTTTAGTCTCAAATCGCTTAGAATACATATCTATAAAGCATTAGAAAGTCACAATATGTGTCATAACTTATCACAAAATGTATACATGAAATCTATTATTTAAATAGGATAATGTTGCACTACTTGTTTCAGTAAACCACAATAATCTGAACATAATGTGTGGTCCACTAAAACTTTGCCCACTCATACCATCTATGCCTGCCTCCCAACATTTCAAGGAGCTGAAGAGGGTCACTAGTGTTTTACACATAGTGATCGAAGGATATAACAAATAATTGTGATGACTTTATGACCTACTTATAACTATTTTAGTAAAGGGATACTTTTCACAGGGTTTTTTTGCTATGGAGCTAGTTCCTACACAGCAACTATTCTGAGATCTGAGAAAAGAGGGACACCAGGGATGGAAGAAGGGACAGAAGCATTTTGGTTTGATTGGCCATCCACATGGTGGACTGGATTTATGATGGTCCTAAGCCAGCACAAAGCATCCTGGGAAATATAGTAAATGCATCAGTATAGTGACAAAGGTTAACCATTACTGCCATTGCTATGTTTCTTTTTAAGTCCAGACAGTGTTTGGTAGCTTCAGCGCTTGTATTATTTAAACCACCTATAAAGATGGAGAGGTTTTACAAGCATGTTTTTCAATAAAAAGTTATGTCTTATTTATTACGTTCCAACAACAATTGACCTTATCCAGTCATAATCTGCTCCAAAACACGTGACTGCAAAAATCAACCTTATGTTTTTTAATATTTGGTAACTTTCACTTGTAATAAGGGTGCATATTTTAAAGAACTGTTCATATATCTCTAGTAATGAGTAATATTTCTGATCGTGCTTCTTTTTAGTATAGGTCATTATCTAAGGAGAATAACACTTATCAGGCAAAGATCAAAGATTGAAACTTCAAAGTAAATTGTAATGAAATCTGTAAAGACTTCTAATGTGAGGATTTTCTTTTCATGGACTCATAAAAAAAGCAAGATGTTTTTTAAAATGAGAAACTGTCAGACACAGTATAACTGCTATGGCTAACTAGTCTATCTCTCTGGACCATTGCAAGGTTATACCCCACTTTATAGTCCCAGATATCAGTGATTTTTTACTTTATGAAACTTTTGTTAATCACTAAGCACACAATGATTTAAGCATTTTTAAATAAAATCTTCCCCACCCCTAATGTTGATTTTATATATGTGCATTGGAATGAATAAAGTTCGTTCTAACTTATTTTTCAATTATTCCCTCCCCTCTTCTTCAGAAACAGAGCTAACACTTTTCCTATAACTGTTAGGCAGCTACAGGAATGTGGTTCTTATTATTGATATCCTAGCCCACAAAGATCCCCCTCTTGCAACTGAACTTGGCAGGCTTTAGGTATACTCCCTATGAGATAAAGGTATTATATATTTTGTAGTACAGAAGAGACAACAGCAGAGACATGTGATCAGATCATTGGCACTCATTCTGGTTTGAACTACCTTTCCCATCATGTTTACCAAGTCAAATACTTCTTTGCTGTTTACTGAACTACATTCCTACCTGCTTAGTGAGAGGGAAGGTGAATATATCCATCACTGGCTTCAGCTTGCAGCATTATGGCAGTGCTTGTTTGATGTGTTGTCACATCAAATTGATGCTGTCACTGGACAGCATGATAGTAGACATGAGGGACTTCCCACATACCGTATTTGCTTGATTATAAGACGACCCTGATTATAAGACGACCCTGATTATAAGACGACCCCCCACACTTTGGATATTCCTTTAGGAAAAAAACTAAAAGCCTGAATATAAAACTACCCTATAGGAAAAAAGTTCAACTTGTATAAATTCACATGTAAATTGCTTTTTTAATAAAAATTTATATCAAAAAATGCATTTCTTGTTTTTATTTCCTTTTATGTGCCAATGCTGCCTCTCTCTTTCCCTTGTCCCCAGCTTTGTCTCTCTCCCCCCCCCCCCTTAGTGTTGTCTCTCTCTCCCCCTCCCTTTGACTCCCCCCTCGCCTCTTGTTTCTCTCTGCCCCCCCCTCCCCTTGTTTCTCTCTGCCCCCCCTCCCCTTGTTACTCACCCCCCTCCCTCCCCTTGTCTCTCTCTTCCCCCCTCCCCTTGTTTCTCTCTGCCCCCCTCCCTCCCCTTGTTGCTCTGTCCCCCTTGTCTCTCTGCCCCCCTCCCTCCCCCTGTCTCTCTGCCCCCTCCCTCCCCCTCACCTGTAACTCACTCCCTGGTGGCTAGTGGGGCAGCCGGGGGATGTCTGCACGATACGTGCAGACATCCTCCATGCTGCCCGACACCTCCGTCTATTATGACGGACAGCCGGTCCGTCATAATAGACGGCAGTGTCGGGCAGCATGGAGGATGTCTGCACTATCGTGCAGACATCCCCCAGCTGCCAGATTCTCCCTGGTGGCTAGCGGGGCAGTGGAGGATGCCTGCGCGATGAACTCAGACCTCCCCTGCTGCCGCCCGGCACAACCTCCAGGACTACCTAGCTTCATCATAGAAGTCCCGGCGGTCGTGCCGGGCGGCAGCAGGGGGAATCTGCGCTCATCGCGCAGACATTCCCCTGCTGGGAACCTGGATCCCTGTTTTATAATCTGACCTCAATTTGAGGTCAGATTATAAGACGACCTCGATAATAAGACAAGGGGTATTTTTCAGAATTTTTTTTCTGAAAAAAACCTTGTCTTATAATCGAGCAAATACGGTATTCTTATTACAACCCACATTCTGCGGGTTCCTCTTAAGCATTGGTGGCCCCAGGTTTATAGGGTGTACCAGGATTTCCTGCATCTAGGTCAACTACCAACAGTGGTTTATCTTGGTTTTGTGCTGCCCTAGGCAGATAAAATTCGGGCACCCCCCTACCCACGCTGCACACGCACGACATGCCCCATAACCCACATCACCTCCATTACATGCCCCCATCACCCCCCTTACATGCCTCTATCATCCCCCATTGGATGCCCCCATCAGCCCCATTATATGCCTCCATCACCCCCATTATATGCCTCCATCACCCCCATTGAATGCCTCCATCACCCCCATTACATGCCCCATCACCCCCATTACATGCCACCATTACCCCCATTACATGCCCCCTCACCCCAGGACTTACCCTGATCCCTGGTGTCTAGTGGAGGGCAGCATGGTGTCCTACCATACTACCTGTTCGGCTCCTGGCACACGTCTGGCATCAGAGATTAGGGTCACGTGACCTGTCATCACTCTGCCCCCTAAGGAAAAAAAATGCATGGGCAGCCCGATCTTCCAGTGCGTTTTTTTCTTAGGGGGTTTATTTTCAGTGTTGGGGGCGACCCCCAAAATTTGTTGAACATGACTCTTAAGTTTTTTGTGTTACCCTAACTAATAATTTTAATAATGTCTGGCCTCTGAACCTAATGAATAGTATTTTGGCCATACTCATTAAAAAGTTGTACGGAACGGTGGTGCCCAAAAGGCAAGATCCTCTCATCTGAGAATGGTACAACCAGCAGAAGATCCCTGGTTTAAAGTATATAATCATCTGACTTGTCTGTTATAACTAACACAGTATTTCTATGCTGACATCATTAAACTGTGAATTTCCACAAGGCCCCAGAGACTTTTAGTCATCACAGACGAGTGGAAAGTTCCAGGTTGGTAAAGCACAGTGTCCGGAAAAGGGAGAGATTAAGCTGTAGCTCAGGAGTTGTTTATTTCATTATCTGCCATTCATTTCTGTGAACTATGGGAAAGGGTGGTACAGTGTTACCCATCAGACATGTAAGATTAGAATGATTATGCACTAAAAAAAGAACAGTGTAATAAAGGAAGTTCCTTTATAGTGACATGTACCATTTTTATTACTATTAAAAGCTAATATCAAAACAAATGTTTCTGCAATGGTGGCCACATGGGGCCTATTCACTAAAAGGTGAGTTACAGGTGAGATTAGGTGAGTTGAGGTGAGCTGAACATTTCATCTCACCACTTAGCTATACACTAAGGAACCAGGTCAAACCTGCTAAGTCTCCTTAGCAGGAGAAACTCACACTGATTTCATCTTACCTTATCTCACTGCAACTCACCTTTTAGTGAATAGCCCCATATGACACCAACAATAAAGTGGAATCATAATCCATGCTCTTCACTGGTGGAAGTATATTTTATTTACTTAGTTGCAGCAAGTATTGTGATTTCGGAATCCCAGTTTTGTTTTACATAATGTGTTTACATTTGTTTCTCTACAATGGCATTCAGTACACCTCCTCACTATGTGTAATTAATGAATTAAATTTAGAAAAAATGGCCACAGTGATTGTGTAAGTAAAGCATTTTGTCAATAAGATTCTTATACTTACAAAAGCTCTTATTTAGTTCCTATATAAAAGCAGATTGCGTATACCTGTACCATGGACCCACCACTCACAGAGGTCCAATATAAATACAGAAAATAAAATGATCACATAACATGAAGTATAACTAAAAAATATAGATCTGCATTTACAATAGGTTTGGCTTCAACAAAATATAGATTAAACTGCAATTTGTGCACAATGAATATGACAAAGACATTTTAACATCTGAAATGCGCTGTTAATAAAATTGTTAAAAATAAAATAATACAGTTGGCAGCTTTCTAGACACAAAGTATAATTTTATGTTAAAACACACTATGTATAATAATCTCCAGAATCCTCATAACGTATCATTACTTTCCATATTATATGTGACCTTTATGAATTCTTCATTAAAAAAATGTTTTGTACAAAAATAAAAAAAAGTGTAATCTTTGCAGTATGTACAGATACCACCTATTTGTCAAACATTTCTCTACTTTGCATATGAATAAACAGAAAAATCCCTAAACACAAATTCCACTTATTTGAACTGCTAAATATCAAAGCATCTGCCACTAGGGAAAATATGGAATAATGTAGTGTGCAATTAGGAAGTACACATAACTTAAGTGTTTGCAAGAATACATTAAGATTAGAGTATCTTTGGAATCTGCTGTTACTATTCCGCGTCCTGTTTTAACTGGGTTTGGGTTACCCAGGCTTACGTTACTGATAATGTGATTTAAATGCAGTGCTTACAAAACATCCATCAGTTTACACTGCACTTAACAAGGGTGTTACAAACTCAGTGAAGTATAGTGGTATAAAGCGATGCATATGGTAGAGTGGCCTGCCAGCATGCCTGACTTGAAAGGTAGACTTGTGCCAGCCATTGGAAGACAGCCTTCCCTACAGCTGAAGGGCAGGTTTTGCTTTCCAAAGGCGGGTAGCAATTATTTAACAGAACAGTTTGCTCAAATGCCATTTCATCATGGTTGCTTATTTTGTTGTGCAAGGAATGGTCAATCTGTTTAATCTTTTTCCAGCCAAAGTTAATTGCTACACTGCTAATATATCAACAGAACAATGTTTTTATTGCATATATAATGTGTGTATATATATATATATATATATATATATATATATATATATATACATATAAAACTAATAATATGACTGATATGTTACTACATTATAGTTCACTCTTTTAAGATGCTGAAATAAAAAAAATCACACAATTTATCCAATACTGTGCAAAAAAAGTTACAATGTTCAAGATCTGTGCATACTAACAAATCTTAGTATATCTGGTAGACATGAGGTAATTCAAAAGAAAGTGCCAGCAGCACTTTGGATACAGTCACAATATAAGTCTTAGTTTATTGACGATCATGTATTACACACATATTGGAATACGGGGAGCAAGTATCAGGCATGGGGGTAGTCAGCCTTACACGTTTCGAGTGTGGCTATAACTTTTAAAGAATTAAGGCAAATTCTTCCTTATTTGATTACTATTATGCCAATATAAGTATACTGCCTTCTTTCTTTGTTTGAATTACCCCTGTTCTGGCTACTGAGAGGGTGGTCTGCCTGGAGCACTGGGCAGATTTGCTCAGAGGGTTGGTTTTTTTTCTGTATACATACTAAATAGTATAGTTGCTTAATTGTTGTTGTCTGTGAGTTTCATGAGACCCTGTGGGCACCCATCCATGTCTGTGGCATGGTAGCCTATAAGACAGGCTGGTTTGTCTGCATCATAGCATACAGAAATGTCAAGGAGTAGCTCACATTTGTTTATAATACCAGGTAGTAGACTTGCACACCGCCATTTTATTTTTTTTTCGTTTTTTTTTTTCATCCAGTACAAATTTTGTCTGATGCATTAATTTTGGACAAAATTCATCCATTATCTTAATTTCGGGAATTCCATTTGTGTAACTTCTATGGGGAGGACCAAGGCTTACCATTGAATGAACTAATTTGTGTGATCTCTGAGTAGCCATTGAATTAACTAACTTTAGTGATCTCTGAGTAGCCATTGAATGAACTAACCTTAGTGATCTCTGAGTAGCCATTGAATGAACTAACTTTTGTGATCTCTGAGTAGCCATTGAATGAACTAACCTTAGTGATCTCTGAGTAGCCATTGAATGAACTAACCTTAGTGATCTCTGAGTAGCCATTGAATGAACTAACTTTAGTGATCTCTGAGTAGCCATTGAATGAACTAAATGGTGTGATCTCTGAGTAGCCATTGAATGAACTAACTGGTGTGATCTCTGAGTAGCCATTGAATGAGCTAACTTTAGTAATCTCTGAGTAGCCATTGAATGAACTAATTTGTGTGATCTCTGAGTAGCCATTGAATGAACTAACTTATGTGATCTCTGAGTAGCCATTGAATGAACTAACTTATGTGATCTCTGAGTAGCCATTGAATGAACTAATTTATGTGATCTCTGAGTAGCCATTGAATGAACTAACTTTAGTGATCTCTGAGTAGCCATTGAATGAACTAACCTTAGTGATCTCTGAGTAGCCATTGAATGAACTAACTTTTGTGATCTCTGAGTAGCCATTGAATGAACTAACTTTAGTGATCTCTGAGTAGCCATTGAATGAACTAAATGGTGTGATCTCTGAGTAGCCATTGAATGAGCTAACTGGTGTGATCTCTGAGTAGCCATTGAATGAGCTAACTTTAGTAATCTCTGAGTAGCCATTGAATGAACTAATTTGTGTGATCTCTGAGTAGCCATTGAATGAACTAACTTATGTGATCTCTGAGTAGCCATTGAATGAACTAATTTGTGTGATCTCTGAGTAGCCATTGAATGAACTAACTTTAGTGATCTCTGAGTAGCCATTGAATGAACTAACTGGTGTGATCTCTGAGTAGCCATTGAATGAGCTAACTTTAGTAATCTCTGAGTAGCCATTGAATGAACTAATTTGTGTGATCTCTGAGTAGCCATTGAATGAACTAACTTATGTGATCTCTGAGTAGCCATTGAATGAACTAACTTATGTGATCTCTGAGTAGCCATTGAATGAACTAATTTGTGTGATCTCTGAGTAGCCATTGAATGAACTAACTGGTGTGATCTCTGAGTAGCCATTGAATGAGCTAACTGGTGTGATCTCTGAGTAGCCATTGAATGAGCTAACTTTAGTAATCTCTGAGTAGCCATTGAATGAACTAATTTGTGTGATCTCTGAGTAGCCATTGAATGAACTAACTTATGTGATCTCTGAGTAGCCATTGAATGAACTAATTTGTGTGATCTCTGAGTAGCCATTGAATGAACTAACTTTAGTGATCTCTGAGTAGCCATTGAATGAACTAACTGGTGTGATCTCTGAGTAGCCATTGAATGAGCTAACTTTAGTAATCTCTGAGTAGCCATTGAATGAACTAATTTGTGTGATCTCTGAGTAGCCATTGAATGAACTAACTTATGTGATCTCTGAGTAGCCATTGAATGAACTAACTTATGTGATCTCTGAGTAGCCATTGAATGAACTAATTTGTGTGATCTCTGAGTAGCCATTGAATGAACTAACTTTAGTGATCTCTGAGTAGCCATTGAATGAACTAACCTTAGTGATCTCTGAGTAGCCATTGAATGAACTAACTTTTGTGATCTCTGAGTAGCCATTGAATGAACTAACTTTAGTAATCTCTGAGTAGCCATTGAATGAGCTAAATGGTGTGATCTCTGAGTAGCCATTGAATGAACTAAATGGTGTGATCTCTGAGTAGCCATTGAATGAACTAAATGGTGTGATCTCTGAGTAGCCATTGAATGAACTAACTGGTGTGATCTCTGAATAGCCATTGAATGAACTAAATGGCGTGATCTCTGAGTAGCCATTGAATGAACTAAATGGTGTGATCTCTGAGTAGCCATTGAATGAGCTAACTTTAGTGATCTCTGAGTAGCCATTGAATGAGCTAATGATTTTCATTCATTCTGTATTCGTCCTTTGGTTTTTTCATCCAGCTGTGCATTCATTTTCGGACGAAAAGCAGAAATAATTGACGATATAATTAACCTTGTTATAAAACAAAAGTCATACACAACTGACTCACTATATAGTTTATTAGTTTTACACAATTTTGACTAAATTACAAATAAATCAAGGCTTTAATTTCATCCCATAAAGTTATTTATCTCATGAAAAATAAAAGGAAATTAATAAATTATAGTGAAAAGTAGTCAAGGTTCTTTCCTCGGGGCAAAAGGAGGATTTTTTTTTAGCATATATATTTGTAGATTAGACCAGAAGGACTAATTTTAAATTTCTTGACAGGCATCCAGCATAGCATTTATGAATAGGATACAGAGCAGTGGAATGAAGGCTCTTTTAGATAAGTGTGTTTCTTAGTGAGGCAAAACCCGCTTCAATTAATTTGTAAATCCCATTGAGGCCCAGAAGCTGAAATAAATTAAAATGGATGAGTATGAGATGTGTTTAGGGGGACTGGCAAGCAATGCTAATCTTATAAGCAGTCTAAATTCTTTCCACGCTTCTCAGAACATGCAAAATTGGGGAGATTTTGAAAGACTTTAATGCATTACTGCCGGCCCTGGCAGCAGTAGTGTTAAATCCTGCAGAACCTGGCCGCATGTTTATAGATTTCTAATAAAAGCTAAAAATATTAAGTACTGTACATGATTTACATTGTCAAGGTTTTTTTATTTCTTAAAACAGCGATTTGAATTGAAAGAACTGTATAACTGATTTGCAGCTGCAGGCTTTTTTAAGAGAGGCAATCTATTGTGGACTACTGCTTTCAGACTGCATTGTTGCTATGGCAACCACTTGAGGCCTACCTTTCTCAGTCTTTATACAATGGCTGCTTTTTAAAGCACAGCTTTCCAGCTTAATTTAGACATTAATGTGACCCTGGGTAGGTGGCCCTTATGTGCCATACTTTTGACTTAACCATGTAGGATTTTTGAAGGTCAGATATTGAACATGTCAAAACATCCTGTGTTAAACCGTGCAGAATGTTGCCAATGACTGGTGTATTGAAGGGGCATGCTGAACAAATAATGAATCAATGGAAGCATTTAACCATTTATTAATAATTTGTAACACAACATATACTACTTGAACAAAGTATAATGAGAGAAGAAGTATAGCTCTTTGGTTAATAATACTACATTAGTTATCCCTAATACTTGAGGTTGGGATGGAGATGGCCTCAGCTAATAACACACATCCTTGCCTAATTAAAACCCATGATATAAACACTTTGGTACATATTTGAAAAAAAAATGTGCTACATTATTTTGTGTTAATAATTGTCACGCAATTTGCATTTTACCTACAAATTTCACATATGGGTGATGACCATCCTATGTGCAATATGGCATTTATCTAAATATCCTTTATAATTGTTAAAAACACAGTTTTGTTTGGACGGCCAGCTGGTACAATATGGCATAAGACCTAACATGTTTCATTAAACAGCTTTAGTTACAGATAATCTAAGTTACAAATAAAATACATGTTGGTACATAAAGTCCAAGGTATGAAATATAAAAACATTGGAGGTTATGAATAACCACGGAGCAGACACAGATAGCGCCAGATAAGGGCGCTATCTGCGTGTGTGGCTATGATTAAAGCAGACTTCCGACAAAGTTTGGGGAGTCTTTACTTCGTGCGCCAGATGTATAACAAAATTCGGCACCGAATACCTAACAAATGGCGATTGTGCCTTTTTCAACTTCTTTCAAAAGTATTACGTTTTATACATAACCCCCACTGTGTTCTTTTTCCTTCCGTTTATTGTTGATCTGTGTTATAAATTTCTCCCAGCATCTTTCATATCAATTCCTATCTAGTCACAGCAAACCACCAGCAACGATGAACCAAGAGTCAGGAGCAAGTTTACAAATTTAGGTGACTATTGTTAGTTGGGATTAGGAGAATGACAAATACTGAAATAGGGCCTTCCACCTGATTACAACGCTTATTAGTCTCAGACCGCCTGAGGACTATGATTTAAGTGACTGGGTTAATCATAATTTACCAGTTAAGTTTTTTTTTTTTTAAAAGTAATCTGTCTGTTGCTGACACAAGGGAAAAAAACTTGTCTCCAGATCATATGGCATGTAGAAATAGCAAGTTACATACTGGATATATAGTATATTGGGTCCATTGTAACAACCATGTATGTTAAGCGTGTTTTAATGTGAAAATGAAATGATTTCAGCCTTTTACAAGTGAAGATTGCACAAATCTCTATACCATTTTTTTGGGGGCGGTCTGCAGTATCAGTGACTCAAGCACCTGGACTGGAGTATGATGGCAGACATGAAAAAGCAAATAATCAGGGGAGGAGATATCTGTGCAGGGATGGACTAGCATAAATGACTGTGCAACACATTTCACCTTGAAATTTGTATGATTTAGGTCAGTGGCTTTTTTTAAACTGCGATATCCCACGTGGCCACTAGGCAGGTAAAAGCTCTAATACATTCATTTTAGTGGATAGGTGTTTCCCATATTTTTTCTACACGGTCTACACGTTACATGAGTGCTAGAGGTCTGCATGTGCATGTCAAAAATATTAGGGTGCCATAATCCTGAGGCAGCCTGCCTCTGCAATTGTACCTTTGGGTCTGTGTTTTGTTTCTTAAACTAGAACATCCTAGAAAGAGACGTATAAAAGTGGATGATTGACAAATCTGTCTCAAAATTGATAGAACATTTGGCATTAAACCACATTGTTTTTCTGCTGTCTATCAGTTTTTACTAAAACCTTTAGCTCTCTAATATCTTCTTCAATAATTAATAATTCACTTCACATTTCCAGTGCGTCCATTCTTACCATATAATACATGTTAAAGTTTAAAATTAATCTATTCACTATAAGTGGGTTGCAGGTGAGTTGATGTGAGATTAACATTCCATGGTCTATTCACTTGAAGGTGAGTTACAGGTGAGTTGAGGTGAACATTTCATCTCACCAGTTAGCTATACATTGTGCATAGGCATGGGGGATGTTGGAGAGCATAATCCTACCTATTTTGCTTATTTTGGTAACTCTTAAAAAACTGAATCCCTGAAGATGGCCCAAACTTGGCAGAAATTGACAATTGTAGGCAGTTCAATTCACCAGATTGTATAAATGGTACAGGTCAATTAACACATCATGTAATATAAAATACACATCTCACATACGCCACTAAGTAACCCCAATCAAATTTAGAAAATAGCCACATAAATATATATATATATATATATTTACATACATGCATTACCATATATAATTTTATACACCGCCATAGCTCTTGTGGTATAACAATGCTGGTGATGTCATGTCAACTATAGAAAAAATAGTGATAGAAGTGTGGAGCTACTTAAATGATAAAAAAAACACTCTAAAAAATAGAGAAAAAAAGCTGCTCACAGTACAAGAAAGACAACCAACAATCCTCTTATGACCAAAGTGATGTACAAAAAACTAGAGCGTTAAAGTGTGTATTAGATAAAATAAAATAAAAATAGGGAACATAAATATACTTGTGTAGATTCATATGTTCTTTGTGTTAGAAATTCTTCACTATGGACAGGTTTCAGGCAGAGAAATATGCAAAAAAAGGAACGAAATGTACACATATTGTTACCTGTATCAATTAACAGATTATAATGTAGTAATAGACTTTAAGGATAGAGACGAAATATATGGTGACCGATGGTCTAAATATTTGATGAAAATTAGAAATAAAAATTAAATAAAAAGCTTGAAAAGTAGCATATAAAAATATCCAAAACTTTAATCTATTAGTCCGAAATGTAATAATAAAAAAAAAAATAGACCTAAATATACAGCTGTATTAGAACTACTAAACAGATAAAAAACAAACAAACACATAAGACCAAACGCAAATTAAATAAAAATAAAATAATAGCCGTGTCTGAAGGCATGTCAACTATAGCTTGGAATCACACCACCGGTTCTTGTTCACTGTTAACAGCTGTTAGATTATACGTATACTCCCCCAATCGTGTCACTTGTATCAGAGTACCATTTCACGTCCATAGTGGACAATGGTGCATTGCAAAGCTATGTGACCATCCATAAATGGAGCAGTTTGGTTGCCAAAACGTCGGCACAAAATTCAGTGGTCTCTGAGTAGCTCGAATTCAAGGGTTTGGTCTGAAACGCGCACCTCTGATTTTCCATGAGTCGACCCATTATTTTAACAATTCTCCTGTAGTTTGAAATTGATTCGGTGACCGCCAAAAAGGGGGAACTGAAGAGATAGACAAGACTGTTTCTACAACAATAGCATTACATCTATTACACTTTATGTACAGGTTTTAGGAGATAGGACATGATCTGTTACTTCACATAAATATACTTACCTAAAGAACTTTTTTATCTGCCATTGTAGGTGATACTGTGCCTTTAAGTAACTTAGTTTCTGGGTTCTCTCCATTTTAGGCGAAAGCTATGTTTGTTCATCTGACAACTTTTTTAAAAAGCTTGAATACACCAAGAATGTCAATCCTAACTGGTCAGTCAATGTGAAGACCTCAGCTGCTCAAAAAGTCCCACAGTCACTTGGAAGCTGCAACAACCAGTCCAGGGAGAACAAGGACTTTGTACGCCCCAAGTTGGTGACGATCATCCGCAGTGGCGTGAAACCACGCAAAGCAGTGCGTGTCCTCCTGAACAAGAAGACAGCTCATTCCTTCGAGCAAGTCCTCACTGATATTACTGATGCCATTAAACTGGAAACAGGAGTGGTCAAGAAACTATACACCCTTGATGGAAAACAGGTAAGATTAGATTTGTATTGTTGTCAAAGAGTAATTAATGCCTAACATGGTTTAATAAATTCATCCTGTCATGTTGATTAAATTACTTGTTAGATGATTAGTTAAACGAGGGATTGGTGGGAGGAAGTAAGCACTAGGAGATTTTCTTCCTGGAATCCATGAGGGTTTGGCCTGCTATCTGACAGACACGCCCCATATCTCCCAACATTTCAAAGGGGAACACATTTTTTTTCTTGACGGGGGGCAATGCAAGGGAAGGCTGGCAGCCTTTGGCCCGAGGAGCAAAAACAATTTAGTGACCAATTTTGCAATTTCATCAGCTGACTTGTTATCATCAGAGACAGACACGTACAGAGATTGATAGACAGATCCAGAGATACACAGATAGTCATTCAAGACAGATATATTTGCATATAAGGTGTAGAGACTGCTAGACAGACAGAACAATTAGATAAAAAGTGCTACACACTAAGCCTAGGTGTCCAAATACGGCCCTCCAGCACTATAACAATTCCCTACTGTTCTAGAAAGCTTGTGGGGAAAAGCACAATTAAGCCCTTGTTAAGGAGCTCCTTGAACATGTTCTTGTATATTAAACTGAAAGACTAGTAAGGGAGCACTTCACCAGTCCAGAAGCAGACACTAGAGGAAGCATGTTTCTTAGTGCTTAGTTTCTTGTTGGATTAATTGGTAGCATATTTCATTTTAGTTTTGCAATGTTGGCATCCTACCACTCTTTACTAATGGTCTGCCAATCTCTCTGCTGGTGAACCCGTTAAAAGTGACATAGAAAAGTAGCAAATAATAAGCTTTATAAACTAAATGAATGTCTCTGCAAATCTTGAAAAAATAACAGGCCACACCTGTTTTTTAGTTTTCTTTTGTATGTAGGATTTTGGATGGTGTCACTCTTATGTATTTAAGAATCCCAAGCATTATGGTAGTTGCAACAATTAAATCCTCTTTACCGGTATTTATTTTCCAACTCATAAGCTATCCCAATGTAATATTATTCTAGTGTATAAACATAGTACCAGTATATTGGATTACCCAGAACCATTTTTCACAAATCCCCACCCCCTGCACTCCCCCACCATAACACACCTTGTTTTGTTATGTTCCACCAATAAATGGGAGATATTTTAAAGAGCCAGTTCCTTTGTGAACATTTGCAAAACAGTCCTACCCTAGCCATCAATAAAATCATAATAAAAATAGAGTGCAACCGGGAACATTGAGTGTCAAAGCAGCCAGCAATAAATTTCCTTGTAATACAAGTTTCATTTCATTACCAAGAATGTCATGGGACTTTCTGAATGTGAATTGTAGGCTTTGTACTACAAGCTATCCACTAAAAATGAACTGATGAGTTCCTCCTGCGAGAAGAAGAGTTGGCCCTGCATAATGCCAAGGTTTAACTGTGCATTGTGTAGGGCCAAATTACCTATTCTAGCAAGTAATTCACACTAGGTTTGTACCTGCACAAAGATTTCCATCACAACAATACCGGTAATTTATTGGGATTATCTCCCACTGTCAGAGTGTGTATTTTCCATCAGGATCATGGTATTGAGTATCCCTTATCCTGAAATCCGTTATCCAAGAATTATTTTTTATTTTGACACAAGTTGCAAATTCAACACACACCTATCAGAATCCAAGTACACAACAGTGTATCATCATCCAGTCCCCTTAAGCCTCATTACAGCGTGGGGGCAGCAAACTCAGGGACCGCCCGGGTGGCAGAAGCCCTAGCTACGCCACTGAGTGCATGCCTCATGTGTTCGTATAATCAAACATTTTCAGATGAATGAACGTTGCCCTGGAATTTAGTGTTTAATGCGTGAATCATTTGGTGATGAGGCACTTTGATGTCTTCTTAAAGACCTGATCTAGGAAGTCAGGTTTCTGGGTTCAGACTCTGTCATTTTGCCCCTGATTTTGAAATGGTTAATGGTCGTGAACTGGAAATAATGGTGACATTAGCATCCCGTTAACTGGCAGACATGATGTAATGGACAAGACAATGAGAAGGCCACATGTAATGTTCCTGGTGAGGTCATTGAAATGACATCATAAATCAAGGTGAACTTGCAGTCATCTCATTTTTATATCCTCATGCACTGGCGAGTCCTAATAAAGTGTGAAGCCAGCCATTGCAATGAAGATTTAATACAGGCTCCCTGCACAACAAAGGCAATCTAACGGCTTTCCAGACAAAGTATGGATTACAAACAGTGTAAATTAATTACAGCCAAAGCTTTATTTTTCATTCTTTTTCTAACAATGAGCATTATGAACACAAACTGTGTATCTTTAGAAGTATCACATTCAAGGTTCTTTTCCCTTGCTGATCCTAGCTTACTATTTCAGCATCTTCTAAAATAGGCTATTGCCCAGCATGATGAATCCTGCATCCATTATTACTTCAGTCTTTTATAGAATCACGTAGGCGCAAAGCATAGTGCTCCTTCTTAGACATACAAACAAGTCTTTTAACTCAAGCACATTTAAAGTGGTACTAAAGGATATTTTTCATCCTGAGGTTATCAATGTTTGGTTATTTAATAACACACTACAATAGAAGAAGTTACTGATAATTGATAACTCAAGTCACTGAATAGAGTCCATTGTCTTTATGGACATTGGAAATCATGAATTTGAGGTATCACCACCATTTAGGAAAGTAACATTTATTCATTTGGATCAAAGACTCTTTCTGGAGGCAGTACAATGAAAATTGTTGAAATTCGAGTAGCCAATACACAAATTAGATCTACTTATTAATACATGGCTACTTACTAATACACAGATCAACAATCGAGCCAAATGGTGAGATTTTCTTTATAATGTATATGTTTTGACTACATTTTTGCCTAGGATTTTATTTTATTTTTGTTATTCTGCTAGTTTGTACCTTATTTTATATTTTCTTCATATTGATGTTCTATGAAGTGCAAGTTCTTTCTATTGTGAAGTTTTGGTTTATTACTGATAATATTACCGTTTTATATATATTCTTTAAGGAATCCAGTGTGACCTCACTAGTGAGGGGAAATGGGCAGGTAGAGGGGATATATATGTCCTCTCCCTGCCCATTTTATATATATATTTTTTCTTTTATCTGCCCATTTTCCCTTACTAGTGAGGTTACTCTGGATTCCTTAAAGAATCTCTCTAAGAGGAAGAATCTGTATATCGCAATGCTCTGTATTTCCTCAGCTTAGGAATTAAGATGAATTTGTCACAAATACTTGATAAACAAGTCCGTCCAGGAGCTTTAATAATAATAATAATAATAATAATAATAATAATAATAATAATGATGATAGATTAGGAAGATATAGATGTATAACAATTCCTAACTTGTATTAGTAAAGTAAAACTTAGTCCATTCATAAAGAAGACTCCAACAGAAGCACACGTTATACAGACTGGATTTAAGAAAAACAAAGACAGTGTGGACAGCGGTATGCAATGAAGAAAGGCTCTTATACCTTATTGCTTCCAAAACCTATTTATTTATTCAGTATGTTAAAAACAGTGGTCTGGTACATACCAGATATGTGACCAGATAAATATGTATACCAGATAAATAACTACTCAATTTGTAGCTAAAAAAAAATGAGTCCCCCCCCCCCCCTCCTCAAAATAGAAAAAAAAGAATATTGTTTAACATGCCTACAGTATTTTAAAATGTTTCTTTTTTTTTTAAAACCAAGACACAGAGCTTATATCTGGCTTTTGGGAAAAAAAAAAAAAAGAATTGTGAACTGATTTGCTGTAATTTGCGCACAATTCAAACTAATATGCCCAAGTGACTGTATGATAAAAAAAAATGTAAGCTGTTAATGTTCTTTGGACATATATAACTGAAAGCACATATATTTAAAGCCACAAAGGCAAAGTTCAGGTTCCTGTCTTACCTGGGTAGGCAGGAAGATACCATCGCGAGGCCTTGCGGTTTCACATGACCCTGTGCCAAACTGGCCATGCCTCTACAAAAGATTTTCAGGTATGAGTTCCACAATGCCATTCAAAAATTTGGGATCACTTGGAAATGTTCTTGTTTTCCATGAAAGCATAAATTAAATGAGATGCGAACTGAATAGGAAATACAGTCAAGACTTTGACAAGGTGATATGAAGAAATAATGATTTTGATTCCAAAGGCCAGTTTTATTTGTTCTTTAATCACCACACCAGTTTTCATTGATATACTATATCAATGAAATTTTATATATATATATATATATATATATATATATATATATATATATATATGACCATAGTCATTTACAACAATAACTGTCTACAGTGTATTACTGATCCATTTGATGTTTTTTTAATGTATATTTTTACATTTGTTTTCCTTTCAAAAACCATAGTGCTAAAAAAAGTATTCACTTGAAAACTGCTGTGCAGATTAAAGAACCAATAAAACTGGTATTCTTTATAATATAAATACATATCTAACCCTCAAATGTCTTCACTGTGTTTCCAATACATTTTGCAACTCATTTTCATGGAAAACAAGGAGATTTCTAAGTGACCCCAAACTTTTGAATGGTAGTGTGTGTGTGTGTATATATATATATATATATATATATGTATATATATATATATATATATATATATCTTTATTTCTCTTGGCATCTTCAAATACAGAGAACGCCACCCTTTACAAATCAAATCACATATAAATCCACGTATTCAACTTAATTAAGCTCATCAATCGCATTTCTAACATAAATGAATACAGAACAAAATATGGTGGGTTGGAAGGGGAGGAGACGGAAAATAAATGAAATAAATAATTAAATAAATAAATAAATAAAATAAGAAAGGGAGGGAAAAGAAGAAAACACGGCATGGGAGGACAGAGCCTTATTATCTATTTGTCCCTAACTATCTCTAACAGTCTCCCTACCCTGTCCCTCTCCTACTACTACCTTAAAAATAAAACTCACTCACTCTCTCCCTACTCTGACCCCTACATATCCCCACCCTAGCCCCACTCTAATCCTATTCTGTCTCTCGCAATGAGCATAGTGGGGAAAAGCGGGATGGAGAGGGGAACGGCAGGAAAAGAAGAGAAGAGAGGGAAGAGGAAGAGGAAAGTGCATTCTCATCTTCGATACATTTCTATAGCCAAGGTATTTTAATCCTAAATACATTTTTATTTACAATCACACAATAACATCAAAAAGAAAGAAATAGAAAGGGGGAAAAAAGAGAGAAGAAGAAAAAAAAAAGCTAGAATAATACCCCGAAATCTATCTCTGTTCATGCTTATAAGTAAATTCACAAATCATCTTCCATTTCCATCCCGACCTCTGCGGTATAGTCTATAAATTGATCCCATTGTGCCCATCTCTCTTTATTCAAACCACAGCAACAGGGTCCTGATAGAGCAGTTCCTCAATCTCCCAAAGATTATTTATCTGTCTAATCCAATCTCTTGTAGAGGGCCTCACTTTTTGCCTCCACTTAGATCTAGCTCCCACAGTCTGCAAAACTATGGTACTTCAGGGCCCTCTATGGCCGTCAAGATTTTATACATTTTGGAAAGGGTTAGTGTATATATTAACCTTTCTGACTTGTGCTTATTACATCCAAGTAAGTGAAGTCCTTTAGTGCCACTGCTCTTTTGCTGGCAATTGTAACACATGGTTTAACTATAATCACACAGCTCTTAAATTGCATGGTGGAGATTTCAGATATGCTTTAATTACATTAGCATTTATTTAAATAGCACCAACAATTTATGCAGCGCATTGGTGCAAAGTATAAAAATGGAGTAACCAGCAAAAATTAGACAAACAGATTAGGACTAAAACATGAGGAAGAGGGCTCTGCTGGTAAGCTTATAACATAGAGGGAGCGAGGAACATGAGAAACATAAAAGGAGTGAAGAGATAGGAGTAAAGGTGGGGGAGGATAGTCAACAGTCCATCTTCTGAGGAGATTGGGTCTGGAAGTTGTGATTGTGCATGAGAGAAAACATTGCTATGAGATACTAAACAAAGGATGTGGGAGAAGATTGGAACCAAATGTAAGAGTGACAAAAGATAGCTAAAGGAAGTAATAAAAGAGAGAAACATTTCAAAATGGCATAAACCAGAAGGTACAGGAAATAATATATTTTTGACACTGAGACCTGAACATAAATCTAAAGTAGATGGTTTCTGGCTGGATAGGTATAAAGCCAGAAACCATATACTTTTGGATTTATGTTCAGGATTCTGTGTGTCCAATTGCTAGGGGACTGGTCAGGAAAAAATATTGTCTAAAAAATGTTTTTACATGAACAGCTGTGAAAATATGAAGTAATTTAAAACATAAAACAACTTTATACATAGCCTTCATATTACCTACATAAAACTGAATATGTCTATTAAATTGTGTTTACAATATACGTGCATTTTTACTAAAGTTGATTACATCATCAATGCATTATAATTTATGTATGAACGCTGGTTTTCAAGGTATCACACGGGCATCCCGTCAATATTTGTGGCAAATGGCTGGTCAAGAGTAGCTCAGCTTGCAGTGTCATACCAGGTAGGCCTCATGCAAGGCCCCCAATGCCTTGTAATGAAAGATGGAAAAGTATCAATTGTGGGAAAAGAGGTAATTAAAGAGGGGTATCGTGGATGGGAATTGTCCAAAATTATTTTAAGATGAAAAGAACACTACCATGGCACAGTACCAAATAATACCAAAATAAGGTACAATCCCTGCCACAGTCCACTTCCCAAAATATATCAACACATTTCGCAGGGATCCTACCTGGCTTCCTCAAGAGAATGTATGTCCTTGTGCAGTGCCTTTAAGGTGTCAGCAGTCGCTAGAGGAGAATGTTATATTTTTATTCACAATGTTATTATAAATATAGCACACAAACAACAGTTTTCTGTTTGTTCACACCTGGTCTACAAATCCAGGCTTATTCATTACTTACCCTTCTATTGTACCATATGCCACATTTACTGGTTTATATTGTAGTTCTGGAAAATAATTCTGTCTTTTTCCCATTGTCCAGACTACATTGTTGTTCAAAATGATAACTCTACACACAAAGAATATGTTGTCATGATCCCTGGAGCCGTAATCAGTATTATTATCACTGTGTGATTACTGTCTGGAAAAGCATCAAATAATAGGTTTTGTATTTAATGTTTATGTTTAAGTGTCGGGTATTGATAGCACAAGGCCATCCTTTTCTACCACTGGTTGTAAATCATTCCCATGTTGTATAATTAGAAAGTGATTATAACCGTGCAAGTATTTGAAAAAATATTTGTCAATATGAATGCATGACCCAGATAGCTTCGATGAAAGGATCAATATTGGACAGAGTTCCCCGTAAAACAGATCACCATTTGGGTTAAATATGTAAACCTGATCTGAAACAATTGGATTATCTTCCATATAATATGTGTCCTGCAATGTCGAGAAATTGGAGCAATGTGATAAAATATAACAGTGTGAATGTTGCATTATATATGGTAGTTTTTAGAAGAACCAGATGCTATAATTCTGGATCTATGTATGATACTGAGATTTAAATTCCTTGAATTTAGTACATGTAACAACTCCGGATAAAAATCAGAGCAGCTGTAATTTTCAACTTAAAGGATCAAACCAATCTGGAAAAAAAACAGGGCAAATAAATACATTTGAAAACTGATACTTTTGTGTCACTCATATCCATCTTTTTATCCCTTCCCAAATTTCCCCAAACTCTTAAAATAACAAAAAATGCCAAATTTAATATTATTAAGAATCTTTTGAAGTTTGAGTTTTACAATAAATTACTACCAAATAAAAATATAATAATAAAATTGACACTATGCATTTATTTGTCACAGTTTTTCGAGCACTTCATTTGAAATCTTACCTCTTACCTGCTGCTCCTGTATAAAATTGGAGTCCTTAATATCTCTTGGGAGTCAATAATGGTCCCACAGAGAGACCTTTGAATACACACTGCACATGTTGCACTGCATCTGTACTGATCCTATTACAGGCTATGTATCCCTTATCCGGCAATTGTATTTTGGATTTCACCACAAGTTGCAAACTCCACACATACCTGTCAGAATGCAAGCAGTCAAGCGTTTATTCATTGTCAAGCCCCCCTTGAGCTGCAATAGCTTTTCCATGCATACTCAGAGTGCCCCATGCACACAAAGGGTAATACAGTAGTATATGTGCAGTCCTAATGTGCCAACTACGGATGCCACCTGGCCAGTATTTTACCAGCAGGCAGGTAAATAATTGTGTTGAACCCAACGTTAAGTCTATGGACGTAGTAGCAAGGCCGGAATTATTTTTTGATGAAAAGGTGGCAACCCTAGCGCAGGTTCTCAATGATGCGTCACATCACAGCTACATCACAGTAACAGTGATTTATTTTCTCTATACAGTATTTGCATTGATATAACTGTATTTCATGAGCGCTGAGAGGCTATAATATATCTTATTGGTGAAAATAATCCAATAACTGAAATGATCCGTGCTGCAGTCGGGGCCTGTTGTATGCTAATTAATTATAAATAAAATAATTCATAAATATTTATTTCGATGAACAAGACTAACTGAACAACAATACATTTCTTTGATTCGAGAATACAGATAAATTATGTAAAGATGAATACCAAAAGACATTGTGATATTATTACACACTATATCTAAAAGGATATCACAAACAAGGTTACAAACATGCAACTGTTATGCTCTATGTAACATTGTATTAATTAGATAACATGTGTACTTAACTTCAGAGAGGTTCAGCAAAGCACATGACTGTGTCCAAAATGGCTCTTGATTCCAGGTTGATAAGGACAATGTTGAAAGAGGTTTTGCACCAGTTATTTCTATCTGGGTAGACAGCTCTATATAAATACACAATGTAATCATAAAAACAACAAAGCACCTCCACACCAGTCAATGTATAATAATATAGCAATTTAACATAAAAATAGACAAAAAATCAATATATAGACAGACAATATCAATAATAAATATAAAAAAAATGAGCAATAGGCAATTCCAATTAAAATTATCCAGAATTGTGAGTAACCACGGGAGGCTAATACAATACAAACTGGCAAAAATCAGACGGGATACAAAGAAAGTAATACACACCTAAAATACCCGAAGTGTGCTAAATACAATGAAAAAACCTGGGCAGGTTATATACAACAGGACACAAAAGGCGATGCATTTTGATTCCTTCCCCAGCCTCAAAGATGGCATCCGTGCTCAGGTTTTTTCATTCTGTAATTCTTTTTGCTGGGGTTTGTATTAATTTATTAGTTTTTACCATTAACCTTTAGTGGTGTGCACTAGGTAGGCACTTCTTTTCTTTATTTTTATTGTTAGGCGCAGTGTAGTTTTCTCTTTTTAACTTTCTACTTTTACTTACAGTACTAGACACCAAACTAAACCTTAGCTTCTTAGCTCTAACTTCTTGCCACTTAAACAAAGCCCAAGATGAAAGCACAGCTTCCTGTTTCATACTTTATATTAGCAAAACTTTTCAGAGCTCTCATTCCTTCAAGAAATGCTCCTTCCTGCTGCTTCCACATGTGTAAACTCTCCTTCCCCCATTTCAGCAAATGTCCAGTCTCTCCTACCCTCTCCCATCAAGTGGTGGAACAAAAGGTCATCACTCCCTAGTGACACCTGTTGGTAGGAGTAATCACTTCTTACAGTGCTGCAACATCAGGTATCAAATGGATGCCACAGTCAAAGGAGGGGTTTATCTAAAGGGAAGTACTTCATATCATTAATATACACTTATGAAGTTGCGTCTGTGATATGAATCACTAATTAATGATGACGCAAGCCATATCCAATACAGTCCGTTATCCAAAGTACTTTTAGTACCAACAATTTCAGCTAAGGGATACTTAACCTGCATACATAACAAAACAAAGGTGAAGGACTGCAGCAGAAAATGTTAAAAGAAACTTCCAATAACACCTTGCATACACGTGTATGCAAAATGAAAACATGTGTTGTGTACATGTTAAACAATAAGAGATGCATCAAAGTTAGTTTGATGCCTGGTATGTCCCTTTAATACCGAGACAATATCATTAAAAAAGAACGGAAAATTAACTTTCTATTTTAACTTGTATCATTGGTGATACTATATTATTCCATAGCTGACCTTGATATTAAAAACGTCCTAAGTATATAAAACAAACTAAACATCTACAAATTCATAATAAAAAAAAAATATATTTTAGATGAACATCCTAAAGATTCTCTGAAAATAACAAAATTATATAGAGAAAAAACATAGTAAGCTATTAATAGGGAACCTCAAAGTGCGGATCTTGTGTTGGCAGCCATAGGAAAATCGACAGAGACAGCTGACATATTAATACTGGAAGCAGGAAAAAATGCGTTAAAAGATTAAAATGAGAAGCCGCTACTAAAAAAGCTGAGTTAACGAAAACACTAAGTTTAATCTTTGCATTAAGATGTGTGGCATGAATTCTTACATATCTAGTACCTTATCAACTGCTGCAGGCTGCTGGATTACATGTAAATTAGCCATGGCAAAAGCTTTCATTAGACAGCAGATTCTGAATCGCCAAAATTCATCGCAGTAAAACGAAATGCCCCTCTGTGTGAGCTAGAAACAATAGACTAGACTCTTAAAGACTGCACGGAAGATGTGCTGTGTTTGGATGCTATAGAACTAATTGTGTTTGCTGTGAATTTATTTCTGCTGTGTGAATACTACACATGTAGGAGTTAATTCAGGCTATGTCTTTACCCATTTTAATTGGGTAGAGGGGGCTTACCCACTTTGGAACTTTAGTCTTATGGAATCTATCCACTCAATATCAAGTACCTAAACCATGAGACTGTGTCAAGGCCATGATCGTTTTTGAGTGCGCATTAATCACAGAGAATTTAAAGGCAATCTTTAGTTAAGCTAAAATTGGTTTCAAAGGGAACTCAGTAATGGGACTGGGGAGTAAGCCACAAACTGTACATGTGCTGTGATATTTTTTGCCTTAAAGTGTTTGCTGTATATTTGGTCAGGAGGCAGAGATGTCACATAACATGGGTGGAGTCACACAGTGATGCCCATGGTGAAGTCAAATATATATATATTTGGGCACACTCATTCAGTCCATAAGAATACTTTAGAAATGGGATGGGTCATTTAATAAATGGATAATATGGCAATGTGTGTATAATAGACTGAACCATGAAGAGTGTTATTTGGAGAAATTGATTTTTTGCATGTCAAAGGTCTATGACATTTGAGCAAAGGTCTGCTGCATCTGCTGGATGGGAGACAGGATTAACAATGAAGGCCAAAGGGTACAAAGGTTGGGAGCATATTCTGCATATTGGCTGCAAACAATTAATATAATCAATAGACTTGGGCATTCATTTTCGGATGAATTTGTTTTCAGACAAAAAAAAAATCTTCCGTCCATTCTTCCAAACTCTGAATGCTAAGCTGAACGAATAAATGAATGAATGCACAATGAATGAAAATGTCTTTCGTTCATTTAGCTGTTTGCATCACACATAACACTCACTAATTAATACATGCTCACACACTCTCACACAAAAACACTCACTAATACATGCTCACACTAAGACACTCTCAATTACAGACTCTCACACATAACACTCACTAATACACACTAAGACACACTTACTAATACAGACTCTCACACATAACACTCACTAATACACCTAACACCTATGTACACTTGGGAATTATTTTTCTGTCAAATGTGTTTCCGCTAACCCTAACCTAATCTAGTTTGACTTACTCTAAAATGTACTTCGTCGCGATTCCATTCATCCGAATGGAATTACCGAAATTAAAATAATGTCGAATTTTGTCCATAAACAAAAATGTCAAAGGGAGAAATTTAGTTCAGACCAACTGAAAAGTATTTTATCTAAATTCATTTAGATGAACTTAAAATTTGGGAGGCGCCCAAGTCTAATAATCAATACACATATTTTTAGAAAGGGATCATATTAGAATGCTCAAGCTTTTATTTTCCTGCTGGGATCTTATGGTTGTCTTAAAATGTGTTATTTAAAAACGATTTAAATCTTTAATGTACTATATTATTGTACATGTTAAATATGTAGAGCTATGAAATTATCTGCTGGCATTTAGTGGAGCTTTAGTACAGCTTCTATACAAACCAACAAATCACTGACTGAGTACTGTGTTTTTAGCATCCTGTTTAGATGCTTCTAGGGCCCGAGGTATACAGGAGCTTACAGCTCCACCCTTCATTCCTTACATGTGCCATTCTTCTGATAAGTCATGCTTTCGCTTTTTGTAGTCTGGCAGCTGCAAATTCTGGTTGCTAGGAGACAACCTCAGCAGCACAAAGGGCTCTCAGCTGGAAGGCTCAGGTCGCACAGCCCCAAAACAGCTGGGCAACCTTTTCTTTCCATCTCTCCTGTACTCGCTGATGCTAAATAACTTGACTAGTGCATGGATTAATCAGTGACAAAATTAGAATCTTGGAATGGAAACCATTATTCTCTGATTAGTGATGTCGTGGTGGATGTGATACAACTGGTCTGATGAAACATTCCTTGGTAAATATTCTAATACAAGCTCTGGCCAAATAAAGGTTGGGATCTGGCATGAAAAATGATATTATGTCCTACATTTTTCACCGCTGTAAATTTGGATGCAGGAATGTGTCAGCAGATCTTTTGTCTTCCAGTGATTTAATATATTATCTGAACCAAAATGTAGCAAAATCAGCCAATCAATAATACACAGAGCATTAAGTGAAGTGGTTAAAAGGATCATCCAAAATATTGGTGTCAAATGATACATGATTGAAACAGGGGGGGGGGGGGGGGGGAATGGCACAATTTCGCTAATTGTGCTAAAAAAGCTTTTTCACTGAAATTAATATTATTGCTGTTTTAGCAGTGTCAGCTTATGTACCAATTAACACTCTCTGCAGCACTGTGATAAAAGTTTACAGTTGGGTGAACAATGTTATACAACAATGTACATAACATCTACTGCTGGCTGATTCATGTTTGTGGCTGTTAACAATTAAACTGATTGATAATTTAAAACGACACAACTGCAAACTCTAACACAAGTGGTTTCACAAGTCAGTTCTGGGCCTAATTAATTGTTTTAATGCAGTTCCATAATTTAAAAAAATGCACATGCGGCTGCTCTCTAGCCTGACTCAATGGTTTTGGGACTGCACCATATTTCAATTTTAAATGCACCACTTGGAAATGCCAAGGCACATTTGCTAAGCCGGCAGTCCTCATCAGATTATGCTGTGGCTGGGATCAACAGGATAGGAAGTATTCCCAAAGTCAGCTTTTCTGGATCTGAGGAAGAGAGGATGAATGGTATTGTAACCATCAACAGTAGCATAGCTAGGGGGAAGTGCACATTTTTGGGGTGGCTCGTTCAGGTGACACACTACAGCTCATCGCGGCCTCAGTCCGACATGGAAATGTAGCTAATGTTGACTATATTTTACCAAAACGTGGTGTGACCAAACTTCCGGCTTCCGGCATGCCTCCGTGACATCACACGTGGCTTTGCAAAGTCTCATGGTATTTCATGAGGGACCCACAGGATCTGTAAAGTCTCTGCCTTTGTGTCCCTGGCTCCTGATCACGCTGTGTATTTGCTGCCCCTCTCAATACACACTTTTTTTTAACCCCTTCCCACCAGATGGACCTTTGCCCTGGGCAGCCAAACCATTAGCTACGCCACTGTCTGTCTCTGATGTTAACTTGTGGACTGATACAAATGCACAGTAAGCCACTAAATTGTTTCTGGCCCCTTATCCAAAAATTCCAGCCCTCCCCTGGGTGGGCCATTAGCAAAAAAAAAAAAAACTTCTTTAAACCTCTTTATTGATATAGCTATTTCCTTTTATTTACGCACTGCTGATAGCGTATTGGTATGATTTTGTCACTTTGAGTTAATCGTACACCACTTATTCATTACTTATTTAATGAAACATCCAGCTGGCACAAGTGTATGAACAAATGTCCCCAAACTTCCTTGAACTTGTATTGTTAGATAGCTTGTCTGACTTGTATAATTTATTCTGAGTGAAAGTGACAGAGAAAGCAGCTAAGATGTCTGTAGTTAAATAATGCAAATGCCAGGTTCTTGGCTTGCTTGGATACAAGAGTATCCTTTCCTGGATTATAATAATACATTTTATTAGCTAAAAACAGCATGTGTAGGGCAGAACATTCATGCTCACTTTGGGACTTAATCCCAAGGCTCGATATGAGTTAAAGGGACACTGATTTGCCTATAAAAGTCAGCTTGCATTAGAGTTATAAAGAATATTTGTAACTGTTTTTGGAAAACCTGCGTGGGGGTTTAATAATGCACTTTAGTGTCATACAACAATATTGTATGATGATAATATATTTCTTACATAACACTTGCAATATATGCTCATATTAAATAATGTAGTGTCATTCTTTATTTAAACACAAACAAATGCATTGTCCTAATAGCCATCATATTTAGTGAAATATCCAATATCTATATGTTATTTGCTTCTAGCCAGTGGGTTCCAGATTTATCCATTCGAGGGCTTTGCAAATATTTGTAGAGTTTGGGAGCCATAAATACCATACCAGTTGTTTTTAGAAGTTCTAGGTAATACAATCAAAAGTTCTCATGTTAGCCCCAAGGAAGGGGATCACCAAAAAAAATGAAAACTAAACCAACTATTCTATAAAATAAATTACGCTGCTGGCAAAAAATAACAACAGATCAAATCCCTGCTCTGAGCATCGGTCCCTGGCGGGAGATAGAGGTATGATGAAATCCCTGCTCTGAGCATCGGTCCCTGGCAGGAGATGGATGCATGATGAAATCCCTGCTCTGAGCATCGGTCCCTGGCGGGAGATGGAGGTATGATGAAATCCCTGCTCTGAGCATCGGTCCCTGGCGGGAGATAGAGGTATGATGAAATCCCTGCTCTGAGCATCGGTCCCTGGCGGGAGATGGATTCATGATAAAATCCCTGCTCTGAGCATCGGTCCCTGGCGGGAGATGGATGCATGATAAAAACACTGCTCTGAGCATCGGTCCCTGGCGGGAGATGGATGCATGATGAAATCCCTGCTCTGAGCATCGGTCTCTGGCGGGAGATGGAGGTATGATGAAATCCCTGCTCTGAGCATCGGTCCATGGCGGGAGATGGAGGTATGATGAAATCCTCCCTGCTCTGAGCATCGGTCCCTGGTGGGAGATGGATGCATGATGAAATCCCTACTCTGAGCATCGGTTCCTGGCGGGAGATAGAGGTATGATGAAATCCCTGCCCTGAGAGTGGGGATTTCATTTGAAGGCAAATGATTGGCTAGTTTTTAAAACCCAACCAATGGGGAAGCTGGGATTTGTCTGAGAACAGTGATTTCATTATGCATCCATCACCCACCAGGGAATGATGCTCAGGGCAGGGACTTGCACTGTTTTATTTTGCACCATATTCTAATAGAATAGGTAGATTAGTTTTAAATTGATTCATATTGTGTAGCAGAATTTTGGGGATCCCTTCTATTCTGGGAATATGCCCGATCCGAATCCATTTCAAAATGGATTGGGCGATATTGTATAGACCCTGAAGTTTCTGTTGGACTCTAAAAGTCTAGACATTAAATATGAATTTCTCTAGCGAGTATTGAGATAAATTCTTAGACTTTATTATTTTGATATTTAACGTTGATACATTATCAATTAATCTCATTATTGGTCTATTGAACCAGATTCATATGATATGACAGACAATGCCATCTCATTGATATGACTGAAGTGCTGCAAAAGGGAAGAATTGAAGAATTCTAGAACACTTTTAGACTCCCTGCAATGCTTTGTATGGTTAGCTTCGCTACTTGGTTGTAGAATTTACTTAATACCTTTAATAATTTTGATACAATTATTTTCCTATCACACGCGTCCACTTATCTTCCAGTCAGAAATGGACACTATATTCAAAGACAAGGCAAGGGTTACTAACTATGCTGGTGGCTCCCATGTAGCATCAGAAGCCACATAATTACAGACAGATTTGCTGCAGTGGCGTATAAATCAGATTTGCGATGGAGCGTTACAGACCATGAGAAAAAAAAAAGGAAAGAGAGAACACCGTCCGGACAGTAGCCAAAGGCTGAATGAATTGTAATTAAAAGTGTTTAATTCTGTTTAATCTTCATTAAGAATAACGGCTAAGTATCCATGATTCAATGCGATTTTCACACTCGCTATTCAACAGTATATAATTCAGCTGCAACAAGGGACTGGTGATTTCTTTTGTTTAAAAAAATGTATTGTAACAAACTGCAATCACCTTGGCTTCTCACATGTATTTATCCAATGGCTGCCTCCTGCTCAGAAGAAATATTGAGTTATTTGTGTTTGTTAATGTGCAGATCCAATTCACAACTAAACCAATTCTGCTGGAAAGTAAAAAAGACAAAATAGTTGTAGAATTTGTTTATAAAACATAGTCATTAAGGTGGTCACCCAGCTAGGTTTTGTACTGGCAGGCCATAAAAAAATTGCCTGATTCCAATGTGAAATCTGTGGAGATCTGCTTTTATATTTTTCAAGAAAATTTGGTAACACTAACCATCATAGACCATATTTATGTACAATCGGCAAACAAACATTCAAGTAGTTGGCAAAGTAACCATTTTGGACCTACAGAAAGAGGAGAGGGTCTTGCTCAGATGACCCAGCCAAAAGCCAATGTGTTATAGTTACAGTGAGGTAAAAGACAAAGACAATTGAGGTGGCCCGGTCATATGTGTATCTAGAGTGATGATGGTCTCTGCCAATTTGCCCAATAATATGCCAGTATAATTTGCTATTAGTCTGCCCCTGCCAATTTGCCCAATAATATGCCAGTATTATTTGCCATTGTTCTGCCCCTGCCAATTTGCCCAATAATATGTCAGTATTTTATGCCAATAACAAGCCCCTGCCAATTTGTCCAACAATATACCAGCACTTAACTTTTTCCCTGGTGGCTAGTGGCAGGCAGCATGGTGTTCTCCATGCTGCCTGTTCGGCTCCCCGGCAGTTGTGCAGAGAGGTCACATGACCGGCTTGCGTATGACGTCAGAGTGCGGGCGCGTGACCTGTCAGCACTTCCCTGTCACACTGCACGGGGAGCCGAACAGGCAGCACGGAGGTTTCTCTGTGCTGCCTGTTTGGCTCCCCAAGCAGCCTGCTGGGATTTTCTGTTTTCTTCTGTTTTTTTGTGCTTTTTTTCCCCCCTCAGGGCTGGCACCCCCGTTGCTGTGGCGCCCTAAGCCGGCCGCCTGAGCAGCCTTACGGTATCGCCAGCCCTGTCGCCTAGGGCGGCAAAAAAGTCTTGCACCGGCCATGATAGTTAAAGTGCTATGTAATAGCACAGATACCATCATTCTTAAACCTTTCACTTCTGGCTGTTATTCAGAATGTGATCGCTTTGGCAGAAATCAAGTTAACATATAGTGGGGGGAATAAATATTCTCTTAGATCTCTTTGTTCTACAATTTCTGTAAAATAATCCCAATGCTCAGAGCACAATACCCAAAAGGTTGCTGTGATAAGCTTGAGTCAGCAATGGCAGTATTACAAATCCCAAGATTTAAATCCCCGATTTTAAAAACCAAGAACCAGAAGTTAAAAGCACTCCTTTATCTCCACATGTCAAAATCTATGAGCACTCTATGCAGAGATATCGCTACAGAACACCTCCCATATTCAGTTTGCTATTAAAGGCACAGTTCCACATACAGTTTCAAATTTTGTTTTTTTTTAGACTAGTACTGTAGCCTGCATAGTAAATAAAAAGAAATGGATCTGCCTCATCATTTTTTTTCCCTCAATGCTTAGCAACCCTATGTTCTAAAAGCTGCATATAAAGTGTAATAGCTGTTACTACTGTTGCTGGGGTAATAGTCCCTCCTTTTTCTGTTGCATCACAGTACACAGAGCTGGCAGAGACCAGCTTAAAAACATTTAGTATGAAAGGAAATCCTGTGGCAAAGTGTAATTAAATAAACCAATCATAGGTAAATGTCCCTGATACAGTTCTTTAATGGTATGTGCTACAAACTTGCCTGAGGATAGGAATGGCAAATATATATTGGATCAGGCTTGGTGCCCATCACTGTTAGGAGAGTGATAGAGGCTGAGCATTGGATAAACTGGAGTGGAGTGCGGCGGCTGCTGTTCTGCATCATGGCCCAGTAGACCGGTACTCAGAGTCCTCTAATATCAATGCTAGATTCAAAGTAGACTTTCACACAAACGCCAGCTGACTCCAGGCTAATGATCAGGAAGCAGTGTTTATTAACGTAGAAAAATTCATACCTTATTAATGTCCAGTAATAGGCAGAAAAAAACCCTTATGAAGCAAGACATAAAAAGACAAGCAAAAAAAAGACAGTCCTTTTTTTGGTCATTGTTTTTGTCTTGCTGCATAAGATTTTTTTATACCTATCATGGGACATTAATAAAGGTATGGATATTTCTCTATTTACCAACGGTGCTTCCTGATCATTTCCCTGGAGTCAGCTGGCAATTCTGTGAAAGTCTACTTTGGATACAAATTTGTGTCAGATTTGTTACGCTCTCAGCAGCCAGAGGGAGGAAGAGATACAACTTTAAGAGGCAAGTTGAGACACTAACAATTACTGAAAGCTTGATTCAAAGTACAATAAATTACATTTTCAAGCCCTCTTTGTTCTGTTTTTATCTCTGTTAGGGGGCTGACATGTTGTTTAGAATTTTCAGTCTGATCTTCCTTCATTTTGAGTCACATGACCCAAGATTCTAAGCAATATGACTTCTCCTTAATAGAGCTAAGAGCAAACAAAGAGTGCTCAAATATGTACTTAATTTATTATATTTCAGTAAAGCATTTCTATTATAAACATCTACACAACATGCAACCTTTCAATAAAATATAATTTCCGTCTACAGTTGTCCTTTAAAAACAAATGACTGATTTTTTCATAATAATTCAAATTAATTACTTATATCACTGTATTACACTTGGGAGTGACAGGGCAGGCACAGCCATGCACTAAATACACCCTGGCTGTATAAGACTCGCAATCCATGAAACACCTCCAATGTTTATTTTAGAAGAATAAAGTCTTCTTTGCACATTAATGTTTACAGAGTACAACTCTGTAAATTGACAATACTCGTTTCCATGGAGGTAAAATATTCATCCTGCCTTTAAACAGCTCTTTGAAATCTGAAATGTTACAGTGGGTGCTTTACTTGTCAAAACATCTGTCAAGCAAGACATGCAATAAAGATGAGAGTGGAGTATTACATTGATGAGCAAAAAGAAAAAGTAACATTGTTTTGGCCTCTTGTCTCATAAGCTTCTATCTGATTTTGATCTGGCTAATTTTTTTGTCATTTTTTAGCCCAAACTTAGATGTACATTTTCCTTTTTCACTCTTCTGTCATCAATAGGGGGAAACATTCACACAGAATGATAGCAGCTCTGCGTTTGATAGATGTGTTCAATTATGACTTGGCCGATATGCACACAATATAACCAGGCTCCCTTTTTCAAGCCTTTTACATTTTATTAAATAATATTTTAATATTAATATTATTATTTTTCCCATGTGCAAACATGTTGTCAATGTTTTTTTAATAATATTTTTGAATTGTTAAATAAATAAATAAAAAGTCACTGAATTAATGTTGTTATATGTTGGAAGCAGGTTTATAACATTACTGTCACACAAATGTTACATACAGTGCAAGGTTCCAACATAATATCTCTGTATTGTGTAATACTTTTATATCAAGCTTACTGCAAAAAGATTCATAATTAAAACATATAGTAAATGTCTATGAATACATTAAAAAGGTAATGAACTAAATATTGGCTACAGCATATTGAATGTGAAAATTAAATTAAGCTTTTGTTGTTCTAATTTTGTATATTATTTGTTGTGTTGTAACATGTGTTTTTTTTTATTCATCCATATTTGTAGTTGTTGTATACTTTTCTTGAATATCACAGGCTTATCATGCTTCTTGTACTCTAGATGTACTGGATTTCATTGAAAGTCATGACTCCCATTAAGTTAATGTTTAATGCGCAGGACATATATTTCGCTAATTAACACTGCAGGATATAACGTATTATCTGCCAGCAGTGATGCAATTCCCTGGCAGAATGGAGATTTGCACATCCTACATATGCTGGGTCCGCACTAGCTCCTGGATCTCTCTTCCCTGCCCCCCTTATTCCAAGTGCTTCTTCATCATGAGGTAGATGAGCCTCCTGCCTTCAAAATTCCCTAGAGTTGAATGGGATGCTGTCCAAGTGAAATCTGCCGGCTTCACAACCGGCAACGGACGTGAGGGGACTGTCAAGCGCTGCTATTTTTCACAGCATAAGAGTTTTATTCACTGCAGTCAATTCTGCAGTTTGCCATTTTACACATTAGACATCGCACCCTTACTGCACCCGGCTAGAGGCACTGCATACTGATACCAGTCAGAAATAGAACACACCAGATTTCTATTGTGCCTGGCTTTAGTGTAAAACCAGAAAACTGAATAAATGGCATTTCACGCGTAGAACAAAAGACAGATTTCCATCTGTGAGAGACGCCTGCGACCTTTCCCTGTAATGCTAGTAATGTGCAGCATCTTATTGTGAATGCAGTTCTTGTCCGTGCAGTCGCTAAATGGAAGTTTGCACTCTCAGCGAATGCATAGTCATGTCGATACAATGTTGCCTCCTTGCCCATCTAGAGATAATTCATTGTGACAGATCAGACAGCCTTGGCATTAGTGACTCATACCGCAGTACTATCGGCAAGCCTGATATAGGTATTCACCTGTTAAGTATTCTCCTTGACCTTTCCGGCCCTGTCTTACTGTTTATTTGCATTTCATAAAGAACAAAGCAAACAGGTCAACGAAAAAAATGTAACAAACAGGATTATACAAATAGTAATAGAACATACTTGATAAAAATTAACATACATGATAAAATAAACTGAACGGTTGTAATTATGAATGGCTTCCGTTATAATCGGTTTAACCCACTATTTTCTACTATATTCAGTTGTAAAAACAATACCATTTTATTTGACATAAACAAAATAACAACCAGAATTTAGATGTTCTTTGCTTTTAGATAGTACATTGTCATGATCTATGACAATCTTGAATTGTTTTTAATGTTTGGTCATAATAATGCTAGAAGGTGAACCAAATGTTCAAGATTCTGGTAAAGGGAGTACAAGAGTCTATTGGAAGCATATGGTTTTCTATACAGCTTGAATTCCCAGCTAGGTGTCCTAAGCAGGTGGTTTATTTACTGTATGTATTTTCATACAGCAGTTGCCCCCCACAGTACTGTGCATACCTTATAGCAGCGGTGGCGAACCTATGGCACGTGTGCCACTACTGGCACGCCGAGCCCTCAACTGTGGCACGCGGTCAGGTTCAGCTCTCACCACTTATCTGCTCCGTTGCCCTGGAGGTGCAGGCATCAGCGTAGATTGGTGCCGCCGGTCATCTGCTTCTTCTTCAGATGATTGGCGCATGCACGTTCTGTGAAGAAGCATTCAAGTCGGAAAGCAATTAACTGTTTGCTTTCCGACTTGAACGCTTCTTCACATAACGCACATGTGCCAATCATCTGGAGAAGAAGCAGGTGACCGGCAGCGCCCGTCTATTACACTGATGCCTGCACCTCCAGGACAACGGAGCAGATTACCGGTGAGAGCTGAACCTGTATGTGTGTATGTGTGTGTGTGTGAGTATAAGTGTGTGTGTGAGTATGTGTGTGTGTGTATGAGTATAAGTGTGTGTGTGTGTGTATGAGTGTCTGTATGAGTATAAGTGTCTGTATGAGTATGAGTGTCTGTGTATGAGTATAAGTGTGTGTGTATGAGTATAAGTGTGTGTGTGTGTGTATAAGTGTGTGTGAACAAGTATAAGTGTGTGTGTGTATGAGTGTCTGTATGAGTATGTGTGTGTGTGTGTGTGTTTGGGTATTTGTGTGTGTGTGAGTGTGTGTGAGTATAAGTATGAGTGTGTGTGAGTATACGTATGAGTGTGTGTGAGTATAAATGTGTGCGCATGAGTTTGAGTATAAGTGTGTGTAAGTATGAGTATAAGTGTGTATGTGTATGAACGTGTGTGTGTATGAGTATAAGTGTGTGTGAGTATGCGGTGTTGGCACTTTGTGGTCTGCAAATTTGTGTCGGTGAAAAATTGGGCACTCTGGACCAAAAACGTTCTCCACCACTGCCTTATAGGCTTAATCTTAAAAAGAATATATACATGACCCTAGATATGTAAATATATACATTTATTCATATAAAAATAAGTCAACACTTTAATATCCATGCTTTCTGTTATCATTTGTCCAACGATTTCTGAGACTATGCTTTTTGGGGAAATTCTGACACCTTGCTCTGCATGGAAAAATAAAAATTCAAATACGGTCAACTTGTCTGATGTGTGAACAAAAAAAGATGCTAAATCTGTAAAAAAAAAAAAAAAACATGCCAAAAGAAACACATCACATCATAATGCTTTATTGATTACTGAGACCACACAGGACACATTTTTTTTTACAATAAAGTTTGATAGAAATGTTTCTGATCCGTTATCTCCTTCCTTTCATAAGCGGATTCTCATTGAATTGTCACTTAGACTGTAGAATCTAGTACAATGTAAGAGTAACGTGCTTGACTAGACAGCTCTCATATTAAAGTGCATAAGAAGAAGTATTAAATCACGGGGGGTCTGCACTCCCAATGCGTACTAGATAATGACCTCCCTCTTAACTTTACGTTCCCAATGGCTGCGACTCTTGAGCGCATGTCAGGACTCTGTCTGAATATTTTCTGGCATTTATGCTCAGTGTTTCTCTTTGTTTCTACCTGTTCCATGTACTGTTCCTGGCATTGGTTGACTATCCTCTCTTTGTATCGACAGATTACCAATTATTTGCTTTACTCCCCTTTAGCGTGACTATCTTTTATCCATATCGGGGTTCAGCATGGATTGGTGTCATCTACGTCCTGGGCTATATACTTAGCTTGGGGCTCAACCTTGAGGTTAAGTTGGTTAAGGGGAAACACTGCCAGTCTGTATGTATTCCTCTGGTATCAGCACTGTGACACATTTACATTACATACATTTGAGATGACAGTTCAGAGAAGATAATCATGATGTAGGAATGGATGGGAAAAAGACTTCTAGAATGAAACCATGTTGGAGAGGGGGAAAGAGGATTGCTTTACTGAAAGTGTCTTGGAATTAATATTTAAAAAAAACCTACAACATTTGCATAATAGTTAAAGTGATCTGGCAAGCACAATGTACAAGTAATAGACACAAAACTAAAACTATGTGTTAAAGTCTCAGTGCAAGTGATCAGCTGTAGCTCACCTGTTCTACTATGGGTATCACAGTCAAACACTTACAGTGATGTGTTCAGATTCCTATGCAGAGAATAACTGAGGCCTATACAGATATTCATCTGTATATCATATAAAATGCTAACAGATTGTTCTGGCCTAAATTGAACAAGCATGCACGGAACCTTGTACACACATGAAAAACATTATAATAAGTTTGGTTTGGTGCCTCCATTTCCAAATTCTGCTTGATGTATAAGCCATACCCTGCTTGCACGTGACTGTAGCATAGTAGTGAAATATTTGTATTCTGATCAAGGTAAATTGATTTCTTTACATCACTGGCTGAGCTCAGAGCCAATCAGTGAGCCTTGCTTTAAACTGAATTTTAAGGCAGAATATTTACAAATAGTGCATTAATGGACAATTTTTTAAATTACAAATAATAAGGAATTGAAAAAAGTGAGCTCCTAGGGAAAGGACAGAAACTAATTATACAAATGATTTATAAATATATACAAACGTGACCACACTGCTGCAGGGAACACCAAGACCATGCCAAACAATGGTCAATAACAGAAAAAAAGACACCAATTTTGGTTCCCGTGCTGTGTATTATTACCAGCCTCATATATAAAAAAAACTATACAAAAATGACCACAGTATAAAACAACTGCAATACTACCATTCTGTAAAAACAAACTTTTGTTTTCACTCAATAATTGAATTTGGGTTTTTTTTTTTTGGGGGGGGGGGGGGGGGGCTTACTATATAGTTTATTTGATTCATAGAGTCCCCAGCCACTCCCATTTAATTTCTGACCTCTTGGTTCCGTTGTGTCGTGACACAAATGAACCAAGGAGCCGAATGTGGCATCTGAAATTGCATTTTTGAAAAAAAAATTATTTGTCCTTTAAGGTGTTTATTGAAATTAAACCTATATATAGGGTATATTTGTGTTGCTTTCCTCTAATCCACATAAACATCCCCTAAGGTTTAACTTCAATCAACACCTTAAAGGGACTTTTTTCCAGATTCGTAATATTGTGGTTCTGATATTGTTTTCTTGTGGGGTTTTTTAATAGATTTTTTTTATAGATTTTCACTGATAATACACAGAGCAGGAACCATAATAGTTGTGAAGTTTTTTTAATTACACAGCAATATTTTACCACATACAAATACTATTTCCATATCTGGATTAATTTCCAGATATAATAATCAATACATTCCACAAAGTCAAAGTGTGACTATATTGGATTGAAATATAAGCTTGATTGATTGCTGTGATATTGTGTCTGAAAATAAGTCCAGCTGGATAAAACCATAAACTTGATGCTGGTCAGTTGTGTCTCATGGATAGCACTGAATCTAGAATGTTTCGAAAGATCCTAATGTAATTGGACAAATCTCCAGTTCCACTTAGATCCTAGGGTCATGTGATGATAATTCTCAGATCTGATGGATGTGCAAACCAATTTTGGGAATAATCTCACATTTCCACCCATGGGAATAAAAGGCCTGTAATGAAGTGTGTAAGGTCACACGCTACAGTTACTTCAATTTCATTTCTTTTTTTGAGGCATCAACACTTTAACAGTTACTTAGATGTTTTCAGGTTATTTATATTTAAGGGAAAACAAGAAACAATACAGTTCTCTCATCAGGGCCAGAATTACATCTCATCTGCCCCTAGTTATAGGAGCTTCGACAACCACCAACCCAGTATGATTAATGTTCCCCCAAGTCAAAATCTGTGTAGGCCTGAACAGTCAACACCAATTTATTTATTTTTTTATTGTACAGCTTGGTTCTGTGAGGCAATTTATGCACAAGTAGAAGCTGGGAGAATTCCATGTCTTTTTGTACACATCATTCACATGCATGCTACTCAAACAGACTTCTTTACATATACTTATAAGATAGGAGTTTATGGGTTCATGGCCATCAGGTAGCCCATTGTTATAGAGCATGCCAGAAGAACAAACCCTCCTTGTGCTCTTAATTATATATAGGGTAGAGTATTTAATGTCAGTGAGTAACTTGCTGAATAATAGGAACAACTGCCATATACATCAACACATTCAGTAGAGTAACACTTCTCCACTACACACATTTAGGTCAGCTACTGTCAAGAAAATCCTATTACTTCCTTAAGAATCAGTCTCCCTTGGTTACTATGTCCGTTGAGGACCAGAGCTATTCTGGGATTTTTTTGTAACTGTGCGTTTTCTCTCTCATTTAATGTACTTACCAAAGTTATAAATCTGTTTTGCTTTTTAAGTACCATTGGGGCTTTCATTTTATGTCATGTTTTTTTTTTTTCATTAAGCATAACTTAGAATGAAAAAGTATTAGAAAGGGGGGAACCACAGTTTTGCAGACATTTATCTGTGAAATGTGCAGCTCAGCTAGTGTATCTGAATAAAAACAAAACAAAAACACATATTAATAGATATCATTTATTTGTCCTGATTTTTTTGGACTATGATGTTTACTTCTTTTGGGTAATTCTAATGGAATTATTGCATCAATGTTTCTAAGTTTGAGTTTCTGAAATTAGTTATAAACTAATATATTTTGGAAAGTAGACAATTCGATATATTTTACACTTTAGCCATTATAACACCAAAGTTTACGGTGTTATTTTGTGTGTGTTTTCTGGACTCTGATGCACTCTATGTGCATCTGTGAATTATAGGAAGTTGATATGTGCTGCTGTGAAATTAAGTAAATATGTGTTCGGCAATATCCCTGGGTACAACTGTATAATTAGTGAGTATATGTGGATGTACCACTGTAAATGATCAATGCATAAAGCACTGGTCAAAAATGGTTTTGTTTTGACTTATGTTTTTAAAAAGGAAAACTATGTTTGAGGACTTAGGGGAACATGTTTATTTCCACTAAAAATGTTATGGGGCAAAGAGAGACTCTACATATCAAAGCCAGGCAAACTCAAGCAGCTGGCAATGTATGATGGGAAGTTGCTCCCTGGCAGAATGTCACCATCTCTTTCAAATACATTGCTGCTCTAGTTTTGATGTACATTAGTGCCAGTAATGCTCAGTCAGTTATTATGCAGGCTGGGCATCACGGTTACTGTAACACATCAACGGTACAATTCGAATGATGCTCACAGAATATGGCTGAGATACTCATTCTTTAGGCTTTAACAGGGCAAATATTAGACACTCCACATTCAAGCTATTCAATACAACAATTTCCACAATAGTTCATAGAAACGTCATGCACAGATATAAAACATTATAATAAGTTTAATGAAAATGTTTGTTTTCTTGCCTCCATTTGTAAATTATGCTTAATCCTTATGCTTAATGTACAAACCATCCCTAGCAGTGCCATATATATGTCCTGTTTAACATAAAGTTATTTCTTTATATCACTGGTTAGGCTCGGAGCCAATCAGTGAGTCCGGATTTAATCTGAATCTCAAGGCAGAATATAAAAAAACCAAAACAGATAAAACCTTAAAAATACAGTGATTTAGTCCCTTTTTAATTAAATATAAAACAAATAAGGGACAGAATTGGCGTATGCGCCGATATATAAAGCAGATTCCAGACAAATCTTGATATTCTGCGCTATCTACACTGAATGCAAAGATTTTGGTTGTGCCACGGCCCATCCTGTGTATAAAAAAAAACAGGCGCTGGAACGGTGATAGGCGGAGGTGACTCTCCCGCACTGCAAAGTGTCAGGAGTTATAATATATATATTGTTATATACATAACAAACGGCGACTGCACCTTTGTTTTTATAAAACTCCCAACACTCTAGGAGTTTTTATACATTAATCCCAAAATACACTAATTGATAACCTTTAATTAATTATTATGTTTCATCTCTGGGTTCTTTTATTTATCTAATGATCTATATATCCCACAATTGCATTTAAAGCTCTGGGTCTTTTCAATATTTAATGTAGAACAATGGCAGAACTCTTTTAGTCTTCATGTAAAAAAAAAAAAAGCAAAATTATTGGGAAGAAAGGGTTAAAGGAGCTTGCCACAGGGCCAACAATGACATCAGTCTCCCCAGCCGGTTCTGCTGGCAGCGGGTAATTACAGACAGCAGGACTTGCACCATTGGGTATAATTATTAATTCTACAACAGATAAGGATGTGACTGGTGATAACTACTGAACCAGCAGGGGTAAACTTATGATAGTGGCCTTTTATGTGGGACATTGGCTTCTAGACCATAGGCCGGAAACTGCCATTTTATCTTCATAGATGCACTGTGGATGCCAACATAAGAACAGTAGTAAGCATCCATCTTAATAGTATAAATAGGCACCTCAACTTTATAGTGAAAGGGACACAATCCGGCCAAGGTGTGGATTTATCTATTTAAAACTACAGTATATCACTAATTAATATAGCAGTCCCTGTATTTGTGCAGTGGGTTTCTACTTTGGTCCAGAGGTCCCACTTCATATTTGTTTGTTTTTTTCTATTCTTTGTTTATTAGTTTACATACATAAACAGAAAAAAAAACATTGTGAATAAAACACATTTGGCAAAACGAGTACATAATAAATACATAAATCGTATTATATTCGCGAGGCCCAGTCACACTGTTTACATATTAACACAATATACTTATTTGGAAAATTAAAAAGTCTGTGTGTTTGCTTTTCCCAAAAAAATCCCCATTATTGTTTAGGAAAGCTTTACAAGTTACATAGTTAATTACAAAACATAGAGTTTAATTGTGAAAATATATCTACCTCATAACAAGCATAACTACAAAATGTAAAAAAAAATCACACATTCCTACAGGAGGCTGTCCGCAGCTTAACTTTGTACCCAACATCTCATTATATCCATGGTCAATGTTACATTAACATTTTTTATACAGCACCAAGAATTTACCTAGTGCTGGAGAGAGAGCACAGAGGGGGACTACATACTAAGTTGGAAGAACAAGAACAGACTGATATGACATGAGTTAAAGAGCCTGACTGAAAGGAATCCCAGACCATGCCAGATAAACTTTTGACTCAAGAAATTGAACCTAGTGAAGCCAGTCCAACTTATTTGTCTAAAAAGATTTCAATGTGTCCAGACCTTCAGTGACCTAATTCTTTTTAAATTTTGAAAGCATACCTTTGTGGGAGTAACACAATTTTGCTTCCAAGATTACATTATATTACCATTTATTTTTACAGTGTCAACAATTTACGTAGCTCTAGATACAGAGCATAGAAGGGAACTACAAACTAAGTTAGACAGACTAGAAACAGACTGGTCCGTAAGCTAGAGAGCCCTGCTCACAAGCTTACAATCTAGAGGGAATGGGGTACATGAGACACATGAGGGAGTGAAGAGGACAGAGGGAATGTAGTTGTGGTAACAGTAGTGTGGATGGTTGGCACTAGGTGAGTTTGGCCAAAGAGTATTTGTGTGCGTTCTCGCTGGATCAGTTGTAAGATGATAAGATGATGATTTGACTGCCTTAGCTACGTTAAGCAACCAAATAGTCAAATAATTACAACATTTCATAAATGCTAGTGGCATATGATATAGAAGAGCCAACTCTGGTGTAAGGTTATTATGATTCTGTTCTATGTATTGAATTATCATATTGACTTTCTGCCAGAAAATCTGGGCAAGAGGATAGCTCCACAACACTCCATGACTCTATGTCATGTAATAATAATTGTATATATTTGGAACGACAGCAGTAAACATTGAATAGGAAAAGGGTTGAACTTGATGGACGCAAGTCTTTTTTTTAAATCTAAACTACTATGTAACTATATGAGCTATTCTTCTAGTAAGGGAATCCCCAAGTCTGATTCCAATAGCTCCAGTTATTGAGTCCTCTGTCATACACAGAAACTCAAATCTATATCCAGATAGGAAGCACAAATCTAAAACTCTGATCTGATAGGAAGCGCATATGTAATTATGTAGCTTTTAATCACCAAATAAAATGTCCAAGATGTATATATACTAATCTTGGGAATTACTTATCTTATCTATTAGATCTTCCAAGAGTATAATTCCACTATTTCTTATAAAGAGTTCCAGCCTCAAGTATCTCTCTTCCATTAGAAGAAAGTTATGTGAATACCACTCCTGCAGCCCTCTAGGAAACTCTTCATTAATGTTAATGGGGAGCAATAGGCTAGATTATTTAGACATCTTTCCCTCTCTCAACAATTTACACCAAATCCTGTTCAATCTTTGTATCCTGCTTTAGTGAGATGCCTGATAATATTTAAATATATCCGACAGGCCCACACACATCTCTGTGCCGGGTCATGATGTTGCCTCCTGCCCAGCACAGAAGACTGGGAGTGCAATCTAATATCTGGGGGATGTTTTGGAGGCAAGTCCTGTGAGTGCAATCTAATAGATGGGATAGGTGCTGAGGGCAAGTTCTGAATGCATAGTGCATTTGGGGGCAATTATGGAGTGCACAGTGGGTTTGGGGTAATTCCTGAGTGCAAAGTGAGGTTTGGGGCAATATATAACTTAATATATTAATTTCTTAGTTTTAGGATAAAAAAGTAGGGCTTGTCTTATACATGCGGGCGTCTTATACACGGAAAAATACAGTAACTCTTGGTAGAAGATTCATTTTAACAACACCAATTCTACCAAACCAAGAGAAGTGTGGAAATGCCTAGCATTTAATGTCACATTGTAGTGTTTTCCTATATAAATCATGAGGATCCAGGGTCTAATAAATACCAAGGTATTTAAAGGGAAATTTTATTTTCATTTGTTCTTCTATGACTAGCAGGGCATTAATATTTTGAATATCTGAATTCTTCCTGATTAATTTTAAAGTTAGATAATGCTCCATATATAGAGCATTCATTAATCACCCAGTCTAGAGATTCTATTGGATTGGTTAAAATCAACAGCAAATCATCAGCATGGACCTTATATTCTTTGTTATCCACAGACATAACACATATATTCAAATTTGTTCTAACAGTGCTTAATAGCAATTTTAATGTTAGTATGTATGAATAGCAATGGGGGAGTGGGCATCCATGCCTTGTTCCATTTCACAAGGTAATTGGATCAGACAGGGTTTCATTTACTTTAACTCTAGCAGCTGGTTTACTATAAAGGGATCAAATCCAAAGTAAAAAAGATGGTCCTATTCCTATTTTTCCAGTACACCCTGTCAAAGGTTTTCTTGGCATCTGCTGCCAAAAGCAATGCGGGATTGGCAGTCTCATGAGCATGGTGAATTGAGTTCAAATCTGTTTTGGTTGCATGCAAGTATCTCCTAGGGTTTCACAGTGGCTCTTCAGGTAATGGTGTGAACAGAGGTGGCCTGGCCTGTCTCTGTGGTGCACTGATTAATGAACATCAGCAACTGTGGCTTTTTGGTCTAATTTTGCAAATGTAGTGTATTTGCTGGTAGGGCATTGCAAGGGGGGCATCTTCAGTAGCATCACATTCACTTCAGGATCTGGTCTTTACTGAAGTCAATTAGTCTCTTTCTAAGTGGAAGGAGTGTCATTAGCTGGGGAGGCTGCTGTCTTTTAGGCCCTACATCTTAGCAGACTTGAACTTGACTGATTGCTCTGAACTGAATACCTTAGAACTAAAACTAATGACTTATCACACTGATGATTCACTTCTATACAAAAAAAATGAATTGCCTACAACTAGTTAGGATTGTACCAGTAGCAGCAGAGAGGATATTTGATATCACTCCAGAAAGCAAGCTGTGAAGCTCACTCAGAAAGGAAGAGGTAAATGTATCCTGAAATTCCAGAGAAGACTGTGTTCCATAGATTTACTTTTCTTTATATTGGATACATGTCATTTCTCATATCAGTAGGACAAGTCAAAGCCACACACATAATAGAAAGTAGATAAAAGATTAAACAACCAGAAAGGGAGAACTTTGACTTCATGGGAATTTCTCACATTCAACGGTAATTCCAGTTGGAATGGTAATTCAGTTACTCTGATAGGGACAGACTGGCCCACCACCATTATGGGCATGTTATGGTAGGACATGCACCTGTTCAAGATAATGGAGAAATTAACAGAATTTACCCATGACCTTATTACCTATAAAACCCTAATAGATAACATTATATTTAAAAATGTCTATTCATATGGCAGAGCTATTGTCTGGAGACAATTGAAAATGTTTGGGAGAAACTATACAAAACAAGTATTGGAAGAAAGCACTGAAAAAAAGAGGTTTGGGTCAAAATAGTTGGAAAGAGGTCAACAGGAGAGGGTGGTGAAAAATCACCTAGGGAAGATGTAGAGGCAAAACCTGGTTATTGTGAATCAAATATAGAGGTTAGCAGTGCTAGCTAGCCATGGGCTCTAGCCAGCTGCTCTGTATGCTTGGTAATGGCTACGAAAAGCTCTTGATAACAAGCCACAGAAAGAGGAACAATAGCAGAGGCGTGGCACGTCTCCTAATGATTACTCTGCCATTGTTTGTGACAGCCCTGCTGTGATGGGAGGTCCCTTATCCAGCCTGTCTTTGTTTTCCTAACTCAGACAAAATGGGCAATTTCAGAACTCCTTTTGCCTCCAGGCTTCTGGAAACGTTACTATAAATACACAGCATAATGAGCTGGGGAAATTTGAATCAAATTAGTAGCTTGCTTCTCCCAGCAATAATCTGTTATCAGCTCCCTTCCTAGAGCCTTAAGACATTTCTAGCTGGCAGCTCATTTAAGCAGTTAAGATGATTAACTCCCCAAATGCTGGATAAGGGGGGCCTCTTGCTGGCAGTTTAATCTTCTTTACAAGTGATTTTACGGATGTTCTTTGCTTAGGGTGAATCAGTGGATGTATCCACATTGCACTATACATTGCCAATTTGTGACATTTGCAAGCGTTTTTTAGTTTATAGTATTACTGTTTATAAATATTGGGGAGTTACAGGTGAGATGACCATTTCATCTCACTCACTTAAATGTGCCTTGTGCATTGACAACCCTAGTGATTTTCTTGTGATAGAAAAAGAGAGGTGGCCCTGCATTGTGAAATCACTGAGAACCAGCTGAACCAACCCATCAATTAGTTCCTTTTAATTTGTTCCTTGTTATCGATTCCCAGCAGGTCAATCTAAAAAAAATTGGAATTCATAGAAACAGCAAACTTGCTATGCTAAATGTCTTTTCTCCTTTTTTGACAGGTGACTTGTCTGCATGACTTCTTTGGAGAGGACGATGTATTTATTGCCTGTGGACCAGAGAAATTCAGATATGCCCAAGATGATTTTTCACTTGACGAAAATGGTATGTTTGGAGTATGGTACAGTCAGAGATAGTTTTCACTGTACAACCAGAGATTCTATTCACTATTATATTTTATCTTATCGTAATAAGGGGCATTTGTACAATAGGAACCTAATTAAATTGGTTCTCAATAAGAGTACAGAGGCACTCTAGAACAGATAGCAATATGAAAACGAATAACGAAAGCAATATTAACGAGATTGGAAAATGATCTAGAAAAATAGTCGTACACAGTGTTTACCTCAAACCAGAAAGCTCCACTTCCATGATTTGTTGGTTCAATAAATAATGGAGAATCAAATTAATCCCCCGCAAAAAGAGAGGCGAAAAATATAACATCATTAAAGGCATTTTTACTGCCAAATGATGACTCTGTTTTAAATGATGATGACATTATTGGCTTTATTTAAAACCAAATACCACTCTTTGAGGAGTTGTACTTTAGAAGGGAAGCAAAGAGACATAAAATAAAAAAAAAACTGACAAATATAAATTGTTAACATTTGTGCTGCATTCCAATTGGCTGTGCTGAGCCCAATCAGGATACAATGAGAGTTCAAATTCTAGTCACTAACTAGCAAATGAAATGATGATAAACTAAAGGCAGCTTCATGTCAGAAATCTAAATCAAGCCCTGAATTTTACCTCATAGAAAGGTTTGTCAATAATAAATGTATTTTTGATTTTCAGTATTTGTTTCACTTGGAAAGATCCCAGCAGCTGATCTACTAAAGAACTTTTTTATTTTTTAAATATGATTTTGTTTTCCCTTATCGGATAGGAAATGTGAATCTTCCTTGCTGTCATATGTGTGACATGTGTGTGATTCCCATACTGCTGTATTGAGCTCAGTGTGAGTCTGGCAATGGGCAGCTGTTTCTCAATCTGTCATTTGGCCTGACCTTACAACAAACTCCTTTTGCAGGAAGTCTAGGAGCAAGACAGATAGTGCTGTCTGGCCTTTGTGTGACCACAGTCCTGGGGGGGTTGAATTTTATGACTTTAAAAATCATTCCAAATTACTTTGAAATCATCTGTTTAAGTTAACAATCATAATTATAATGTTCAAATTCATACTGGTTTTAAACCAGATTTAACCATTTCCTAAAGGCCGGCCATGTGGGGATTGTACCACTGAATTTTTGATGACATAAGGAATACAGGTCTCAAATGTTGTCTCATAAGCAAGTTATAATTTTGACAGCTGAATTCAGATTGAGCTTCTGGTTTTGTTAAAGGGCCACTGCAACATATTATACACTGCCCCTTTTTAAAATATATTAAAGTTCAATAATTATAAAAATGTTTGCATTTATTAAAATTTACATGTGTGTATTGCTGGTCATGTTAAATTTACTATATTGATCAAAGTGTTTTTGTTCCTATTTGCAATGTGCACATAGGTTGCCTGTACCGACCACCAGCCGATGTGTGCACCATGTGTACTGCTGTATGCCTGAAACCCTTCAGGCAGTGGCCGACTGGCCAGGGTGCCAGCTTACCCAATGGCAAAAGGGGGCCCTGTCGGCCTGCGATGAAGTGGGCCCCCTTAGTAAAAAAAAAAAAGTCCTTCTTTAAGCTGCTCTGGGCAAGGCCACAATCAAAGGGTGACAGGCAATACACCCGTCACGGCCCCGGCTGATATATGACCTCATATAGGTTATCATGGAAGTAAAGACACAGTTCATCATTTGGCATGTGCAATATACTATTTTTATGCCTATTTTTGATATCTCAAGTTTCAGTTCATTGAAATTTCAATATTTTTGTTAAAGTAACTGAAGGATTTGACCATATGTTATGTAAAAATGTGAAATATAATGTTCAAGTGCTTAGTTATTTATGTTTCAAAAACCTTGAAATGGCAATTGTTTGCGAATGGCTGTGAAGAGGCCAAATAAATAAACAAAATACACCATTTATTTCAAATAAGAACAAATATAACAATATGTATTTCCATTTAGTATCTACTCTAGACTGCCAGTAATATTTACACTGTAATTACTAAAAATATATATTAAAAAAAAAATCACAAAACTTTTAATGGTACCTTTTTTCCACTTGTGTATTTTTTTGAAAATATTATTTATTTATTATTTAAAAAAAAATGTAATTATAGCCTTATAGTTGTTGGTGGGCCCCTTCTGTCTCCTGGCAACCAATATTTTTAGACCCAGTCCACCACTGCCTTCAGGTCTACATAGTTGGTGGAGTTAATGTAAAAAAATCAGCAAGTAAGGGTGGTGATTAGATAGACCTTTTGATTGGAGCAGACCTTTTACTTTTTGGTTGTTATATTGGTGTCATTATTTGACTATTATTGCAACAGCTGTGACAATTGAGACTTGTTCCTGACCTTGTGTTGCCCCGTTTAGAGTGCCGTGTAATGAAAGGAACTCCAGTACCTACCCCTACCCCTACCAAGCCAGCCTCCAGTAGCCTGAAAAGTGCAGCTAAGAGTCCTGCCCCAACACGTCGCAGCAAATCCCCCGCTGATTCAGGTGAGTTCACTAAAAGGAATACTTAACACACGCAGCTAGAGGGTCTACTCAATAAAGAGAGAACTGCAGGAAATTGAGACGGGAAACTCAAACTTAAGACCAGAGGAGCATAGTTGGGAAATTCCACCATTAAGCTGCTCTTTATTGAGTAGACTCTTAAATATGTGATAATCGCTCACTCCATCATTGATCTTATGGGATGACTATATAGTTTAAACCTTATTGTACTATGAAGAGGCAGGCAGATAAAATATCTCTTTAAAGACAAAAGTGGCCAATAGTTCAACTATTGAACACAATATGGGGATGTTAGGGACATAATGATTAATCTAGTCCCTTTTTTTAAATATATTTTTGCCTAATGTTTTGTGGTTTGACTCTTGACACCGTGAGAATGATGCCTGGGACATTTTAAAGGGACAACGTCAAAAATATCTTTTTTCAAATGAGTGACATTATGGATCTAACATGGACACATGCAATGGATTGAAACAAAGGGATTGCGCAGGAACCTTTTACAAACAATACCAAATTACAATAGTTTTTCATTTTGCTTAATAAAAACAATGATAATAACAATATAGTTGTTTATATAATACATCAGAATTTGATCAGAATCATTTCCTCAACATCATTGTTTTACAGGAACACATCATTATAGCTTTAATTCAGTTTTATGTTTCCTTATTAATATTGTTATTATCCTTGTTTTTATGGAAAATGAATAATTATTGTAATTATTTACTGTTTGCAAAAGGCGCCTGCACCATTCTCTCGTTTGTACTTCTGGTGATGATGGGGCCCACCATTGGTGTACAGTGCAGCCCTCGATGTTAATCACTTATAGGGAGGTGTAGATCTAAAAAAGTTAATACGTAGATGAGGATTCTGCAGCCAATGTCCAGTAATCATCTGATGTAGGTCAAAATCAACACTAACTCAAATATAAAGCAATATAAGAAAAAAAAGTGAGGCACAGATCCATTGGTGGTAACAGTCTCATCAACAATGTTGCATCATCTGCAATAGCTGCAGTCATCTAGTGTAGAAAAAAACAGTAGATGCAGCAAACATAGACGGTCTCTCTTAGAGGATGCAGGAATTTTTCATCCAGGGCAGTAGGCCAGTAAGGTTCTGCTACATGTATATGTAACTGGATTTACCTTTAATTTCCCGTATTGATTGCAACAGAACATAAAGACACATCCAGAGGTAATCTAGTCTGCCCAATTTCTGCCTGATTAGAAACAAAGAAATAAATACATTTCCAGATTGTCGTACACTTACATAAGGACATGTTTAAACATAGGGTATTATGCATGGTAAGCCATTTATTAGTGGATGCTGGAGCATCATGCTGTCTTTTGAAGCACTGCACTATAGCCAGTTATGGAGGAGTTACAAATTATTCTCGGAGACAAGACAATCTAATCAGTGAGGCATGTTTTCCAGGCTTTAATTTCATGCTTCCTTTAATGGCTGGGTTGGTGTAGAGAGACAAAAGTATTTCCACAAAGCTACAGCAATTATCCTGCGCAGATACAGCATGTCAATCAGGTCCTGACTTTGGATTCCATTCCCAGGGGCTGGTAGAGATGCCCAGCTTAAGAAAACAGCAGATGTCATCCTGCGAGGGGAACACTGGATGCTGCTGCTCAGGGCTTGTGATATTCAGTGATCTTGATGGCTTTCTTATCCTCTCAGGGTCATCTCTGCCATAGAGCAGAAGGGGTGGCTGCCCCTGAGTGTAGTGACTTTTTAAGGCTTCCAAGCCAATGTTATCACCTTTCTAGGCCTGTAACATTGGATTTTGCACGACTCGCGCAGAGTATTTGCTGGATATATATGTTTGCCGGCTGCATGCTAAATAACTCACAGATGGACATTTTATTCACTGCGAAAATGCCTCACAGCACAGGAGCCCTCCAGCTGCTCAATGACTATATCTCCTACATTCCTGCCACCCAGAATGTTAGGTAGCTTTGGCATTTGTAGCTCAAAAGCAACTGATGGCCCTCAGTTCAATGATATGCGACAATGGGCAAAAAGGCCAACTGTGAGTACTGTCCCCTATCATTTAATCCAGTGCAAACATTTGAGGATATGTCTTGTGTAACCAACAGTTAGCACAGATCAAATGTTGGTTTAACTCAGGTGGGCGCTGCAAGTTCTTCCTAGCACATCGTGGGTTAATAATAGCAGACACTTAACACAAGACAGGAGCCATGTACATGATGTATAAGCTTGGCAAGTGATTTACTGCTTGGTAGGGTCTCCCCCTGGGGACTCCAGAAAGCTCATTAATAGCTGTAGGGAGCAAGGGCAGCAGTCTGAGCAGTGAATGATTTAGACTGACCAGATGGTTCTAGGTTAAATGTGACATAACAGTACCAACGTATTGGATGCATCCGATTAGAATGAAATAGATGCTATATATATACACACACATCTTCTATATGCTTAGTATGGGCCAGGGATGTGATTCTATGAAATGCTTGTTATTGTAAGCTGCAGCACAGTTTATATTTACATATTTTAATAGATAGACATTATGATTAATGCTGTTGCAGTTAAAGACCATTTGTCTAGTCTTCCCAATCTTCCTTTCCCCATCTATAAATTGCAACTGAAGAGGATGATGCAAATAGGAAATCTGTTGAGATGGTTTGAATCCATTGAATAAGTTATATAGAGGAAGAGCACACAGAGAGGAGACAAGAATATTGGAACATGGAAGCTCAGGCACCCAGGGTTTCAATGAAATGTAGCCGACTCTCACCTTAAGCATCGCTACTTTTTACATGTCAGACTGAGGCCAATTAAAGTGGCCTCATCTGACACTGGGGATCCCGCTGCAAGTCACTGCAGCAGGATCCGCAGCACAGCTCATCACGGGGAGCTGCGATGAGCTGTTTAAAGCTGGGCATACAAGCCTTTAGGCACTAAAAAGCAGGGCAGCATAGAATGTCCTACAAGGGGGAGGCGGGTAAATGAATTTTAAAAAGCTGCTCGACATGCAGAAAATAAGCAGGGTGGAGCTGCCTATTACATAATGCTTTGCATAACACTACATCTTTAAATTCTATAAGGTTGTAAAGTTCCTAGGAGTCTATTGAGTATGATGACGTCTTACCAAAAGAACCTGATTATTGTTTTGCCTTTCAATGCTGCTTCGCCAACAACACAGTTTTTATTTTAGACATATTTGACATAATACTTGGGGAATGGTTTACCTGAGACCTTAGTACCTTTTAATGACTTACTTCACTATCTAGAACTCCTCACAAATACAGAACAGAATCCCTGACACCTCTGTTTAGAGAGATTATACGCGCCTTGGAGAGCCTCTAAAATTTGAAAAATGTTTCAATTAATTGACAAATATTTGTAGACTGTAGGATCCTTACAGACCAATTCAGGATCCAGCCTATTTTATTTTTTGACGCCACGGATATGGTACTATACGATACAGTAATCCAGCAGTAGGGATTTTAGAATCCATGGCTCCCTGGATTAATTAATCAACATGCTCTGTGGGAAAGATATATCAACCATAAAGCAACCTAGATCAGGAGTGTCAAACTGCGGCTTTCCAGCTGCTCTTGGCTTACATCTCCAACAATGGTCTGTCAAATTGCCCAAAAGGCGTACTGTGTGGATATCACAGAATTAACTCTGTTTAATAATAAGTCCAAATGGTTCGGTTTTACACTACTGACAATGTTATTTGACTCCTGACATCCATTGATTGCATCTCCCATGCAAAGTACCATGCATCAACTAACACAAAAAACTGTCAACTCCTATACCTTAGCACAGTGATAACAAAACAGTTATATATATTTTTTTTATTAATTATGCTATTGTAATCATGTATAACATTACAGCACAGCCCCTATATTACCGCCAGGCTTTTAAGAAAAATTGGCTTTAAATCAATGTTTAGTCTATGGAGGCACTGGCATGACCGGTAAAGAATAGACGGCATCCCTATTCGTGCATTATTTTTCGCATTTTAGCTTTTTATGTTTAAAACTTGAAACTACTTAGAATGTCCTTGAATGTCATGTTTATTTTTCACACTGGTGATCTTTCGTTTAAATGTCAGCAGCTGCCTCCATACCCACACAGGCACGGTGCATTTAACTGAAAGGTAGAAATACCATCTTTCGGCTGTCCTGCATATATCTTTCAACCTGTCTCTTCCTGTGCATGTCAAAGGCAGAGTCATGTTTAAGAGACTGTGTTCGTCTGGCCTCCAGCAGGCCAACTCACAGATTGCCTAGACCGTTAATACCAAGAAATGTAATATATTTAGGCGTTGTCCTGGGATTTGACATACTGTGGAAGCTAAAGCACTGCAACAAATGTAGGCGCAGAACATCAACATTTGAAGTATTTGTTTTATTTGACAAATGCCCGAGGGATAAATATCTCTTTAACCCCTGACCAGATTCCAAAGGTAACAAGCTAGGTACAGCAACTTAACTATGACTCTACTTGGATATTCTAGTTATTTTACAGTTGCTGAAGCTTGGATATGACATTGTTCAGTCACCTGCTTATTGACATAGCCTCTGTCACATGATCCAAAGATAAATTGTCATGCAGATAGGAACCAGTTGGTCCATGAAGAATGCTCAGATGTATTTGTTCTTTAGGGTAGCCTTATGCACCTCTGAAACAGGTTTGATTTCCTTTACAGTATCATATTTTACTAGTTCTGGAACATGAGTCTGGATTTATACTACTCTGTATACATAAATCAAATTGTAACTTTATGACACATTGCAGGATAGGGAAGGTGTATAATGTCATCCAGTACAATTAAACTACTGGTGGCCACTAGGTACTGTGTGGACCTTGTAATGAGAGACTCATTGAGCTGAGTTAGTCAAACAAGCTGGTCTGTGTCAGCAGGGAATTAATGTAACCTGTAATATATACAATGGAGCTGATGTATTCGCCAGGCTGGGCGAGGTGCAATTGAATGGTATACCCATGTGCCAATACTACCTCAGCCATCTTCTCTTTTGCTCTTGCTTTTTTTAAAAATGAGATCTTCTCTGCAGTGGCTTCTAGGTACCTGGTAAGCAGGTAGAAACCTGGAAAGGAGACTGGTTTTAATCTGCTCTAGAGTGTAACATTGAGTGTACTTCTCTCTAATGAAAAATCTTACTTGGGCTACCATGATATTCAGAAAACCCTTCAAGGTTTAGGGATGCAAGACTATTAAACCCACCACTGATGTGTTATATTAATGTACTGTTCACTTATCTTATATGACAGCTAATGGAACATCAAGCAGTCAGCTATCCACACCTAAATCCAAGCAGTCACCCATCTCTACCCCAACTAGTCCTGGAAGCCTTCGCAAGCACAAGGTATTATGTTTCCTCTCCAACTTAGTAAATAGTGCCTCAGCTCATAACCATCAGCTCACTCTACCAAGTAATCAGCTGATTTAATATATTACAGAAACAGCTGGATCTAGTGGTGTTGTGTGTTAAATCACTGCCAGTTCACTGGATTGGGAATCAACCATATAAAGTAGTGATGGCTAAGCTCGGCACTGCAGATATTTGGGAATAACATATCCCATGATGCTCATATAGCTTTAGGATTGAATAAGGATCATGGGTTGTGTAGTTCCCAAATGTCTACAGTGCCAGGGTTAGCCATTACTGATAAAATGTGATCCACTGCTTTGCATTATGGTATTTATATGAATTTACAGCAGTTTGGATGTGACGTTCACTATTAAAGAGACTGTATCACTTAAAGATTGTTTTAACTGCGCATGAAGAGAATAAAAAAATGACTGAAAAATTACAAGCAAATGTCTAAATTAGGAGAAAAATGTATTTAAAATGCATCTGTGAAGTCTCCTGCTTATGACATCACTTGTGGCTTGATATGCAAATGATCTGGTTCTATGGAAAATGTGTGATTTGCATACCAAGTCACAGGTGATGTTATAAACAAGAGACTCCACAGACACATTCTCCTAATTTAGGCATTTGCTTGCAATTCTGCTAACACAGTGTATAAATAATTCTCAGTATATTGTTATTCTCTGCATTCACAGGATAAGCAATGTTTGGGTGATACCGTCCCTTTAAGTAAATATTTGTAGTCTTGCACAGCCTATACCTAGAAACATTAGAAGACTCAAGTACTTTTCAGTTAAATATCAGTTAAAATTAATGTAATGTACATGCAGTGGTGTGAACTTGACAACTGCAAAGTTTCAATTACCAATTTACCAGTTTATTATTAAATAGATTTGCTATTCTGAAAACGTTATTTCGAGTAAGAAGTGCTCACATTTATTGTGTAATATTTGCCGAAAATGTTTATCACTTACATGAAAAGTAATTGCCATATTTAAAGTGTTTAGTTCCTCGACTCTGGCTAATTGTAACATACTGAATAGTTTGTGTTAAAATGAATGTTCTTTGGAGACACTTCTTCCACAGAAATGTAACAGACAGCATACGACTGAGGTCTAACTATGTTATTAAAGAACAAGAATTAATCCTTTTTGGAAATTACAATGTCATGAAGAATAGCCTTCGTCATTTAATTGAAAAAACGGAAGCAAACACCTCAAATATTACTCTATGTAAGGCAATGTTTGCTAATCTTGGCACTGCTGATGTTTGGGAGTTAGCCATTGTCAGTCACTAAGCATCATGGGATATGCAGCTAAAAAACAGTTGCAGTGCCAAGGTTAGCCATCACTGCGTTCAAGTGTTCACCAGTCAGTACATTTCCTCAGTAAATAAAATGTGTTATATCCTTTTGGAAGTCTGCTATTTATGTTTTAAGGCATTAAATAGTGAGGGGGGATAATGTGTCATTTTGTCCAGACCGTCCTATTGCCAAGTGAAATTACATTAAAAATATTTTATAACGCAGACATCTTCTAGCTGTCTAATTGTTTTGAAGTTACAGCTCCAGGGTTGGCTCTTGGCCATGGGAGTTGTAGTTTAAGAACAGCTGAAAAGCTGCAAGATCCCTGTTATTGTCAAATATTACATGAGTTACAATGTCCAAGTATTGCAAACAGCATAACTCTTGTGCATGATATAAAATGAATGCAGACTACAAAAACACATTGTTCAAGAAAAGAACAAAATCAATAAGCATTGTTACTAGCAGACAGTCTTAACATGAATTTGTCCTTATGACTTAACTGGATGCACATGTATGCCAGACATGATTAGTCATAAGAATCTGACAAGCAGGTCAGTAGGCCAGAAGCCTTAATACCTCCTAGGCAAAAGGTTTGTGTTTTACAGAACTGTAGTGGTTTGAAAATAGTGCCGTAGTTCACTTTAATAATTAATACAACACTAGTAATACTGTCCATCTACTCATGCATTGCACTGACAGAAATTGTTCCAAGATTATTCTGCTCAGATTAACACCAGTAAAAAAACATAGACAAAGTGATAGTAAGATAATATAGAGTACATACTATTGCCTCCTTAGATTTGACAATGGCCTTAAAGGAACTGTATCACCTAAACATAGTTTGTACTGTGCATAGTTGCCAACATCGGCTATGTTTCCAGGGACACATACCTGGTAGTATGTAGGATGGATATACACACAGACGCAATCCAATTTATTAATCTAAGAGGTCCTATGAGATGTCCACCCTGATTAATTAATTGGATTCTGTCTGTGCGTATTTCCATCCTACATACTGTCGGGCTGCACTTTGCATGCTCTTTCTGCAGCATGTGGAACAAATATGTGTCCCTGGAAGCATGGCCGGTGTTGGTAACTATGGATAATATTGCTCAATTGAATCCAAGTATCACTAGAGACTGTAATTTGAGCTTTTTATTGATTTCAGTTTGTTGATGACCCATTTACAGTTGGTTGACATCTTGGTCTGTTTACTAAAGCTGACAGGTGAACTAACAAAAAAACCTTTAAAAATCAGACATTAGCAGCTGAGTTGTATAAATTCCCCAACTTACCTCTCTTTTTCACTCCGCTATTAATGCCTGATTTGTGAGGTTAACTTGTTAGTTCACTTTTAGTGAATAGCCCTTCTAACAAGGCTATGGAATAACTTCTTTTTTTTTTATCACACTTTGGGCTGTTTTTTTCTAAGCAACTCACAGCATAACCACCATTCAAGAATGCCAAGCGCTCCTTATCCCTGATATAATTCTGACATGTGTATAATGGTTACTGTTCCTCTGAATTAACACATCCCTTTGTCATTACTTTTTACAGGATCTGTACCTACCCCTCTCTCTGGATGATTCTGATTCCCTAGGGGATTCCATGTGAAGAGCTGCAGTATAATGTGTCCACTGAGCGTAGGATCACCTAGTGGAAGGAAGCAGATCGGGCACACTGGTGCTTTCTTACCTAACGATACAATTACAGCTTTCACTGTTATTTTTTATTCTTATTTCTGTCATTTATCGTTTGTGCCATGAATCATGTCACCCAATCTGGCAGAGGGGTGATCACTGACTGTTTTATAGTGATGAAGCAGGCTTCAATTTTTTTTTTGTTATGCAAAGTGTGCCATTTCAGACCAGCTCTCGATGCCACCATGGCTCTTGTACAAGCTGGCACTGATGCTATCAACAGCATCAAAGTCAGTGATCTTGTATTAAGTTAAAAAAGCAGTTGGTATGGGCGATCATTCAAGATTAGTTTATCTCTGCTGATTTATATGTGTAAGTTTGTATTATATTGAAGGTAACTAATCATATTACCCCTTTGTTAAGTCTTTAGTCCCAGTAATAATTCAAATCAAAGTTCTTCACTTGGTGATCAGAAATGTTCTATTTCTGCATCAAATAAGATGAGAGAAATTCATCATGGACGCCATTCAATAACGGGGAAATGATACAAAATGGGCAAATATGAAAGATATTGCTTATTTCATTCATGCTATTTTGGTATTTGCGTAATCAAGTTTGGATGGAAGTTCAGCAGCTGCACGATAATGTGGGTTTTCAAACAAGTGAACACAAATGGTAGCTAAATTATCAATGGGCTCAAAGATTCCCATTTGTAAATTCAGATTGTATGCGAAAAAGGATTCGGTCGCCTAAACATTGTTTATTCTTGTGGGTGTAGAGTTAAAAAAAAAAAGCATTGCAAGCAAATGTATAGATTAAGAAAAAAATGTGCCTGTGCCGTCTCCTGCTTATGACATCATCATGTGGCCTCAAATGCAAATGACTTATTTTCAGTAGGAAATTGAATTCGTATGTTAATCCACTTTTCGCTTCATCTGTGCATTTGCTTGCAATCCTGGTAACACGGTGAAAAGCTAATTTCTAGCAGAATAAATTGTGTTTAGGTGAAGGAGCCCCTTTAAGCTAATTCTCTAATATAAACACAGCTACATTTGGCTGCCAGTGTCTTTGACCTAAATGAATCGAGCCTTATGTGCCACCTCAAAACGGCTTGACTGGTTTAATGTTCTGGATTACAATGAGTGGATACGATCCATAGACAGAAAGGCAGGCACGTTTGCGTGACCACATGACCATTTTATACAGGGACACATATAAACCAGTCTGAAGTCATCATTTTTTTTTTATAATATGGATTCCTGAATAAAACAGCAATGTGATCACCACCATGCAACTGTGCTGGATTAAAAGGGACACATTAACTTATTCTGACAGTACGGGGGTTAAAACACAATCTTTGATCAGTGTTAACCATTTTGGTGCTGAGATACGTGTAGTAATTAGTTCACAAAACAGTGACAGAATTGAGAATCAATAAAAGGGAAGACTACTCTCGGGCTGACCAAGTCCTTTCCAATAATTTGCCAGATGGTCACCCTGCTTTGTGTTTTTTTTTTGTTTTTTTAACAAGGCAATTTAATTTCTCCTCCCTTCAATCTTACTGCCACTGTCATGTTTTATTATACTTCTTGTCTGGTACCATCCACCAACGCCAAAAGGCGCTCGGCCATTTTTGCAACAGATGGCCGAGATACTAGCATTATTTGATACAAATCACTTTAATCACTTGACATTCGTGATGATTAATATGTTTGGGTATTTTTTTTATATTGTCTGATCAAGTGTATTAGTCAATCCTCTAATAAGTATAATGCCAATTTAGGGATCTCACGTGGATTTAATATGTGGACTTACATAAGACAGGATGTTGGGGGCACTGGGGATTTGCATCCAAACACTAAGTAGTGGGATGATTTTCTAAATAATCCTAGTGATCTGGGCTTTAAGGCGCAGTGATCAAAGGGGCAATACAAGTAGTGGTGCATGATTTTCAAAGCATTCCAAACTCCGTACAGGAACTATTACAATTCAATGCAACGTCTATTGCACCCCAAGGATGACAACTGTGCTTGCACATATGTGGACACATATTTGTTCCACATGCTTCAGAAAAGACCATGCAAAGTGCAGCCCGGCAGTATGTAGGATGGATATACAAACAGACACAATCCAATTAATGAATCCGGGTGGAGATCTCATAGAACCTACCATGAATATTTAATTGGATTGTGTCTGTGAGTATATCCATCCTACATACTGCCGGGCTGCACTTTGCATGCTCTTTTCTGCAGAATGTGGAACAAATGTGTGTCCCTGGAAACATGGCTGATGTTGGCAACTCTATGCTTGCAATATCTGAGTTCACCGGGCAGTTTTGAAAGTGGTTGAGATCAATATAATCCAAATCCTCAAAGCTCAATAGCCTAACATGCCAGGTTTTCAGGTACAAATGACCAGATATTCCTGACAACATGGCCTACGGGTAAGACTTGGAGACTGTGTATTTTTTAAGCCAATCAAATGCTGTTAATGATTTGTAGATCTTGATACCAACTGACAAGAACATTGAGCATTTGGTTAACATGAAATCATTGTAGTGCAGCAAGCAGCAGAATAAATGAATAACTTGGGATGTTTTTTTTAAACCTGTTTCATACTATCCACCAGTCCCACTTTACACAGAACAGTCACGTGTGGGACCTCTTTCTCGTGATCCAGGATTCACACTCTGGATTCCTGATCCCCCGGGACACTGGAGGGGAAAAATATTATGCATTATGGTTAAGCACCGGACAGGATGTTGGAGGTTATGCTGTCATTAAATTAGTGGTTGAAAGTGGTGAATGCAGCTGGTTTTGTATCCATTTACTACACCATGTTTAGAGAACAGGTTTTCATCCCTTGGTTCTACCAGCATTGCATGTTTCAGGATATAGAGACTTGTGCACAGGTGGAACCCTTTGAGTGATCATACTGATCCGTCTTTGCTTAAGTGATTTTATCTGAATAACATCCAATGCTGGGGAGATCTGAGCACTACATTTGCAAACTATGATTTAATGGATGAAGCACCAAGTGCCTTATTGCCGCCATCCTAGATTTCTAATGTTGAAGTATTAAGAAGCCTAATGCAGGTGAGTTCATTATTCAGTGATACTAACCATGCCCAGCAATGTTAAAGCAGGGGCATCTTAAAGAGTGCGCTGTTGAGCTTTGAGGAAAATGGCTGAAGACTTTTGGTCACTTATTGAGCGAACTGTCTTTGTTAGAAAAGATCCTGCATATTTAAGCATGCTAGTCTCTGTTATAAACCAGTGATTACTCTAGACAGAGCACAGATAGTATAAACAAGGCAGTCATTAAAAGAAAGACTAGCACAAGCCTCTGACTTTGTTTGGCCAGTCTTATTACATTCAATGTTGTGGTAGCTAAATTTCAGTCCACTTCTTTAAATTAACTGGCCAAGTCCCACATGTGGCATCACTACGCAGCATGACATGCAAATGAATTGTACCCAACCAATGAGCTTGTATGTCAGCCCATATGATGATGACATAAGGCAGGGCAAAGCCAACAGGTATGTTTGCCTCATCTTGTCATTGTTTGGTTTTGACCAGTGTTTATTGTTTTGGTTTTGCTTGAGCTGCCTATCCCTAGCCTAAAACCCGGCCTGTCAGTAATACTCACAAATGGGTAATTCAGTAGGAAATTAAATGAGTCTCTAAAGTGTTTTGAACATTAGGTCATTAATGTGTTATGTATCAATCTCTATTAAATGATATCTGCTTAGTAATATCCAGCCCTGAAAACACTGTGATACTTTGTTTTCATTTATAAACCAGTTTTATATCCACAAACCAGGATACTTTTTATTATTGTCAGCATTGACAGAATATATTCAGGAACCTACTTTTTATATAAATCTGGTTGTTTCTACTTGTTTACAGAGTTCTCTGGAACAAACTGATTTACACAATCATTATTTACATAAATGACTTACAACAGACTAACTTTTCGTAAACATTTTGATATGTTTTTTGTAAAAACATAAAAAAAACTCTGTACATTAGACTAATTTATTTGTACTGACTTTATTGTACTTTTAACCCATTCATGATCTAAATATGGTTTTCTGTGATATTTGACACAATCTTTTGCTAATGATAGATAGGGTTGCCACATTTAAAAATAGTATCAGCCATGCTACTGCCTCCATAGAGTTAATATTGGCCTCAAGCCCCAACATTTTTATGGCCAGGTGGCAACTCTATTAACAAATATCATGCAATGTGTTTTATATGTACATGAACTCTTAACTGAAATTCAAGTTCCTATATGAAAAAGCATTTTGTAACTTTTATAAATAATAATTTAGAAGTTGCCATAATTGGACAGAATGGAATTTCATGCACTACTCTTCTGATTGGGGTAAGTAATTTACCTTTGCACTCTTCCCATCCTGTTGTGTTGGGTAGCAGTTTCCTGTTCAGGTAACTCCGAGGAGAGGAAGTGTGAAGTAAAATTACTTCCCCCAGTTCACTGAATAAAATAAAAATGTCTTCTGTGAATATTTAAAAAATATATGGTAACATTTATTTATTTGCAAATGGTAAAGATGATTTTTCACATAGTGGAATTGTATTTTTGTTATTTCTTAACTGTAGCAAAAAAAATTGATGTTTATAAAAAAGCAACATGCTCTTTTGTACTCATCAGTTCAAAAGCATCAACTTAGTAAAATTTTAAAAACTTAACAATGTTGCATCTGTTGCTTAGTCTTTTTGAACAGTAGTTGGCATGGATACATTAGACTGGTTTTTATTCTGTGGGAGGTGTTTTATGTCTGCATTAATGTAATTGATACTCATATTCAAAACCATTTCTATTGGCATTGTCAACAATAAACACTACATGGTTTTAGACATAGACTGCATGTGTGATTCTGGTCTCTTCTCACTAAATGGTGAAGTTTATAAACTGTGTGCCACATTTAATTCTGGTTGAGTAGTTTTATTTGCAGCAAAACCCTTTACAGGTATTTCTATAGTAATAGGGAACAGCCTTGACCTAGAAACAGGTCAGTAATGACCCAAGAGAGGTTTTATGCCTTGGAATACATGGAACAGCTTATATTTCTTATCCAGATAAAGAAATAATTCATTAATGTGCAACATTAACTCATTGCTTGAGAAGCATCAATGTACTTGTCATTTTCAAAAGAAAAGAATAAGATATAATTACCCCCAAGGAGTGAGTTTGAAATATATTTATCTGATTGTGCTATCAAGGTATCCATCCACAATGATGCAGGGGAGGGCTGGCAAGGGGACAGACATGAGGGCAAGTTATAATCTCACTCTAGGGGCTAGGGCATAGTTGCCAACATCGGCCATGTTTCCAGGGACACATATGTGTTCCACGTGCTGCAGAAAAGAGCATGCAAAGTGCAGCCCGGCAGCATGTAGGATGGATATACACACAGGCACAATACAATTAATTATGGTATGTCCTTTGAGATCTCCACCCTGATTAATTAATTGGATTGTGTCTATGCGTATATCCATCCTACATGCTGCCGGGCTGAACTTTGCATGGTCTTTCTGCAGCATGTGGAACAAATATGTGTCCCTAGAAACATGGCTAATGTTGGGAACTATGGGCTAGGGCTGCACCACGTTTCACTTTTAAATGCCACAGTCTGCAACTTATTTGTCTGTCGGACAATCTCTGTACCTTATCTGTCAGTATATCTGTCTGTCTATCTCTGTACCATATCTGTCAGTACATCTGTCTGTCTTTCAATCTCTGTATCTTATCTGTCAGTATATCTGTCTGTCTGTCAATTTCTGTACCTTATCTGTCAGTGTATCTGTCTGTCTATCAATCTCTGTATCTTATCTGTCAGTATATCTGTCTATCAATCACTGTACCTTATCTGTCAGTATATATTTCTGTCTGTCTATCTCTGTCAGAAAGTCTGTCTTGCATGTCTGTCTAGCAATCTCTGTACATTATCTGTCAGTATATCTGTCTGTCTATCTATCTCTGTCAGCAGGTCTGTCTTGCATGTCTGTCTAGCAATCTCTGTACATTATCTGTCAGCAAATCTGTCTTGCATGTCTATGTGTGTCTATCTCTGGACTGATAAAATGGTACCAAGGGCAACTAAATTGAGCTGAAAGTTGCCTGTCCTCCCCTGGTCATGCGTGAAGAAACCTAGTTAAGTGTTGGTTACGTTAGCAGTATCCATAAAATATATTGGCTAGACAAATGGGGTTGAGTGATAAACATAGTTTAAGCCTAAGAGGATTTAGGTTTCAAAAGAGGAACTATGCCTCTGTAATGATACCAGTTATCCTAATGCTCTGAATTTTTATTGCCAGTTGACTGAAATTGGGGGGTTATATGTAAAAAAAAATCCCACACACACTAGTGTCCAAAAAGTAACAAAAAGGCACATTTTCTATATACAATGATAACTGAGACTTTTTTTTTTTTTACACCCCAGCCCTGTCATGTGTGGGGTAATAAATCAGAATGGAATTGGCTTAGATTTCTATGAAACATTACTTGTGCTAATGTGTACATTTTAAATATGTGTGTGTGTGTGTGTATATATATATATATATATATATATATATATATATATATATATATATATATATATATATACACACACACACACTATTGGATGAACAGCTATATAAAAGCTGTTCATCCAACATTTTACGGTAGTAGGGAAAATGACATTGTATCCACGCTTATTTTGGTGGTATTCATCTTACATCTCACTTTTGTGTACACACAAATAGCTCAAATGTTTCTGCCTTTGTTGGCTTTATATATAACCCAATAGTCATATCTAAATCTGCTGTGTTCAGGCGGCTCATGTTTAAAACTCTAATATTTTGGAGGAAAGAGGTAATGATTTTATATCTGATACATTTTACACACAAATGGATGACACTGAATATGGGAAGAACAGCACTATGTGTACACACATATACATAGCCAGAAAAATAATTGACTGTATATGAATTGTACATACAGTTGGGTGGGGCTTGTCTATGCTCTGCCCTAGATCAAAGAAATTATAGTGAATGACAAACTTTACAACACTCGGTATATAACAAAATAGGGGAAATTGTGAAGAAGACCATCCTGTATTTTGGGGAGGGGGAGGGGGGGGCTGTTTAAAACCAAGTATCCAAATTATAAGAGCACCAATGGACACAGGAAAATCATTCCCGATGATTGAAATGGTAGCAGACATTTTTATTGTCGCAGCTTGCTGAAAAGCCTGTAAAATAGAAGCACAAAACCACTTTATCAAGGACCCTGATGTAGGAATAAGTACACCAGCTAAATTTGGATTGTACGTTTTTAATAAAATTTTGACCGTGAAAGGTATCTTCTGTACCTAAGCCATTCAATGAACACAGGGTGTGGATGTTTCTTCTCTGATGCAATAGTATTTGATGAACATAATTGCTACTCTTTGATCTTTAAAAATAAGATTTATGAAATAAAAGACCATCAGAAGCAGCCATTTTGGTTTTCTAGCAGACCTTGTGTAAGGCAATGTTTAATGCATTAACAACACATTAACAGAACCTTATTTTTCTTAATATAGTCATGTTTCAGAAGGATGAGAAATATTAGCACTTGAGAAAAGCTGAAGGTGGGAGAAATTAGTAACTTAGGATTTTTTTTTCTTTTTTCGGATTATAATAAACCTTTTATTCTAATGGGACACTTAAGTGTGCATACATTATGTTCACACTGTGCCATTAAGGGCGGAAAGTAACAAAAGTGGTGGAATTAAATTAACTATGGCTTGTACGCTGCACTAATGGGGGTACTTAATCAAAGCTTGCAGCCTATGATAGCCAAAAGGTATTTCTCAATATTAAGAGGATAAACTGGGCTTAATTTACGTGGTCAAGGTTGTCCTAAGATGTCTGTTGTGGTAGCAAACTAAACATTTTAAGGGACAATTGTTGTTGCTGATCCAAATGTCTAGTGACATATACAAATTTACATTTAAGTTTCTATTCCACTGTGGGAAACGCATGTGAATAAATGCATTAAATTATTAATATTAGCTTATAAAATGCAGCACTATCTCAATGGATGGACAAAACTATCAACTGTAGTTAGAGGTTTCAACATGCTGATGCAAAAGAGGGCACTGCTCTCTAGACAATACAGTGCCCTCTTAATCTGAATTATTGTGAGGTATGATGGGAAACCATAATTGCCATCATCACTTAAAGAGTACCATAGCAGAGCAACCTGAGAGCTGCACTGTGGTATAAATGGATCCTCTTCTCTGTAGGAATGTCTAGGAAATAAACTTAAAGTGACCAAATCACCATTTGAACCTAAGAAATTATTTTTTAAAAATTGTGGGATAAACATGGTGGACATAGGTCTAGTTAGATGAATTGCACTGTTATATAACTGGTGCCGTTTGGCACACAAAGCAGAGATTTGAATGTAAACACGAGAAAGCCTGATAATGGGTGGGAGGGTGGCACGGGGCGTTGGTTATTACCAATATGTAGAAAATTTTCATAATATTTAACCATTAATTATCCGATAAAATAGGCTACAAAAGGCTGCTGAACTGGCACTGAGTTTGTGAGTACTAATGAACCATTATAGTCAGTAGTCTAGGGACACATGCTCCCTTTGGAGTGAAGAAGGTTAATATGGATAACATGCTTGAAATGGTGATTAAAAAGCAGTTTGCCTAAAAGTTTGGAGTGCAAATCATCTGCCAACAAAATGGGTAAAATTCTGTGTCTAGCACACTGTAATCATAAATGCTGAAGGGCCAGTATTTATCCCTTGAAGTGTCTACGAATTGTATACTTGGCTACGTCTTGGTGTCAAGATATAGAAGGGTATAGCCAAAAAGGGGTGAAGGTTCATGTGTACTGAATGTTTTTAGCACAGCTTATTATCCCGTTGTGCTGTCAGGGGTGTATTATGCATTGCCACACAAAGGATTATGGGAAACAACTGACAATTGTCCCAGGTCAGTTGCAACACTGCCAAAAATATATTGAAAACATTGCACACTGACCTATTTATCTGGAATAAAAGCCAGGCCTGGACTGATTGAATATTGATCCTAATTTTAAGTACCAATGCAGGTTGTGTCTCCTTTTTTTTTTTACATATGTATAAAGACCGTTTTTAGAGGAAACATTTTATACTGTATTTGTTCCAACTTTTACTTTTGATAAAACAATATTCAGCGAATGTATTTTTGCTTTTTAATGCAAGGATCTTACTAAGAGTGAATGGGATGCGGTCACAATATGAGGATAAGTCCTTTCTGGATAAATTATTAATTGGCAAACAAGGAGATCATGTACTAACAATATTGTTCACTAATCTTGTTATTGGTTACTGGTTCTACTTCCTGTTGTAGAATAATTAATAATGATTATTTGTCCAGTTTAACTTTATAACATTTAGTGGATGTTAAATATTTCCAAATCCACGCCACAATTTCCAATATTCATTTTTTATTAGTTGTGGCACAGTTAAAAATAAAGTAATAATACCATGCCTTTACTATTAACAAATATTACGTGTATTTGTGCAGACTTGATTTCAGGCCTGTTTCAATCCCTCTCACAACATTGTCTCGTATTTAGAACACTTTTTAATCATGTCTGGATTTGGGACATTGAAGAGCAAACTATACTAACAAAAATTAGCTGGAAATTTAAAGCGATTTTCTTTTTTAAATAAAACCATATTTTACAAGTATCCTTCATAACTTTTAATCTGGCACATACATTAAATGTATGTTGAGGGATTCAACTGAAGCCTTTATTAAGACAGTTTCATAAAGGCCTCTGTTGAAAGTCGAACTGGAGCCACTCAGTGTAAATAATATGTTCCGAATTAAAACTCATAAAATGGCCTCATTACTTAATATCCCAATACTTGCAATGTAAGCGCAAATGATTATATTTATTGCTGAACCCATTGTTGTTTTATAAGGCTGTTAATCCATTAAGGGTTACATTGGTTTGCATATTTAATGAGCTGGTGAATTCCAGGAGGGGTTGAGTCTTCACTGTATCATGTTGTAATATAGTGCAGCTTGAAACCAATGATTTCTTGCTTATTGTATACAGCACGTGCATGGTCTTGGATTATTAGGCCTCATTTGTGGTGAGTTCCTTAGCATTTTGTAACTTCTAAACTTCCAGGTGGAATCCTCAGCTCCCTGCGGAGCAGTGGGACGGGGGGCTCCGTCTGGGGGATTAGCTTATGTGCCATCTGAATTGTACAGCAAAGCTTTTTATTGATGTTTCAAGGAGAGCCGTTAGGCTTAGTTGTAGTTAGGATTCAAGTATTTAGTGGAATAATAGGTGTAACGTTAAAAGACTTTTGGGGCGCATGCATGGAATTGTGCATTTCTTAATATTTTGCAAGTGGAAACATGTAGGGATTTAACGTGTCTATTTCATAATTCTCATTAAAATAATTTGGTTAATGTGAGGCTGGGAAGCTCAGGAAGTTGTCCTAGGCAAGTGGATTGGAACCGTGGCAATATAAACCATTGATTATATACACGGCCGGATTTACATCGCAGGCACAGGGTTCGAAGCAGCCTTTGTTTCTTTCCATATCCTCCCCCCTGACACACACATACACCTCTCACAGAAACATACAAACATCCTGGACCATGGTAAACAAAAAAATCAAAGCTTTTTCTAGCAGGACATAAGTGAAAAGGTAGCAGGCAAAAAGTAGGTGTCATATGAGCAAAAGTGATGAAATGTGAACAAAAACACTTAGTACTTTATGGAAGTTGAAAGCATTAATACTAGCAACTTATGCATGTCATAAATTGTGGCACTCCAGGCAACTGCCTGATGGGAAATCCGGCCCTGTTTGTAATACAAGCTATTATTAGGTGGTGCACTATATATATTGGTTGATTCTTTTTCTTCGTGTTCTAAAGAAACATTAGTGGTTGAAAGTCTGGATAGGTGTATCTTTACAGTCCATTAGCTACTGTGGAACTGGTGGTAGAAAGTGGTGCTGATGTGTTTGGAAAGTTTTACAAGGTTTTAATAACAGAAATAGCACGGAGAAAAAGAGACTTGCTTGACACACCATATACTATAGTGTTTGTAGTAGATAAGAAGGGTGGGCACACCATCATTCCACTTTAGAGTTGCAAGAAGGATAAAAGCTTGCCTTAATCCTTTGAGAAGATGTGCAGTATAACAAATGGCTCACTCCTCTATGGAGTCTATTCACTAAAAGGTGAGTTGTATGTGAGGTTAGGTATCCATTGTGCAGGGAGAAACCTAGCGAGCTTTCATTGTGTAGCAAACTCACCAGGTTTCTCCCTGCACAATGTATGGCTAAACTGGTAAGATGAAATGTTCATCTCACCTCAACTCACCTCATTGCACCTCAACTCACCTTAGTCATATGTTTTACTTAATTAAAAAAGAAAAGTAAGATTAAGAAATCAGATGCTAAAAAAACGCAGGAAAACCATTTTAAGAGCAATTTAAAATCTTTTTAGGGAGACATTTGCATTGATGATTTACTAACATTAACAGCGGAATGAAAGTGTATATATAGGTTTCTCATATACACTACTTGTGTATGTATACAATTATATATCTTAATTGTAAAGTATTGAAAATGTCATGTGCTGTTTTCTACAACTTGCACAGCAGTAGCTATCATAGTCCACAGAAGCTGGCATGAGTTGCTAACCCTTGGCTTTGGGTGGACAGGATATAATGGCACATCTGGAACATGCAATTTCAAATATCTTCCGTTTACCAATAATTACTTTAAAATCTTCCTTTACATGTGGGAAATATATATTCCCATTCCTTGCAGTGGGGCAGACCCAACAAACGAGTTGGAGTTGAGAGCAATAGGTACAAAGGAATGTGCTGTTTGCTAAAATACAGTGGTTTTTTTTTTTATTAAAGCTAGCTTTGTGTTAATGGAAATCAGTATTGCTAACGTAGAACAGCAGTGGACATTAGTCTTTTTAGTTTTTTCAAAATGCTAGTTAAGCCTTCCTAGTATGTTCTCAACATGTTACTTAAGTGTGTGATAGCTCTTAGAAAATTATTTTAACTATATCTATAACACATTGAAAAACAGTTTGGGATTTGTTTTTATACTTTATATTTCAGCTAGCCGGTATGTAACCATTTACAAATCAACTATTCTGTTTATTTACTTTCTATGTTCACAATTAGCGAATGCTTCAACTCTCTAGTAGCGTAAGTGAATTCTGTTAAGTAAACACAGGGTTTTTTTTGCCAGGAATTGTAGAGTATATAAAAAAAGGATTTATACATTGTTTTATAGGACTGCAAGTAATTGCCTTACTCCTCCCATTTGTGACATCACCTCATGGTGCCATTTGCAAATGAACGACTACAGTGAAGAATAATTAATTTGACTGTGGTTTAACAATGCTTTGTCATTAATGAGAGACACCAGACCAAATGTAAATACACTTTTTATTTAATCTACAAATTGGTTTGCCAACAGTACATTACAATGTATAAATCCTGTTTATGCTACTATATATTGCTTACTTTATCAGTGAAATAGTCCCTTATTGCAATGTGCATTTTATCAAACATAACATCTTACCTAGCCTAACTATTGTGATTAAAATATAATGTTATTTTTGGAATAGATACAATAAATAGTGAATATAATGTCTCTACTGCCAAACTGAAGCAATATATTACCAAATATACTTAAAGAAGTAAAAGACGTTGGGTAGTTTCCCTTGGTGAATCAGGTGCAGTTTTTCTGTAATGTTTACCTACTTTTGTCATCACAAAACTCTGACATTATATCCTTGCAGTCGCTAGAACCTCTGACTGTCCGTCGTAAACTTACCGTATGGCAACACAACTCCTCCATTTGACCTATGCACCACTGTAATCTGCTTTTAGCCCTCACTACTGTACCTAAACACGTTTCCTACTATTCAGTACTGTTTGGAAGAGAATTTTCTCCTTTTATAGTTTTTTCTATCGATATTTGTCTTTTTCTCATTACCATGATCATTTGAAAACTGTGTGTAATCTCATTTACAAAAAAATAATAAAATTTGGTTTGAGTAAATCAATGTCGTCGTTATATTGGCTGATTAGTTAAGGTAATATATATCCACCCCTGATGGCTGTGTTCTCTATGATTTAAACTTTCGCCTGAGAAATGCTCTTTGAGATGGCAGACTCCTAGTTTTTGGTTTTGTACCAAGACTAGCTGTGATTAACTTTTGATTGCTGCACAGAACTAAATTGGGGAAAAAGAGGGGTCGCCCTTTAATAAACCAGATTGCTGTGGAGGAAGCCCCCAAATATTCAATGGACCCAGAACCACTGAGTCGAACACACCTTACAGCTATAGCATAGAAATCTGCTGGGCTTATTCGGAGCAAATCCGGCACCTTTGCGCTCCTGCCGGGCACAAAATATTCAAAAAAGAGGTTGTAGACTAATTCTCCACAAAATAAAATAGATTTTCCAGTTCCTGCATTTTCTATTTACTACTGTAAATTATTTTCTAGTGGTTTTTGCCAGCCTAACGTACAGGTTCAAATTGTTTAGTTTACATATAACTGAGAAAATAATAGCATGTTATATCAGATTCAGTGTAAGGATTATCTTTAAACCCCAAAGATTTGAAATTCCCATCTCAATTCCTTGCCATTCTCTTTTTATTGAATAGAGGCGACAGGTCTGAATTAAAATATACATTTTACGCAATTTCATATGTATGATCGTTTTGTATTTATTGGGACTCATAATGGAAAGGTTTGAACAGCAAAATACCAAGAGTGAGAAAGTAGAACTTCACAGAGAGAGTAGTGTATGCAAGGAATAGCCTTACCACAGAAGTGATAGAGATAAACAGATTAAAGGAATTTAACATGTAGTAATATCATAATTACTACATGCTAAACATAATGCAAAATCCAAACAGAAATAAAGTTTTAGGTTAGGCACAAAGTGGAAACTAAAGTGTCCAAATGGTTCTTATTCTTATCAGGAAGTATTACTTTACTGAGAGGGTAGTGGATGTATGGAATAGCCTGCCAGCAGAAGTGGTAGAGGTAAACACAGTCAAGGAGGTTAAGCATGCGTGGGATAGGCACAAGGCTATCCTAGCTATTAGACTGGGAACGGGGGACTAATAAAAGTACTCCAAAACAATTGGGCAGACTAGATGGACCGAATGGTTCTTATCTGCCGACACATTCTATGTTTCTATGTTTATCTTCCATAACATATTGGGGTCATATATAAATGCAGATAGCGCCAATATGTATAAAGCACCCCAACGAAGTTCAGGTGTCTTGGTTTCTTTCACCGTACTTTTTGGTTGGCATTCTTTATGCTGGCGCAACCAATGTATAAAAAAACAGGCACTGAAAGGCCTGATTGGTGTTGGGGAATTTCCACCAAACACTGTTGGACGAAGATCCTACTCCCACACTGAAAAGTATCAGGATTTATGAAAAGGCATGATACATAGCAAACTGCAATTGCTCTTTTTTTTTTACCTCTTCCGACACTTTTCAGTGCAGAGTTTTTATACATGACCCCCGGCACAGGAGGAGCCCAATTATTTGGACTATTTAATCCTCCAAATAAGGATAGATTGCCATGACATGGATAGACCATGATTAAATATTTGCTTTATTGCAAAGCTAGGCTGTTAATCTAGTAAGATACATTTTATGAGTTGCTCCAACCACAAGAGTAATGTATAGAAAGTTTTTTTTTTTTCAGTGGCAGAAGAATTCAGAGTCTATGAATGTTATGCACAAACCCCGTAAAGATCAAGTCAATTGGGGATTTGGGGCTGATCTGACCATCAGTTTTTAGTGACCTGCAGGGCATGTGTCCCATTAACTATTCGCAAGGGTTTCTCCTCCATATGTCAAGCACTATGATAGGGACCCTGCAGCCAGACACAGTTGCTGGGAGAGAATGATATAAATATGCTGGAACAGCTGCTCAGTGATTAACAAATGCTCTGTGAAACAAATGTGGAATACTTCTTAAAATAAATAGGTGTACATATCAGAGATAGCAGCAATTACACTTCGTAACTTGGTGAAAGGATATCAGAACTGTCAAGAAATGCTTGAAGACACGTACAAACCACTGCAGGGAACTCTGGCTCATTCATGATGAAAATCGAAGAGGTTGACATTAAATACACACAATTCATGTCGTAAGTCTGAGTACACCTGTTAATATATTTATCTAACACATGTTATTGGTAAATTGTACAACATACAATTAGAAAGTATGAAATAAAATTCAGATAAAAATAAACAGTAGAATAAATGTAAAAACTAAACTATAAAAAAAAAACTAAATTATTGAGTAATTGCTCCAAGTTTAAACAAGTATCATTTATCGGACCTGCAGTTAAGTGCTATTTTGATTTCAAACAAGAATGGCACAACTATAAATCAATCCCACCAAAGGGTCTTGTAATCCCCCATTTGTTTGTTTTTTCCATCTCCAACATTCACATCCAAAAAAGTTTTTATTTGACTTGGTATAATGTACTAGCTTATAAATTTTAAATGTATAAATATGTCTATAGACACTCACTGGGGTCTATTCACTTAAATTTGAGAATAACTTGAGTAAGAGACTTTGCAGGCTGACTTTCACTGTAAGACCAAGTCAAATTTGACCTTCCAACTCAACCTCCTCAAGGTATTCACTAAAACTAAAACAAGGCTACCGAGATGTCCCCAGCATGACACGCCACGTCCGAGTCAAATTTGGCAGTCCATCTCACCATCGAATTGCATAGAAAGTATAAAAAATTGGTATTCACTCAAAATCTCAGGAGGTTGAGTTGGGAGGTTGAGTTTGACCTCAACTCTCCTACTCTAACGTTACTCGACCGCCTTGACTTAGTGACCACAGGCTGGTGCGATGCCTGGGAATATTATGACTTTTTTGTTAAATAATGGAAGTTCTGCATAAAAAGATGTTCTGTGGCAAACCTATTTCATAGATTTTTGCAGTGATTGTTCCATGTTTAGTGAAAATTTGAATACATTCTCTTGTCTTAGTTCACACAGAATTGCACCACTAGCTCACACTTGGCCCATGGCATTGCCGTACTGTACTCCAGACTGATTTCCCCATGACAATGAACACTCACCTAATTGTATGGGCAAGTGGGAAGATAGCCTCTCTGTCACATTATCTAAACCTGTGTGGGACAGGATCCTCCTGCCCACTCCAAGCTCATAAATGATGAAATGTCAAGAAATTAATTACAAGTTACTCACACAATGGTACAGGATCATAAATTGATCCCTGAAATCCATCCCCTGTGTTGAAGATGTAAGGCTGACATAGGGACTGATTTACACATGTGGTGGTCCTGCTCTATAATCAGTGGTGTATCTTCGTTTTGTGCTGCCCTAGGCAGACAAAATGTAGGCACCCACGTTGCACACCCACGACATGACCCATGACCCACGTTGCACACCCAGGGCATGATCCATCACCCACATGCACACACATTAAATGCCCCAATTTTTCTAAAGTCGCATTGTAAAAAACTGTTTGCAAAGTTAAACTTTTTAATATTATATGCAATTATTTTAATTTCATATTCAACGATTTGTATATGTAAAAAAATGTTGTTGAAAGATTGCATTTCTTGTTTTTATTCCCTTTTTATGCACCCACATTGCAACCAAAGGACTTTATACAGAACTATACAATACCCACAGTACTTGCCATGCACCTATTTTACACCCACAGCACTTGGCTTGCACTCATATTGCACCCACACAAATTGGCATGCCACAATGTCACAGAACATACCACATCACTTTGTCCCACAGAACTGGCCCTGCAGAACAAGCCACAGTGTCACTTTCCCCCAAAGTACATGTTATTTTGCCCCACAGAACATGCCACAGCATCACTTTGCCAAATAAAATAAGCCACTGTCAGGTACCAATTAACATGCCACAGTCACATTGTCATTAATATATGCAACAGTCAGTTTGCTTATTAAAATATGCCACCGTTTGTCTATTAAATATGCCACAGCTTGCCCATTAATATGCCAGTGTTATTTTGCCATATGCCACAGCCATTTTGCCATTAATATGCCAGTATTATTGTGCTATTAATATACCACAGCCAATTTGCCTATTAGTATGTCAGTATTATTTTGCCATATGCCAGTATTATTTTTGCCATTAATATACCATAGCCAATTTGCCCAATAATATGCCAGTATTATTTTCCCATTAATATGCCCCAGCCAATTTGCCCAATAATATTCCAGTATTATTTGCCATTAATATACCATAGCCAATTTGCCCAATAATATGCCAGTATTATTTTCCCATTAATATGCCCCAGCCAATTTGCCCAATAATATTCCAGTATTATTTGCCATTAATAAGCCCCAGCCAATTTGCCCAATAATATGCCAGTATTATTTGCCATTAATAAGCCCCTGACAATTTGCCCAATACATGTCCCTATCCCCCAGTACTTACTTTTGTCTCTGGTGGCTAGTGGCAGGCAGTATGTGTCCTCTATTGCTGCCTGTTCGGCTCCCCCGCAGTGTGTACAGAGCGGTCACGTGACCCGGTGCGTGTCTGATGGCAGAGTGCTGGTCACGTGACCTGTCAGCACTTCCCTGTCACACTGCACTGGGAGCCGAACAGGCAGCACAGAGCTTGCAGGCACATTGGTGGTGAGGGGAGAGCTTCCAGTCTCCTCAGCCACCGTGTCTGCTGGGAAGCAAGGTTTTTTTGTGTTTTTTTTTTAATGGAGCGGCTCTTTTTTTTGCATTTTGTGCCGCCCCTTAAATGCATAGAAGGAAAGTGCCGCCCTAGGCACTTGCCTTGTTTGCCTTGTGCTAAATACAATGCTGTCTGTAATCCGGGAATATTGGACAAAAATACACGCTCTGATCTTGAAACTGGACTGCTCTACATACCCGAACAGGTTTCAGGCAACTGGTACTGTACGCGAATGCATGAAGTTATCCAATTTTAGAAAATCACTGACTAAGCACCTGCTGAAAGCAGCTAAAACTTTAATTCCCAAATAATGGAAGTTAGACACAGCCCCCACGTACAGGGAATGGATAGAGAGGGTGGAGGAGATTAGCTCGATTGAAGAACTTATGTCATCTGCCTCCAACTCCTATGATAAATACCGACAGACCTGGTTTCACTGGTTGGAATACACAGCTAATGGAACCATATTGTTATAAACATGCATTCTCTTTGTGATTTTTTGTGTACACCTATAGCTCGTTTTCCAATTGTAATGCCACTTACACACATCATGGACCAAATGCTCACACACATCCAGCAAATGCTCTGATATTCTCTTATATTTGAGGTCGTTTTATAATCTGACCTCAAATCGAGGTCCCCCGCAGAGCTGCAGGGGACCTGGATCCCCCTCGCTAACAGCCGGTGGATGTCTGCGCAATGTGCGCAGACATCCTCCTCTGCCGCCCGGCACGACCGCCGGGACTTCTATAATGAAGCCGGGTCCTTCCGCCTTCATCATAAAAGCTCCGGCTGCCCCCGCTAGGCACCAGGGAGATTTGGCAGCTGGGGGATGTCGGGCATCATGTGTCAGGCATCACGTATCGTGCAGACATCCCCAGGCTGCCCCCACCAGGGAGATACAAGGTGATGTGGGGGGGAGGGGGAGAGAGAGACACACATGTTTGGGGGAGGGAGAAAACGAGGAGGAGAGAGATAACACTGGGGGACAGACAGAGACAACACTAAAGGGGGGAGAGAGAGACAATGCTGGGGGGAAGGGGGGGAGATAGAGAGAGGCAGCAATGGCACATAACAGGAAATAAAAACAAGAAATGCATTTTTTTATATCATAATTTTTATTAAATATTAAAAAGCAATTTACATGTGAATATAAACAAGTTGAACTTTTTTCCTATAGGGTAGTCTTATATTCAGGCTTTTAGTTTTTTTCTAAAGGAATATCCAAATTTTGGGGGGTCGTCTTATAATCAGGGTTGTCTTATATTCGAGCAAATACGGTACTTGGATGAAAGTACAGCATAGAAACATAGAAACATAGAATGTGTCGGCAGATAAGAACCATTCGGTCCATCTAGTCTGCCCAATTTTTTTTTTTTTTTGAGTACTTTTATTAGTCCCCCTTTCCCGGTCTTATAGCTAGGATAGCCATGTGTCTATCCCACGCATGCTTAAAATCCTTGACTGTGTTTACCTCTACCACTTCTGCTGGCAGGCTATTCCATACATCCACTACCCTCTCAGTAAAGTAATACTTCCTGATATTACTTTTAAATCGTTGCCCCTCTAATTTAAGACTATGTCCTCTAGTTGTGGTAGTTTTTCTTCTTTTAAATATACTCTCTTCCTTTACTGTGTTGATTCCCTTTATGAATGTTTCTATCATATCCCCCCTGTTACGTCTTTCCTCCAAGCTATACATGTTAAGATGCTTTAACCTTTCCTGGTAAGTTTTATCCTTCAACCCATGAACCAGTTTAGTAGCCCTTCTCTGAACTCTCTCCACAGTATCAATATCCTTCTGGAGATCCGGTCTCCAGTACTGCGTACAATACTCCAAGTGAGGTCTCACCAGTGCTCTGTACAATGGCAAGAGTATGTTCAAGAATAAAAAAAATACTACATTTTGGATAAACCCTTTATGCTTTTAACTGATTTGGGCTTGAGAGTGAATGGAATCCCTGTAAACATTTCATTTTCATTTACAATTTTACTTCACTTATGATTATCCATTTACTTTTCATATATTACTCACATCACTGAATCCCATAGACTGCAAGACAAACATTTGAGTTAAAAAGCAGTGCTAGATAATCAGTGTACTTTTTGACGGTTACTGTAGATAGATATATAGATAGATAGATAGATAGATAGATAGATAGATAGATATTGACAGATATAGAAATTGATAAACGTAAAGAAAGATGTGACAGATATTGAAATTGAAATAAATATATAATTTTATACATATAAAGAAAGATAAAATGATTTATAGATAGTTGCATAATGCATTTATTTATTTAACTGTCTTTCTAAATTCTGTATTTTGCCTAATTTCACATTTGTCTGCAGTATTTATATATATATATATACACATATCTGATAGAAGTTAATACAAAACAAACCTATGCAACTGCATAAAACTTAACAATGCAATGGAAATATCACTAATAAATATGCAAATAACTTGTGTTTCTTTCTAGTCAAGCTTCGGAGTTAACAAGATGGTGACATCCAGACAATATCTTTTCATATGGCGATGCTAGCCTGATGCGTTGTCACAGTTCTGCACAATGAACTGGGAAGAATCAATAGCACAATTATTGTAGCTAACAGTAAATTCACTATTGCTTCAGGGCCCTGGGTGTCTGGCTGTTTGTGTTGCTCTAAGGACATGCGCTCCATTTCCTTCCACTCCATCTCATCAAGTCCTTATGAGCATCCGCTTATCCAAGGTTACAATGCAGGGTGGGAGGTTTCTGCTGACACTGCGGTAAAGACCCAAGACCCTTGACAATATAATAAACATAACACAGCCAATGACAACACAACTACTTAGGGCTGCATCCATAGCACTCCCCACACGTTTTGCATTCCTATTAAGCAGTGGTGTATCTTGATTTTGTGCTGCCCTAGGCAGACAAAATCCGGGCACCCCCCTACCCAAGCTGCACACCCACGTTACACACCTAAAACATGGCCCATCATTCAGACTCACATCAAGCTCATACTCCCATCACACACACACTCCCATCACACTCAGTCACACACTCCTACTCCCATCACACTCAGTCACACACCCCTACTCCCATCACACACACTCTGACTCCCATCACCCTCAGTCACACACACTGTCTCCCATCACACACACTCTGACTCCCATCACACTCAGTCACACACACTTTCTCCCATCACACACACTCTGACTCCCATCACACTCAGTCACACACACTGTCTCCCATCACACACACTCTGACTCCCATCACACTCAGTCACACACACTGTCTCCCATCACACACACTCTGACTCCCATCACACTCAGTCACACACACTGTCTCCCATCACACTCACTCTGACTCCCATCACACTCACTCTGACTCCCATCACACTCAGTCACACACACTGTATCCCATCACACACACTCTGACTCCCATCACACTCAGTCACACACATGTCTCCCATCACACACACTCCTACTCCCATCACACTCAGTCACACACACTGTCTCCCATCACACTCTGACTCCCATCACACACACACACATCCCATCAGCACTTACCTTTCCCTGGCAGGCAGGCAGCATGGTCCCTCCATGCTGCCTGTTCGGCTTCCCGGCGATTGTGCCGACAGGTCACGTGACCGGGCGCGCGTATGACGTCAGCGCGCCCGTCACGTGACTGTCGGCACTTCCGTGTCGGCACACTGCACGGGGAGCCGAACAGGCAGCACGGAGGTTTCTCTGTGCTGCCTGTTCGGCTCCCCAAGCAGTTTTGCAGGCAGAGCGGAGGTGAGAGGGGATCTTCCGATCCCTTCTCACCTCTGTCTCTGCCTGCAAGCGCGGTCTTTTTTTTTTTAAAGGGCCGTTTTGTTTTTTTTTAGTATTTTTTTTTTTTTCAGTGCTGGGGGGCGCTGCCGCCCCCCAAAATTTGCCGCCATAGGCATCCGCCTAGGATGCCTCTCGGTAAATACAGCACTGCTATTAAGCCTTAAACACAGTTAACCACTTAAGTACCAATGACATTCACCAATCTTATCATTACGTGCATGGGTGTAGGAACCCCCAAAAATCTGGGGGGGACAGCATTTTTGCTCGCCGGGTATAGCAGCAGTAAAAATAAAGCTTGTCACAGTGTATATTATATCACCAAGTTCCCACCAACATTACCAGGATCCTTGGTATACAACAGATACATTCACAGCATAACATCTACATCAGGCAGGTGCATTTTATCACTGTTACATGAAATATAGTCAGTGAGCTGTGTGTACACCATAAAACATACATCAGTATGAACCTACCACTTCTGCTGGAATGCCATTCCATGTATCCACTACCCTCTCAGTAAAGTAATACTTTCATTAGTCCCTGACCTTATCTTATATCTAGGATAGCCTTATACCTATCCCACGCATGCTTAAACAACTTCACTGTATTAACCTCTACCACTTCTACTGGAAGGCTATTCCATGCATCCACTACCCTCTCAGTATAGTACTTTCATTGGTCCCTGGCCTTATCTTATATCTAGGATAGCCTTATACCTTATCTTATATCTAGGATAGCCTTATACCTATCCCATGCATGCTTAAACTCCTTCACTGCATTAACCTCTACCACTTCTACTGGAAGACTATTCCATGCATCCACTACCCTCTCAGCAAACAAACATTACATTTCTGACCAGAAAATAAACTGTAAAATATTAAATATTTCCAGCATTTCCAAAAGCTTAAGGTGGACCCCAAATATATGTATTTATACCAGGGCTTGACAACCTTAACTAAGTTTTAGGAGCCAGACAACAGCACATACACACAATCACATGCAGTCATATACAGTCAGTCACATATACTCATACATACAGCCTGTCACACATATACATACTGTCACATAGACACACACTCATACATACATACATACATACAGTCTGCCAGGCACACACTCACACATACATACAGTCTGTCAGACACACACACACTCATACATACATACATACATACAGTCTGTCGCAGACACACACTCATACAAACATACATACATACATACAGTCTGTCGCAGACACACACTCATACAAACATGCAGTCTGTCAGACACACACTCATAGATACAGTCTGTAACATAGACACATACACTCAGAGTCAGTCACATAGACACACACACTCATACATGGTCTTTCACATACACTCATACATACAGTCTGTCACAGACACACACACTCATAATCAGTCACATATACACACAAACTCATACAGTCAGTCACAGACACACAAACTCACACAGTCAGTCACACACACTATATCTCATTGCAGGGAAGGTGGGCATTTCCGTTCCAGGTTTGTCTGTGCCTCTTACAAAGGCACAGACCATCATTACTTATTAATTACATTATTTTGCCCATTCATTTGTCAGTTTTATTTTGCCCACATTCATTTGCCAGTGTTTTTTTTTTTTGCCCAAATTCATTTGTCAGGGTTTTTTTTGCCCACATTCATTTGCCAGGGTTTTTTTTTTTTTGCCCACATTCATTTACCAGGGGTTTTTTTTTTTTTTGCCCACATTCATTTGCCAGGTTTTTTGTTGCCCACATTCATTTGGGCAGTAATATTGTGCCAGCCAGATGCCCAGTAATATAGTGCCAGCCAGAGCCCAGTAATATAGTGCCAGCCAGATGCCTGTAATATTATTCCAGTCAGAGCCCAGTAATATAGTGCCAGCCAGATGCCTGTAATATTATGCCAGTCAGAGCCCAATAATATAGTGCCAGCCAGATGCCTGTAATATTATGCCAGTCAGAGCCCAGTAATATAGTGCCAGCCAGATGCCTGTAATATTATGCCAGCCAGATGCCCAGTAATATAGTGCCAGCCAGATGCCTGTAATATTGTGCCAGCCAGATGCCTGTAATATTGTGCCAGTCAGAGCCCAGTAATATAGTGCCAGCCAGATGCCTGTAATATTATGCCAGCCAGATGCCCAGTAATATAGTGCCAGCCAGAGCCCAGTAATATTATGCCAGCCAGAGCCCAGTAATATTATGCCAGCCAGATGCCCAGTAATATAGTGCCAGCCAGATGCCCAGTAATATAGTGCCAGCCAGATGCCTGTAATATTGTGCCAGTCAGATGCCCAGTAATATAGTGCCAGCCAGAGCCCAGTAATATAGTGCCAGCCAGATGCCCAGTAATATTATGCCAGCCAGATGCCTGTAATATTATGCCAGTCAGAGCCCAGTAATATAGTGCCAGCCAGATGCCTGTAATATTATGCCAGTCAGAGCCCAGTAATATAGTGCCAGCCAGAACCCAGTAATATAGTGCCAGTCAGAACCCAGTAATATAGTGCCAGCCAGAGCCCAGTAATATAGTGCCAGTCAGAACCCAGTAATATAGTGCCAGCCAGAACCCAGTAATATAGTGCCAGTCAGAACCCAGTAATATAGTGCCAGCCAGAACCCAGTAATATAGTGCCAGTCAGAACCCAGTAATATAGTGCCAGCCAGAGCCCAGTAATATAGTGCCAGCCAGAACCCAGTAATATAGTGCCAGCCAGAGCCCAGTAATATTGTGCCAGTCAGAACCCAGTAATATAGTGCCAGCCAGAACCCAGTAATATAGTGCCAGTCAGAACCCAGTAATATAGTGCCAGCCAGAACCCAGTAATATAGTGCCAGTCAGAACCCAGTAATATAGTGCCAGCCAGAACCCAGTAATATAGTGCCAGTCAGAACCCAGTAATATAGTGCCAGCCAGAACCCACTAATATAGTGCGTCAGAACCCAGTAATATAGTGCCAGCCAGAGCCCAGTAATATAGTGCCAGCCAGAACCCAGTAATATAGTGCCAGTCAGAACCCAGTAATATAGTGCCAGCCAGAACCCAGTAATATAGTGCCAGTCAGAACCCAGTAATATAGTGCCAGCCAGAACCCAGTAATATAGTGCCAGTCAGAACCCAGTAATATAGTGCCAGCCAGAACCCAGTAATATAGTGCCAACCAGAGCCCAGTAATATAGTGCCAGTCAGAACCCAGTAATATAGTGCCAGTCAGAACCCAGTAATATAGTGCCAGCCAGAACCCAGTAATATAGTGCCAGTCAGAACCCAGTAATATAGTGCCAGCCAGAACCCAGTAATATAGTGCCAACCAGAGCCCAGTAATATAGTGCCAGTCAGAGCCCAGTAATATAGTGCCAGCCAGAGCCCAGTAAGATTGTGCCAGTCAGAACCCAGTAATATAGTGCCAGTTAACCCCCTCTCCCTCTCCCTCTCCCTAGTACTTACATGAATCTGCTCCGTGTCCCCCGCCGGATGTCTCCTCCGTGCAGTCTTCCCTCTTGCACGGAGGAGGGAAACAGTCACCGGATGTGACGCAACGTCACATCCGGCGTCAGTTTTTTTTTTTTTTTTTTTCCGGCCGTCGCATCCATCGGATGCGGCTTGCCGGAAAAAAGCGGCAAGCAGGGGCTGTGGGCCCCGTTTGCCTCGCGTTCTGGGGGGGATTTCACCCTACCTGTCCCCCCCACATTTTTTCCTGGGGGGGATCCGTCCCCCCCATCCCCCCCGCTTCCTACGCCCATGATTACGTGCCCTGTACCAGAATGGCATTTAGATTTAAGAGCCAGCATTTCCATTGAACCATGCTAATGTTAAAGAATAAGACATTGCATATCGGGCTTTTCAAGGATCAGCCTGGTATTGATCCAAAGGGCCTTACAAATACCAGGCAACGAAACAGTACTAAAATACACAAATACAGAGAATATCGTGCTGTACGTGCCATACATTACCATGTCAGGTTGCAAACCCCTTTGCAATCTTTGTGACCATTTTTGTATGTCTATTTAGACAACACATTAAAGTGCATTGCATTTATTCCCATAATTATTATTTATAAAGTGCCAGCACATTATGTGGTGCTGTAGAACAGAGGAAGTGTACAAGGAAATGGATATACAGTAAATATGGTAAAACATACAGGTGATACTCGAAAAATTTGAATATCGTGCAAAAGTTCATTTATTTCAGTAATGAAACGTTAATGGCGAAACTAATATATGAAATAGACGCATTACATGCAAAGCAAGATAGTTCAAGCCGTGATTTGTTATAAGTGCGATGATTATGGCTTAAAGCTCATGAAAACCCCAAATCCACAATCTCAGTGAATTAGAATATTGTGAAAAGGTGCAATATTCTAGGCTCACAGTGTCCCACTCTAATCAGCTAAGTAAGCCATAACACCTGCTAAGGGTTTCTGAGCCTTTTAATGGTCTCTCAGTCTGGTTCAGTAGGAATCCCAATCATGGGGAAGACTGCTGACCTGACAGTTGTGCAGAAAACCATCATTTACACCCTCCATAAGGAGGGAAAGCCTCAAAAGGTAATTGCGAAGGAAGTTGGATGTTCCCAAAGTGCTGTATCAAAGCACGTTAATAGAAAGTTATGTGGAAGGAAAAAGTGTGGAAGAAAACGGTGCACAAGCAGCAGGGATGACTGCAGCCTGGAGAGGATTGTCAGGAAAAGGCCATTCAAATGTGTTGGGGACTTTCACAAGGAGTGGACTGAGGCTGGAGTCAGTGCATCAAGAGCCAAGAGTCAAGAGACAGATCCTGGACATGGGCTTCAGATGTCGTATTCCTCTTGTCAAGCCACTCCTGAACAACAAACAACGTCAGAAGCGTCTTACCTGGGCTAAAGAAAAACAGACCTGGTCTGTTGCTCAGTGGTCCAAAGTCCTCTTTTCTGATGAGAGAAACTTTTGCATCTCATTTGGAAACCAAGGACCCAGAGTCTGGAGGAAGAATGGAGAGGCACACACTGTAAGATGCTTGAAGTACAGTGTGAAGTTTCCACAGTCTGTGTTGATTTGGGGAGCCATGTCATCTGCTGGTGTTGGTCCACTGTGCTTCGTTAAGTCCAGGGTCAACACAGCCGTCTACCAGGAGATTTTGGAGCACTTCATGCTTCCTTCCGCAGACGAGCTTTATGGGGATGCTGACTTCATTTTCCAGCAGGACTTGGCACCTGCCCACACTGCCAAAAGCACCAAAGACTGGTTCAATGACCGTGGGATTACTGTGCTTGATTGGCAAGCAAACTCGCCTGACCTGAACCCCATAGGGTATCTATGGGGCATTGCCAAGAGAAAGATGAGAGACATGAGACCGAATAATGCAGAAGAGCTGAAGGCCGCTATTAAAGCATCCTGGTCTTCCATAACACCTCAGCAGTGCCACAGGCTGATAGCTTCCATGCCACGCCGCATTGAGGCAGTAATTGCTGCAAAAGGGGCTCAAACCAAGTACTGAGTCCATATGCATGCTTATACTTTTCAGAGGTCCGATATTGTTCTATGTTCACTCCTTGTTTTATTGCATGTAATATTCTAATTTAGTGAGATTGTGGATTTGGGGTTTTCATGAGCTTTAAGCCATAATTATCGCACTTATGACAAATCACGGCTTGAACTATCTTGCTTTGCATGTAATGCGTCTATCTCATATATTAGTTTCCCCTTTTACGGAGCATTACTGAAATAAATGAACTTTTGCACGATATTCAAATTTATCGAGTATCACCTGTATTTTCAGTTGGATATGCTTATGACACTGAGGATAACAGAGGTTTAAGGTAAGAGACATGATTGTAGATGTACCATCTGGCTAGGGAGAATTTTAAAAATGTCCTGGGAATCAAAACATCTTCATACTAAAATGCATTTTATATGACATTCACTTGAACAAGGTAGCCACCTAGTGGTTCCATATGATTATGTGAGTTTCAATGTTATTGTACCATTGAAACATAGAATGTGTTGGCAGATAAGAACCATTCACCTCATCTAGTTTGCAAATATTCTAGCATTTCCTGCTGCTCTGTTATATTGTCTACCTACCTTTAATTACTCCAGAACTCCTTTCCGCAGATGTTAAGGTTAGACTGTATCAAATGTTCTGTACTCTTTAATTTTTTTAGGTCCATGGTGTATAATCTTACACTTATCCACATTAAATGCCAGTTGCCACAGCTCTGACCATGTTTCTTGTTCACTAAGGTGATCCATATGGAAAAAAAAGGCTGGCACTCCAGTTCATGTGATAAATAAACGTGATTTAATCATGGGCAACGATGCAACAGAAAAATGGACAGAAACACTTGACGCGTTTCGAGTCTACTGACTCGTATTGATAAGTGCCAGTCTTTTTTTTTTCCATATGGATAACCTTGGTATTGTATTGACGCATTTTTGACGATTTGCATTGGCTGAAACACTTTTGAAAAGTTCACAGTGGCAAGGTAACACTCCTTACATTAATTTGCCAGCTGCAGGAGCCCAGGTTTTCTCCATTTTTTTTTTTTTTTTCATGTTTCTAGTTCACTTAGATCATTTGCCATTTGGCTTAACTCTCCAGGAACACTAACCCTTTTGCGATTCTTTGTTTTACGAGCAAAAAGACGTAGTGTACCTTGCCAACAAAACCTTATGCAATATCACTAATAAAAATATTAAATAGAATTGCAGATTATTGATAAGTCTTTTATGTGGGACCAGCTTAATCTATTATTTTAGTCACCCAATCAAAAAATCCATTGGATTGGTTTGGCATGATCTCCCTGAAGTAAACCATGCTTGTTTTGATCTTGAAATCCATTTGATTTTAGATATTCAACAATCACATCCTTTAACATAGTTTCCATTAATTTCACCCGCTACTGATATAAACCTAAACTATTATTGCCTAACCTCTCCCTTTTACATTGTTTGTGAATGGACACAACATTTGCTAATTTCTAAACTTATTGGACTCAGGGGAGGGCTGGCAGCCTTAGGCCTGGGGGGAAAATCCAGTCAAGTGGCCCATTGCATCATCGAATCGCCTCCCCATCCACGGCCATCTTTTCCTTGTTTTATAACGAATATTGCCAGGATTTTCCCCCACAATATGCCAGGATTTGCCATTTAATATGCTAGAATTTTCCCTTACAAAATGCCAGGATTATGCCCCTCAGTATGCCAGGATTATGCCCCTCAATATGCCAGGATTATGCCCCTCAATATGCCAGGATTATGCCCCTCAATATGCCAGGATTTTCTCCTCAATATGCCAAGATGATGCCCCCTCAATATGCCAGGATTTTCAGCTAAATATGCCAGGATTATGCCCCTCAATATGCCAGGATTATGCCCCTCAATATGCCAGGATTATGCCCCTCAATATGCCAGGATTTAGACACCCAATATGCCAGGATTTTCCCCTCAATATGCCAAGATGATGCCCCCTCAATATGCCAGGATTTCCCCCTCAATATGCCAGGATTATGCCCCTCAATATGCCAGGATTTAGACACCCAATATCCCAAAATTTGGGCACCCCCCCCTACCCACCTTGCACACCTACGACATGACCCATAACACACGTTGCACACCAGGACATGCCCCATCACCACATTTACATGCCTCCATCACTCCATTACATACACATTTCCAATATTATTTGCCATTAATATTCCCCAGCCAATTTGTCCCATAATATGCCAGTGTTATTCTGCAATTTAATATGACTCAGTAAATTTGCCCAATAATATTCCCAGGTTATCTGCAATTTAATATGCCCCTGCTAATTTGCCCAATATGCCAGTGTTAATTGCCATTTAATATTCCCCAGCCATTTTGCCCAATAATATGCCAGTCTTATTCTGCCATTTAATATTCCCCAGCCAATTTGCCCAATAATATGCCAGTCTTATTTGCCATGTAATATTCCCCAGCCAATTTGTCCAATAATATGCCAGTGTTATTCTGCCATTTAATATTCCCCAGGCAATTTGCCCAATAATATGCCAGTCTTATTTGCCATGTAATATTCCCCAGCCAATTTGTCCAATAATATGCCAGTGTTATTCTGCCATTTAATATTCCCCAGCCAATTTGCCCAATAATATGCCAGTGTTATTAGCCATGTAATATTCCCCAGCCAATTTGCCCAATAATATGCCAGTGTTATTAGCCATGTAATATTCCCCAGCCAATTTCCCAATAATATGCCAGTCTTATTTGCCATGTAATATTCCCCAGCCATTTTGCCCAATAATATGCCAGTGTTATTTGCCATGTAATATGCCCCAGCCAATTTGCCCAATAATATACCAGTCTTATTTGCCATGTAATATTCCCCAGCCAATTTGCCCAATAATATGCCAGTGTTATTAGCCATGTAATATTCCCCAGCCAATTTGCCCAATAATATGCCAGTGTTATTTGCCATGTAATATGCCCCAGCCAATTTGCCCAATAATATGCCAGTGTTTTTTGCCCCCCCCCCCTTACCTTTTCCCCTGGTGGCTAGTGGCAGGACTTCCCTGGTGGCTAGTGGCAGGAGGACTTCCCTGGTGGCAGGCAGCATGGTCCCTCCATGCTGCCTGTTCGGCCTCCCGGCGGTTGTGCCGACAGGTCATGTGATCGGCGCGCGTCTGACGTCAGAGCGCCGATCACGTGACTGTCGGCACTTCCGTGTCAGACTGCACAGGGAGCCGAACAGGCAGCACGTAGGTTTCTCTGTGCTCCGGTTCGGCTCCCGGTGCAGCTTTGCAGGCAGAGCGGAGGTGAGAGGGGATCTTCCGATCCCTTCTCAGTCTCTGCCTGCAAGCGCGCTTTTTTTTTTTTTTTTTTAAACACTGGCCCAGCGGCCGTGTTTTACATAGCTTAGGGCGGCCTGGGGGGCAATTGCCACCCTGCCCCCCGGCCCAGCCCGCCCCTGATTGGACTACTCCCGATCAAAATATTATTGGGCAAATTGGCTGGGGCTTATTAATGGGTAAAATAATACTGGCATATTGTTGGGCAAATTGGATGTGGCTTATTAAATGGCAACATAATACTGGCATATTATTGGGCAAATTGGCTGTGGCTTATTAAATGGTAAAATAATACTGGCATATTATTGGGCAAATTGGCTGTGGCTTATTGAATGGTAAAATAATACTGGCATATTATTGGGCAAATTGGATGTGTCTTATTAAATTACAACATAATACTGGCATAATATTGGGCAAATTGGCTGTGGCTTATTAAATGGTAAAATAATACTGGCATATTATTGGGCAAATTGGCTGGGGCATATTAAATCTCAAAATAACACTGGCTTATTATTGGACAAATTGGCTGGGGCATATTAAATCTCAAAATAACACTGGCTTATTATTGGGCAAATTGGCTGAGGCATATTAAATGGCAACATAATACTTGCATATTATTGGGCAAATTTGCTGGGGAATATTAAATGGCAAAATAACACTAGCATATTATTGGGCAAATTGACTGTGGCTTATTAATGGCAAAATAACACTGGCATATAAATGGCAAAAGTAATAGTGGCATATTAATGGCAAAATAATACTGACATACTAATGGGCAAATTGGCTGTGACATATTGAAAGAACATTAATATGCATTAACATTTCGAAGATTCATTTTGGGCACTAGATAGTCCCTTTAAGTTTGAAATTTCCATCTCAGTTCCCCGCAATTCTCTCTTTATTGAGTAAAATCTTCATTGAGAAGCCAGGATATCACTTGATCACCTGCACAGGTTGGAAATGAACACTAAACAAAAGATATGTTAATGGAACATGTACCTTTAAGATATTTGTATATGTACATATTTTTATTATAGTAATATATGTGTATGTAGACAATATAAATTAGCTCCCATCATAACTTCAAAAGTGATGATTGTTTGGATAAAAAGTAGACGAAACACCATGTTTTGCAGTATTGAAGGCAATTCTGCAGTATTAAAAATGGTATCATAACATGGTGATTATACTGTGACCCGTAAGATTTGACTCTTCATTTTATCACTGATTATCTCTACTTCCTAATAAACAAGCATTTTTGTTTATCTCACCAGATCAAGATCTTGCACTGTATAATGTGGATCATGGATATCCAATCTCCACCATTAACATCTTTGATTAACTTTTGTTTTGAAATAGTACATGCATTTAAAGAGCATATAAACCAGTGGATCTCAACCTGTCTAACCTCAGGACCCACATGTGTCCTTAGCAGAGGTGTAACTAGAAACCACAGGGCCCCGGTGCGAAAAGTACCCTGGAGCCCCCCCCCCCCCCCCCATGCATCTTCCCCCGCCCCTCCTTTTGTATAATACATACACATACATACACAGACACACGTGCTAGTACATAGACACACAGAATGACACACATTCATATACACAGAATGACACTTCTACAGATACAAACACAGACACACATACAGATACACAGACACACACTGATACACATGCGTATACCCATACACACATACAGACAGACACACACTGATACACATGCGGATACCCATACACACATACAGACAGACACACACTGATACACATGCGGATACCCATACACACATACAGACAGACACACACTGATACACATGCGGATACCCATACACACACAGAGGCAGACACACACTGATACACATGCGGATACCCATCCACACATACAGTCAGATACTCATACAGATATAAACAGTGACACACATTCAGGTATGTAGGGGCCCACATTGACACATGCAGACAAACAGATACACATGCAGACAAACAGATACACATGCAGAAACACAGATACACATGCAGACACATAGATACACATACAGACGCACATGCAGAAAAACAGATACACATACATATACAACTATAGACACGCATGCAAAGACACACAAACTTAATGACAAACATTCAGATACACATACAAACAGATACACATGCAGACAAACAGATACACATACAGACATACAGACACACATGCAGACAAACAGATACACATGCAGACACATAAATACACAACTATAAACATGCATGCAAATACACAGACACACTTAATGACAAACATTCACATACACATACAAACAGATACCCATGCAGGCAAAGAGATACACATACAGACATACAGATACACATACAGACACACAGATACACATACAGACACACACAGACATACATTCTTTTACACACAATATGTTAATAAAATGTAGTCATCCTCCTGTTTCCTACCTTTTAGGTCAAAGAGGGTGACTTCCCTGGTGTCCAGTGGCTGCCTCATGATGATAAGAGTTAGAGCTCCCACTTTGACTCACTTCCTCCCCTCCCCATCGGTCTCTTCTCGTGCGGCGCTCTTTTTCTGGGAGGAAGAGGAAGTGACGGCTTCCTCCCAGCGCTGATGACATCACTGGGGCCCGGTCGCGCTCTTAAAGCACTGCAGCGCTGACCGGGCCTCAGGACAACCATGGCCACCAGTTGGCCCAAAGAGCATGGACCACCCGATGTGGCCCTTCAATGCGGCGGGGCCGCACCAAAATGCCGGAGGGCACACCGTTTCCACTGATCCTTAGTCATTAAATCATGACCTAAAAATAATTTCATTTCTAAAACTATTTTATTCCACAAAGCAAGTTGTCCAGTATTCTATAATGTATATATGCACTGTTCAAAACAAAAAACAGGGCTTATTCGCAAAATTAATAGTGCAGTAATTGTAGTGCAAGTGAAAATGAAAGTGCCATTGAGCTTAAAACCCCCAGAAAACTAAATATATGAGACTAATTAGAACTAGTGGGAAAGCTGGGGATGATTTTTTGCATCTGATAAGTGTTTCAAAGTCTGGGGTGATGGTAGACAAAATAACGGAGGTCATGTTCAATGTCCATTCTGTTCCTATATTTTGTCTTCAGCTGGACCAGAGCTGAGAAACCTCATGAAGACAGGTACAGTGGATATAAAAAGTCTACACACCCCTGTTAAAATGTCAGGTTTCTGTGCTGTAAAAAAAATGAGACAAAGATAAATCATTTCAGAACTTTTTCCACCTTTAATGTGACCTATAAACTGTACAACTCAATTGAAAAACAAACTGAAATCTTTTAGATAGAGAGAAGAAAAAATATAAAAATATCTGGTGTAGACTTTTTATATCCACTGTATATAAAGCACTTACTGTCATGAATCTGCTGCCTGAAGCCAAAACTTCACTTGACCCATCTTAGGTGAAATGTTAAAATGTATAACCAAAGTAACCTGTGAAACCTTGATTGATTTCTAATCACAGGGGGGATTACTGGAAGAGAGATCAGTGGCACTATTAAAAAAAACATCATTGTTCCTTGGCTGGCTTCTCAGCTTCAGACAGTGTACACAACATGTGTCGCTATATCATTGTCGTCGTCCCACCCCCCCCCCCCCAATCAAAAGTTTGTATTTTTGGCTACACACATGTCCACGACCCATCCACACCAGCTTGTGACCCACTTTTGGGTCATTACCCACCAGTTGAGAAACACTGATCTCAAAAAAGCTGACCATGTGAAAAAGAACAATTTGTCTTACAGAAAAGAATACAACCATATTTATATGGTCTACTCAATAAAGGGAGAACTGCAGGGAACTGATATGGGGATTTCAAACTCTTAGGCCAATGTAGCCAGGTTTGAAATACCCGTCGCTGTATTGAGTAGACCCTTCACTGTTTCACACCATTCCAAAGAGCGTCTGCTTCACTATACAAACTGTTTTGATGGAAAGATTAGCCACGCTCGCCAAATATAACTGCGATCCGAAGTAAACGCTCTGAAGGAGTCTTGGAGGCAAAACAATTTTGATATTCAAATATTTCCTAATAATACATGAGCTCAGTTCTGCTTGTTTTGGATACTTAGCATTCACAGCTAATCTTCATCAAGTCGTTTGATAAGTGTAACATTCTAGCACTGGGAGCCTAACCGGGGCAACACGGGCCAAATGTGGCCCCATCTCACAGCAAGGTACTGCTAAAAATGTGGTTATATTTGAATCAAGTTGATTTAAACTCTTTTTACACTGCCTTTGTATTAATGCAAAATAACCAAACATTTCTCTGTGGCTAACAAGTTATTCACTAAAATAGTAAGTAAAAAAAAATTGAATGCAGCCCCGATGCTTGAATTCATTTATGAGCATGTTGCCCACTTAAGAAAAAGTTTGGACATCCCTGTTGTAGCACTATGAAGTTTAGGTATATAAGTGAGATATGGCATGTGCATATTAAATATAGGGTCTAGGACTGTTCCTTCACTGGGCTGTTTAGGAGCTGACCTGTCAGTGCTGACAAATACACCCCTAGCCCTAACACCCTAATACTAATCCTACACAAACACTAAAACTAACTGGGCCCCATAAAAACCCCCTGCAATTTGACAATGTGCCAGACAGCACTGAACTATCAGGGGCTGTAAGCTCCTCAATTAAGAGACAGTGATGAAGCGGCCACAAAGAACAGTCTCATTCCGTTTCATTTACACATCAGAGCCTAATTCAGTAAAAAATTGTTTAATTAAATTAAGTTTAAAAAAAAAGGAGAAGACATTGAAAAGTCCAATGCATTTGGGTGTGACTAGAATATAATGTGCTCTTTAGGGTACATGTAATTTTATTCTCTGAGCAGCAGGCTTCATGCTTCACTGTTTAGTATGCACGCTGTGATTGCGACTGGTAGAGCTGGCAATTAATAGAGGGCACGCGGCCCAGGTATTCCCTTGCAATAGAAGACAAACACTGGTATACAAGCTGCAAGTGATAACTCCAACTGGCTGAGCACTTGCTGACACTATTAGCGCAAGATATTTGTTGGGTTTATTTCTTAGACGTGGCACTGAATGTTTACCCTTTTGCGCTAATCGGAGAAGGAAAACAGTTGAAGATTGTTCCCATTCTGGCTTGAAAATGCTTTTTGGAGAACTGTGGCCAGGTCTATTAGTAAGAATATGAATTAGTAAGACTATTCATATAATCTAGCATCATGAAGGATGACTAGGTGTCTAACTCAGAGAGGAGTGCACAAGGTGACATACTATTTTATGTGCAAGAAATGTACAAATGCACATGAGAATCAAACACGGCACTCCAAAAGTCTCATATCAATTTATGGTGACAAATTAACAAGATATACCATAATAGCACAGCGGGGGAAGATGCTCAATTAGCCTTACAGGCCCATACACATAAGCTCAACTTACCAGTTGGAAACGTTTGTTTTCCTGTTTCCTATACATAACCCAAGGCAAACTGTACATACAGTAGTTTGAAAAGCAAAAAAAGATTAAACCAGTGTTACAAATTGGCTCTGCTTCTTCACATTGTATAATGATGCAATAAATAAAAAATAAATAAAAAGGTTAATGTATTCCCCATTATCACATCCAAGTCTGTTAAGGTTAGATGTGAACATTCCAGTTATCTATTACAATAGGAAAGAATTTAAACAACTCTGAAACAAGCACATGAATGACTCCCTACAAGCTAATAGCTATTTCAGCAGCAGTGGCATTTTTCGGTGGGGTTTGCACAACAGCTTGCTAAGCTGACTATTCATTTGCATAAATGATGGATACTTTTGGCACTGCAGATGTTTGCAAACTAAATATATCATGATTGTTCAGATGAAAGGCTGGTATATGTAGTTGCAAAACATCTGCAGTGCCAAGGTTAGCCATCACTGATTTACATCATTTGTACTTACATCATGGAAGGCTGTGGAAGCTGTGGTACACAGCAACTGGAGGACCAAACATTACCTGAGCCTAGCCAAGTATGATGTGTCTGCAACTGCAACAGCTGGGAAGTGCTTCATGCCTAGTCATAGATTTCTGTTTCTATGTATATTTTTATTTACCTTGAATATAAGTGTTTACAGCTTGTGCTTTATATGTGTAGGAATGGGCAATATATTAAATAAACCAGAATCATGTTTATTTCCCAGAGAGAGAAAGGCAAAGAAAATAAAAATGAATGTGTAATAGTGCATGCGGATGGATAAGCAAGAATTAGAGCCCTAGGCAGCTGTAGAGCTGGCACCAACCTAGTATTTTACCAGCCGCCTGGAAAGAAAATTGGCGTACCGCCATTTGTAACACTATGGAAGCGATAGCAAAGCAGATAGTTCATCCAAAAAAGGTGGTAAACTTTGGCAGGGGGTAAAAACTTGAAAACATATATCTAACAAACAGGTAAATACCAAATAAATGTGTATTCATTTTTGGTTTGGATAACCAAATTTGTAAAGAACACACATTGTAGTACAAGGACTTAGCAACAATGTAAAACAAAATACTATAAATATAGATTTTTGTTTGAATATTTTGTGAATACAGTTTGTTGAATTTGTTTTTGTACTAATGCCAAACACTGAAAGCCGCTGTTGTAGCACTATTATTCGCTGTTACTGTAAATAATATACATGCATTCCTGATCATGCGGCCCACCTCGGAAAAAACCTGGATGCCAATGTGCTGGTTCTTTCCTGGCAGAGATACCGTATTTGCTCGATTATAAGACGACCCTGATTATAAGCCGACCCCCCAAACTTTGGATATTCCTTTAGGAAAAAAACTAAAAGCCTGAATATAAGACTACCCTATAGGAAAAAAGTTAAATTTGTATGTATTCACATGTAAATTGCTTTTTTAATAAAAAAATTATATCAAATAATGCATTTCTTGTTTTTATTTCCTTTTTATGTGCCAATGCTGCCTCTCTCTTTCCTTTGCCCCCAGCTTTGTCTCTCTCCCCCTCCCTTTGACTCCCCCCCTTATTTCTCTCTGCCCCCCCTTATTTCTCTCTGCCCCCCCCCTTGTTTCTCTCTGCCCCCTCCCCTTGTTGCTCTGTCCCCCCCCTTGTTGCTCTGTCTCTTCCCCCCTCCCCTTGTTGCTCTGTCTCTTCCCCCCTCTCTCCTCTTGTTGTTCTGCCCCCCATCTCTCTGCCCCCCATCCCTCCCCCTGTTTCTCTGCCCCCCATCACTCCCCCTGTCTCTCTGCCCCCTCCCTCCCCCTGTCTCCTCCCTCCCCCTAACATGTAAATAGATCCCTGGTGGCTAGTGGGGGCAGCAGGGGGATGTCTGCACGATACGTGCAGACATCCTCCATGCTGCCCGACACCTCAGTCTATTATGACGGACAGCTGGTCCGTCATAATAGACGGAGGTGTCGGGCAGCATGGAGGATGTCTGCACGTATCGTGCAGACATCCCCCAGCTGCCGATTCTCCCTGGTGCCTAGTGGGGCAGCAGAGGATGTCTGCGCGACGAGCGCAGACTCCCCTGCTGCCGCCCGGCACGCTCGCCGGGACTTCTGTGACGAAAGCGGAAGTACCCGGCTTCTTCATAGAAGCCCCGGCGGTAGTGCCGGGCGGAAGCAGGGGAGTCTGCGCTCATCGCGCAGACATCCCCTGCTGTTAGAGAGGGGGATCCAGGTCCCCTGCAGCTCTGCTGGGGACCTGGATCCATGTCTTATAATCTGACCTCAATTTGAGGTCAAATTATAAGAAGACCTCGATTATAAGACGAGGGGCAATTTTCAGAAAAAAAATTCTGAAAAAAACCTCTTCTTATAATCGAGCAAATACAGTATTGATTGGTGGATATGTGCCATGAAAGGGCATTCTAGAACTTTTAGAACTTTGAACCCGAACAGATCTTCATATAACCCAGGTATCTAAGTAACTAAGATATTAAGGGTAAATTTTACCCACTACAAGTCACAGTAAGTCTTTATTGATTCATTAATTAAATGCATTAGGAAGAGATTAATCTAGTGTAGAGGTTCGCAACAAGTAGTTTGCCAGCTATTGTTAACCCCTTAGTGACAAGACATTTTCACCTTGACTTTCCCTTGGTGACAATGGCCGTTTTGACATTCTGGGGTGTTTGTGTTTAGCTGCAATTTTCTTCTTTCTCACATAATGTACCCACACAAAGTATATGTTGTTTTTATCGTCATAAGAAGGGCTTTCATTAGATACCATTATGCTCATCATATCTTATAATTTACTACAAAAAAATAATAAAATATGATGAAAATTAAAAAAAAAACACGTTTTCTAACTTTGACCTAAAATATAATTTACACAAATACAATCATTAAAAAAGACCCCATGTAAATAGTTTCTAAATGTTGTCCCGAGTACAGAAATATGCCTGTTTCCATATTTTTCGGTATTTTTTTGCGAGTTATGGGGAAAAAAACAAAAATAGTGTTTTTTGTTTTTTTCCTATATTGAACTGTTGACCCCAACCCGAACCTAAAATTTAACCCTAACACTAAATTTAACCCCAACTCTAACCCTTATGCTATCCCTTAATATATTTTAATTTTAATTTAACCCTATCACTTATGCTAAAAATGATTTAATTTTATCCCTATAGGCTAATCTATTTAACCAGTTTTATACTAACTAAATATTTATTTTAGTTATTTTACATTGCTATGCTGCTTGGCTACCACTAGGGGCAGTCAAGCAGCATATTCAGAGCAACAGAAGTGAAGTTACTTTCACTTCCGAAGCTCAGACCTCCACAGGACATAGCCATATTGACGGAGCATGCTGCTCCGTCAATATGGCTCCCACGAACGCTCCGTGGGGCGATCGTGTGTGCCCCGGAAAAGACATTTTAGTGCTGGCTATTAATAGACCAGCACTATTGAAGTGGTTTTCGCGATCATTGATCGCGAAAACCGCTTGATTCACCGCAGGACGTGCTGCGTTCCCGGCAGGACGTGCCTGACACGTACATTGTCACAAAGGTGTTAAATAAAACCGCTAAAGACAGTGAGGCCAGGATTTACCACCCAGCGGCAGGAACAGGTTGGCCTGGATGGGATGGTTCTATTGGGCTGAAGTGCACTGTTGGGGTGTCTGGTAGCCTATATTTTTCTATTTATTAGCTATTGAGTTGGGATGCGTGGGTCAGTGTTAGTGTTGTACTAGTTGTGTACAGTAGTCTTGGGAAAATAGTGAAAAAAACTGTTTTGTATTTTGGAATACTAACCTGCATGAGTGCATTAAATGGCAGAAAGGAAAACTATGTCTAAACAACCATATCAAAATGGAAAAATTGGATCTGGTCATTAGCCCAGTAAAATACTTGGTCCTTAAAGGGTTAAAAGAGACTGGATTCCCTTCATGCATTTGTATGGAGAAATACAGACAACTGTAAAATGTAATACATTACTACAAACATTCAAGTTGCTTTTATGACTGGAGTGCATACATTTGTTAAATTTTTTATACTAGCAGACAAGAATTGCCAGCACGCCCCTGTCCACTGACCACAGAATAGGAACACACATCCATGTTTAGGGATTACAGTAATATTAATATTTGGCATCAGGGGTGCATTCATGAGGTATGCTGGGGCACTGGTGATTAAAATCAAGAATTGTGACATTCAGTCATGTGAATGTCCATAATAATCAAGTGCAATGCTGGCAGAGAATCGTGGGAGTTGTAGTTCTGCAACAGCCAGAAATCTACCTGCTGCGTGTGGTGTCTGCAGAAGATTAAAGGGTACATGTTCCAGAACCTCATTTCCAGCCAAAATAATTGGTAAATTTGACTAATCTAAAGCATTCAACTGCAATTATTTTTTTACTGATAATCGCATAATAGAAGGTGGCTCCTCACAAAGCACCTCCCTGTGTCCACTCATAAACCAGCCCCAACTACCCCAGCTCAGTTTATCACAATCCTCCTTAAACAAGATCTGAATAAATTCATAAACTCTATGTTGCAGTCAGAACTCCCCTCTGAGTTCAGAATTGGTACAGTCCGCAGTAGTGCTCAATCTGGCAGCTGGAACACTTTTGCTGATATTGATTTTTGGGATTGTTTTCCTGGCTACTGGCAGAAGTTTGGAAAGCCTGCAGCTCAGAGGTAAGACCTGCACATAGCTAATCATGCAAATATTCTGAAGCACATTCTGCTATGTGCAATATGGGCTGGAAAAAAAAACCCCAAAGAAGATCTCATTGAAATGGCACACAGTCATTCTATGCTATCATAACAATCTGGTCTTTAAATGTAACTATTCCAGTATTAACTGCTCAACTCTTCATGGTGGTTGATTATTGTATACGGGACTAATGGTCTGATTTTCTTTATAAAACTATGTTGCATTAAACATTCAAGGCATCTCATCTGCTTGAGATTTTACACTTTTCCAGCTGTTTTTGAGCGACAACGCCTATGACCCTCAGCAAGCTTATGGTTAGGCGCAAAATAGCTGAAGAGTTTGCTGCTCAACTGCATGTAGAGTTTTATTTATGCCATATTCCATACATAGCTACAGCGAATATCTGCACAGATAACTACTACTATTTTTTTTATTTGTTAAACAGTATGTGACCATAAAGATGAACATAGCATTCTTTTTTGGATTGCCAGTTCTGTATATGTAAGGTGAACTTGAATGACTATAATTTGATATGACATGACATGCTAAGATACTTAGTATGAGTTTCATTGAAGTCAGAGTCTACAGTGATTCAGCTATTCTGCAATGGCTATTAAGTGTCAATAAGTGTGTATGTGAGTTTGTATGTATGTATATATATATATATATATATATATATATATATATGAACATAAAGATGTAGAATGTGTCGATAGATAAGATGCATTTGGCCCATCTAGACTGCCCAATTTCTGCCTAAAATAAATAAATCTTGGCCTTCTTTTATATCTAGGATAGGTTGATGCCTCTCCCATTCATCCTTAAACACCTTCATTGTAATGGTTTGTAAAATGTATGTTTGGTAGAGGTATTTATCTGACTTGAGTAAACGATCTCCAATCAAACCTGCCATAGTAAATCTTAACACATGCTAAACAAACAGAAAAACCCCAGTACTAATTGTACGCTACATTAGGTAACAATTTCCAGGGTATTGTTGCTGCACAGACTGTGTTCGTTTCAGATATGTGCCGTATAAATAAAAGGATTATTAGTTAAGATTGAGCAGACTTATTGTTGCTTCTACTACCCCGGGCACGGAGAATGGTGACTCAGTAGGTTTTATACAAACTCTAATAAACTCTAATTTGACAAAGTCTTTTTCTTGGCACTCACCCCTTGCTGTTGGCCCTCTCAACTCTGATAATTATTGTCAGTGTGATGTTTTTAAACTGTTTATTTTGGTATATATGAGAGATATATGTAGTAAGTAGGAAGTTAACCACGGTGAACAATGCCTTATACAGGGCTAACTCAATATGAACTCACCAGGTTACAGGGATGCTGTCAACCTTAACATTGCTTACTCTGTGAATGTACAGAATAACAACAAATAATGAATAAATGGTTGATACAGTAGATTAGCAAAATTGCATAAAATAAGAGAAATATATGTTTTAAATGTGTCTGCGGTTTTTCCTGCTTATGATTGGTGTAAAGATGTTCAGTGCACATCTGGGATTTATTTCCAATGCACACACTATGTAGAAATAATACGGTAAGTCAAATTCTGCACCCGAGTTTGTCTTATTCTCAAAAAGAAAGTTAACCTCCTCGAGCTATTCTCGAATTTTAGTGAATTGACCCATTATGTATTTTTTTTAACATGCTACTATTTAACTATTAGGTGAATGGGGCTGCTTAGTAAACACAGGGTGCTGTATATACATTTTTTATAATTAAAAGAATGGTTAAGGAGCAGTCTAGTGCAGTAAATATATCTAAACCCATTGTACTTTTAATCTTTTTATTTGTTTATGTATGACAAAACTTTTATATAATAGCTAGACTTCAAATTTGATGAAGTTGTTGCAATAGGTGTGTGGGGGAACACATGTTTGTTGAAAGGGTTTTACACTATTTCAGTTCATGTTATTGGTGAGTGAAACTAAAATAAAAGTGCATTATCAGTATGTAAAAATGGAGTAATACCAACATTATAAAAGTAAATTGGCCATGTTTTGCTGACTTATTTGCTCTTTAAAGTATTGTTCTTTCATGTATTGTTTAAAAGATATACCTGATTAAGTATGAAAAACACCAAGCACTAGGACACCTACTTTCTCTATTGTTTGCTTGTGACACTATTGCTTGTCAGACTAGTGTTACAGACCATAACTTACTTCAAAGATCCATTGACTCTGAGAACTGAAATCCATGAGCATGGGAATGCCTGACAGTCTAACAGATAGGGTGTGCGTTTGTTTGCTAGTTGGCCTCACCCATTAGCACTGATTCCATGAAGCATATCTCCTAGTATTTAGTTTCTCCCCTGCTTAATTAGTCATATTCTAAATGAAACTTGACAGAAAGATGATTTTAAAAACTGCTGAACTGGGCCAATTTATTAAATGTTTTGACATTTTGGCATGCGCTCTCTTTAAGATAAGAAACAAGAGGAACTTTGGTATCTGTCCAGTACCTGAAGTACAACTTGCATAGCACACAATCAGTCTCCAGTTGCCTTGGGATGCTGGGAATTTTAAGTTTTGCAATAGTTGGAAATAAAAATTGTCAAAGTATTCTTTTACAAGGAATCATGATAAGTTGTAAGGACCAATTAACATAATCAAGATTACATAACCTAAGATACATAACCTTAAGAAAACAGCACATCCTGTGTGGAGCAATATTAATATCAATCTCAACTCTATTTATTAACTATTTACTGCATTTCAGATCACCTCATGCAAGAGCAACAGCGCTACAACTAAGACAGTGGCAGATATTGGATGTTTTTTAGGGTACTGATACACAATATCATTTGGTGATGTAATGTAACCCAGGTTAGTCAATAGGTCCATAAAAGATGATCGTGGAAGGTCTATGAAGGTCCATAGAACATCAATAAGCTGTCACATGAATAATGTAGGTGTCTACACCTGATCTAGTCACATGAGCTTCACAGAAAGTGTTTCTATCGTTTTACACTTTGCCTTTATAAAAAGCAGTTTGGAATATTGAAAACGTAATACTTTGATTGGCTTTTTTGCAAGTGGTTCTGACAGTTATGCTAAGATTCTTCAACTGCCAGTTGTTGCAGATATGTAGCATTTGATGGTATATCACAGGGGTCCTCAAACTACGGCCCGCGGGCCACATGCGGCCCGCCGAGCACATTTGTCCGGCCCGCGGGGGGTGCTGCCGGCACCCCCCGCTCCCCGCTGTTTACCTTTTTTTTTTCTTTCTTGCAGCCGCAGAAGATGCGGCTGCAGGAAAACGGAAAAAAAAAAATCACCGCGACCGGGTGTGACGTTTCGTCACATCCGGACCCGGTAACTGTTTCCCTCCTCCGTGCAGGGAGGAGGGAACACTGCGCGAGACGTCCGGCCCGGGGACACAGCAGCTGGAGGTAAGTGATGGGGAAGGAGGGGGAGGAGGGAGGTATAACGAGCACTGTAATATTCCTGGGCATCTGACTGGCATAATTTTCTTGGGCTCTGACTGGCATTATATTCCTGGGCATCTGACTGGCATAATTTTCTTGGGCTGTGACTGGCATAATATTCCTGGGCATCTGACTGGCATAATATTACTGGGCTCTTACTGGCACTCTATTCCTGGGCATCTGACTGGCATACTATTACTGGGCATCTGACTGGCACACTATTCCTGGGCATCTGAATGGCATAATATTCCTGGACATATGAATGGCATAATATTCCTGGGCATCTGACTGGCACACTATTCCTGGGCATCTGACTGGCATAATATTCCTGGGCTCTTACTGGCACTCTATTCCTGGGCATCTGAATGGCATAATATTCCTGGGCATCTGACTGGCATAATATTCCTGGGCATCTGACAGGCACACTATTCCTGGGCATCTGACTGGCACACTATTCCTGGGCATCTGACTGGCATAATATTCCTGGGCATCTGACTGGCACACTATTCCTGGGCATCTGTATGGCATAATATTCCTGGGCATCTGACAGGCACACTATTCCTGGGCATCTGACTGGCACACTATTCCTGGGCATCTGACTGGCACACTATTCCTGGGCATCTGACTGGCACACTATTCCGGGGCTCTGACTGGCACACTTTTCCTGGGCATCTGAATGGCATAATATTCCTGGGCATCTGACTGGCATAATATTCCTGGGCATCTGTCTGGCACTCTATTCCTGGGCTCTGACTGGCACACTATTCCTGAGCATCTGAATGGCATAATATTCCTTGGCATCTGACTGGCACACTATTCCTGGGCATCTGAATGGCATAATATTCCTGGGCATCTGACAGGCACACTATTCCTGGGCATCTGACTGGCATAATATTCCTGGGCATCTGACTGGCACACTATTCCTGGGCATCTGACTGGCACACTATTCCTGGGCATCTGAATGGCATAATATTCCTGGGCATCTGACAGGCACACTATTCCTGAGCATCTGACTGGCATAATATTCCTGGGCATCTGACTGGCACACTATTCCTGGGCATCTGACAGGTCACACTATTCCTGGGCTCTGACTGGCATAATATTCCTGGGCATCTGACTGGCATAATATTCCTGGGCATCTGACTGGCATAATATTCCTGGGCATCTGACTGGCACACTATTCCTGGGCTCTGACTTGCACAATATTCCTGGGCATCTGACAGGCACACTATTCCTGAGCATCTGACTGGCATAATATTCCTGGGCATCTGACTGGCATAATATTCCTAGGCATCTGACTGGCACACTATTCCTGGGCATCTGACTGGCATAATTTTCTTGGGCTCTGACTGGCATAATATTCCTGGGCATCTGACTGGCATAATATTCCTGGGCTCTTACTGGCACTCTATTCCTGGGCATCTGAATGGCATAATATTCCTGGGCATCTGAATGGCATAATATTCCTGGGCATCTGACTGGCACACTATTCCTGGGCATCTGAATGGCATAATATTCCTGGGCATCTGAATGGCATAATATTCCTGGGCATCTGACAGGCACACTATTCCTGGGCTCTGACTGGCATAATATTCCTGGGCATCTGACTGGCATAATATTCCTGGGCATCTGACTGGCATAATATTCCTGGGAATCTAACTGGCATAATATTCCTGGGCTCTGACTGGCATAATATTCCTGGGCATCTGACTGGCACAATATTACTGGGCTCTGACTGGCATAATATTACTGGGCTCTGAATGGCATAATATTACTGGACTCTGACTGGCACACTATTCCCATTGAAATACTGGTAAGTTTGTTGATTTAACTTTACTTCATTTTAAATATTGTATTTGTTCCCGTTTTGTTTCTTCACTTCAAAATAAGATATATGCAGTGTGCATAGGAATTTGTTCATAGTTTTTGTTTTTACTATAGTCCGGCCCTCCAACGGTCTGAGGGACAGTGAACTGGCCCCCTGTTTAAAAAGTTTGAGGACCCCTGGTATATCATGTATAAAAATCCAGTTTCATCCGACCAAAAGGATATTGTGTACCCAAATTATCTGATGGTTCCATTTAAAACATTCAAATGTAATTGTAATAGATTATAAATTGCTTCCTTTCCCTATTTTTAAAGTTAAAATATCACATTTTGTATGATTACGAAGATACCAAGTTATTACATTGAGGGTTGAACACACTCGATATTTCACCAGCAAAAAACTAGGCTTGATGCTAATGTTAAGTTTATGGCGCCACCAGCAAGGCCGGTATTTGTTGTGGAAAAGATGGCAACCCTAATTACATTTGAAACCTGTGTCCCTTTCTGCTGAGTTCTCCTACCTCATTTGCATATATTACTAACTCTATTTTGGGGTATTTCTTGCTATTCCCTTCTCAGTGCATGTCTAGTGGGTAGACGGTAGGCTCTTATAATTTTTCAACTGGTAAATTCACATATATATAGTATTGTCAACAGACAATGTAAATTACCCACACAGCATGAATCCAAATTAGATTGCTTAGTAAATCACTTTGCTAAAAAGATACGAAACTGACCTTCTGTTCATAAGCATCAGGTCTTGAGTTTCTCACACAGTGTGTTGATTGAGGCCCAAATACTTGACCTACATGACATAGAAAGATTTAAAAATAATAGGATAATGGAAAATGTGTCTGCCAAACACGTCTGTGGCTTGTGCCTGTTGTTCAATGTAATTGTTTATGCTACATCTCCATTATCCTGGCCCTTAACTTAATTAAGAAATATGAGCACACGTTAAGAAGACTGAACACATCAGTCACTTAGTAGAACAAGGCACCTCTAAATTATTAGAAAGTACAAGAACATATGAGTGTTATGATATGTGAACATATTGTATTGAACGTAATTGTAGAAGGAAATTAAATCTTACTTATTGGATGGTGTAAATGTATTAAAAGTTAATGTGTACAGAACTAAAAACCATTTAATGGTATTTGTGTTGTGGATTTGAATCAATCCAAACTGCAAATAAAAACTGTTAATAAATATATGAACTAGTTTAGGCCTCTCAGCCCACCAGAAAATCTCTGTCATTTGTCCTTTTGAGTCCAGTTTGAAGATGGAATTTATCCCAAATGTTAGTAAAGATATGCACTTTAGATGTACAGAACTGGCACCTTTTTGTTACACCAAGATTGCCTCTATTGTAGGATTTGTCACAAAGCTTTACCGTTACCTTACATGGGACATTAATAGGATTGTGCAGATTTAAGCACAGTTCATGCATATTAAGATTCCTCTGATCTGGATTTGTTATGGACTAGAAAAGCTCTGTTCATTGAATGGGTAATAAACAGAGAACAGCATTGTAAGGATTCCTTCGGGTGATTCAATTTTGGGTATTATAATAATTCTGGTTTATGTTTTTAGTCATTATGTAACTCTGGAGCTTTATTTTCATTAGTTGTTTGATGTTTCACAGTAGTGATTACATGTTAAATTAAGTCATAATTCGATTCCGATGCACAATATGCTTAATTAGCTGTAAATTAATCACGATCTCCCTGCAGGAATAGAGCACATGTGAGTAGGAGTTACCACTTTATTATAAATGAAATGTAAGGTTTAAAATCTTATGCCCTTGTCCCAGAGCTGGTTCAAGGATTTTTGCCACATTAGGCAAAACCTAATTTTGATGCCTATTGGCTTTGTCCTTGTGTTCCGCCCCCTTGAGCTCTGCCCATTTATACCCCATCTCTTTTAATGATTGTTACCTTTGCACAAACTTTATTTTGAGGTCAGGGGGCAGCATCAACTTTATTCTGAAGTTAGGGGGGCAGGATACATTTTATTCTGTGGTTACGGGACAGCTAGGGCTGCCACCCAGGTGGAATTTTACCTGCAGTCCAGTAAACAGTTGGCTTGACACCAATGTTAAGTGTATGGCGACAATAGCATGGACATTATCACACAATGTCACATACAGTGATCTACACACACTCGCTCAGTGATTATTCAGAGTGTATAACACCTGATGTTTAAAAACACAATTAACAATAACATTATAAACAAGGCTTCATACCAATGGGAATATCTAAATAATGTATTTGATGCCTATGGGCTGTAAATGCACATTCTCTTTCTCTCACACACTTGCTGTCTCTCATACACACCCACACCCACATGCTGTCTCTCGCACACATACACTTGCTGCCTCTTACACACACTCTTCCTGTCTCACACACACACACACTCGTCTCACAAATACACACTCTTTGTCTCACACACACGCTTGCTGTCTCACACACATTTACTGTCTCACACACACACTTGCGGTCTCATGCACATTCACTCGCAATCTCACACACTCGCTATCTCATACACACTCACTGTCTCACAAATACACACTTGCTACCTCTTACACACACACACCCTCTTTCTCACACACTTGCTGTCTCACACACACATACCAGCCAACAGAAGAGTTTGAAAAATAAAATACATGTTTCAATGTCCCCATCCCTTTTTCTTTTTATTTAGAGAGAGAATAACCTGACCTAAGAGCAATGCATTTTACCGTATTTGCTCGGTTATAAGACGAGGTTTTTTCAGAAAAAAAACCTTGTCTTATAATCGAGGTCGTCTTATAATCTGAACTCAAATTGAGGTCAGACTATAAGACATGGATCCAGGTCCCCCCGCAGAGCTGCAGGTGACCTGGATCCCCCTCTCTAACAGCCGGGGGATGTCAGCGTGATGAGCGCAGACTCCCCCTGCTGCCGCCCGGCACGAGCGCCGGGACTTCTATGATGAAGCCGGGTCCTTCGTGCAGACATCCTCCGCTGCCTCCACTACCTCTGATTCTAAGGTAAGGTTGCATGTGGCCCAAGGGTAATGTAAGTCCCCACTCTCTTAGCGTGCCGGCTCTCATTTTTATTCCACACGAAAACTTCTTAGTCCGGGACGGTTATTATAATACCCAAAATTGAGTCACCCGAAGGAATCCTTACAATGCTGTTCTCTGTTTATTACCCATTCAATGAACAAAAAAGAAATAAAGCAGGACAACAGCTTAGACGGGGAGTCGCCGTTTGTGGTTATGGACCAGATATTCAGAATCCCCCCCGCTGAGCTTTCCTTCTTCTGGAATATGGTCCCAGAATCGGAAGTTTAAGCTTGGGGGGGGGGGGGGGGGGTAGGTTACGGAGCTCTCTCCCTAGCCACTCCTCCTCACGGTGCGGCCCACAGGCGAGTGCCTGCGGTAACCGCACCTCCTGGTCATACTGACACAGCTCGGTCGTGTAGTGAGATCCGACAGAAGAAACGGAATGACGGTGCAATGGGTGAAAGTATGATGAGCAAAAACCAGAAGTGCCACAGAATAAAATATATATATTATAACACAAAAAAATAATTATTCGGGTGTTCACTGAGAACTGGCAACTAAAACAACAGACAGCTTCAAAACTGCATGACAGAAGTGCAAAAAAGAGTGATATTAGCGCACAGTTCATGGACACTTGTATGTGCAAAAAATAATGAAATATACCCTTATGGTGACCTTAGAAATAAGCACAATATTGCATGAAACAATGACATGCATAAAAAGTGCAAAAACATAAAAATAATAAAGTGCACTCACACGGAGTGTATCACTATGCAAATGGACAAATATAAAAATTATATATATATTATATATTATAAATGTACATACACATTTTTTGTGTGGTTTTTTTGCACGTGTGAAGTGCCATTGTTGTGCTCTTTTAGTTCACAGATTTTTTATATTTGTCCATTTGCACAGTGATACACTCCATGTGAGTGCACTTTATTATTATTATATGTTTTTGCACTTTTTATGCATGTCATTGTTTCATGTAATTTTGCGCTTATTTCTGTGGTCACCATACTGGCATATTTCATTCTTGTTTGCACATACAAGTGTCCATGAACTGTGTGCTAATATCACTCTTCTTTTTCTGCGCTGAATGACGGTGGTCTGCAGCTGCAGACAGTCGGAAACGTCCTCCTCCCTGCACATAAAGGTAACTTAGCTGGGAGGAGGCAACAGTAAAAGTTAAAAAAAAATGCGTGTAAGTGTGACTGTGTGTGGGTGTGTCAGTGTGTGTAAGTGTGTGTCACGGTGTCTAGGTGTGTAGTGTCAGGTGTTTGCGTAAGTGGATGGGTGTGTGTGTGTGTGAAAGGGTGTTTTCGGAAGTGTATGTGTGTGAGTGTGTCAATGTATCTAAGGTGTCAGGCTCCAGACTTACCTCGCCGCTCCCCGGTGTGCGAGAGATGAAGCGTGTGAGAGACGCAGTGTACAAGCAGTAATCTTCACTCTGCACCAAAGTGAGTTTGGGGACTAGACTGTCCCTTTCAAGTGTAATTTTGCTGATTTATAGTAAATGTTAAATATGTCACTGGTCTTAAGTAGCAGTATGAATGTGTTCCTGGTGTGTTTTTCTGTAGTCCAACATTTCTTAGTAGCAGACATAACTTTTCATCTGGTAAAAGTGAGACATGAAAAGATCTGTTTCTTATTTCAGCTTACAGGCAATGTACTCAGCACATCCAGGGCAGCAGGGGAGTACAGATGACAGAGATCACAGCAGCTTTCAGACTCCCAGAGTCAGTGAGACATGCTGTTCTGATTATAGTCCCATGTAATACAGCTGCCTTTAACCTTTCTGTAGCTTGTCTGGCTACGCCTGCATAGTTTTTGGTTTTGAGAACTACAGAGTACATACTAATGTACCAATAACAGTGTGTCATGTAGGAAATAATCATCTTAAGCGTACAGTCGCCTCCAAAATTATTGGTAAATAATCTACCGTTAATGAGCTATTCTGTATTATATGTATTTACTTTTGCTGCCAACTTTGCATTAAAGGGACTTTAAAAAAATATATATATATAATCACATATATGAAAAGAATATATAAAATAATAAGCTAGGTGGTACTGGCACTTTTATAACCATTACTCTGACAGTGGCTAGTGGTCCTTGAGAACCTAGTATTGACAAAGCAACTGGAAACGGTAAGTGTTCAATCCAGATGTGGCATTTAGTATTGGATAAGACGGATAATAGAAACATAGAAACATAGAATGTGTAGGCAATTGCCTGCGGTAACCGCACCTCCTGGTCATACTGACACAGCTCGGTCGTGTAGTGAGATTGTCTGCGCACCGGATGTCAAGTGACATCCGACAGAAGAAACGGAATGACGGTGCAATGGGTGAAAGTATGATGAGCAAAAACCAGAAGTGCCACAGAATAAAATATATATATTATAACACAAAAAAATAATTATTCGGGTGTTCACTGAGAAATGAAAATTTCTCAGTGAAATTGAGCAAATTCCCAACCTTTACCTAGTCTGCCCAATTTTCTAAATACTTTTATTAGTCCCCAGTTCCCTATATTATATCTAGGATAGCCTTGTGCCACGCATGCTTAAACTCTACCACGTCCACTTGAAGGCTATTCCATACATCCACTACACTCTCAGTAAAGTAATACTTCCTGATACTACTTTTAAATATTTGCCCCTCTAATTTAAGACTGTGTCCTCTAGTTGTGGTAGTTTTTCTTCTTTTAAATATACTATCCTCCTTTACTGTGTTTGATTCCCTTTATGTACTTAAATGTTTCTATCCAATCCCCCCTGTTACGTCTTTCCTCCAAGCTATACATATTAAGATGCTTTAACCTTTCCTGGTAAGTTTTATCATAATAATTAATTGGATAGGACAGATATTAATAGTAATACATTAAATAAATTGACCACCAATGTTAAGGGGGAAACACACCTGGATGTAGGTCTTTCCAAACTGAATGGACATCACCAGATTACAAATGTATTTCCAAGTGGAATAAATGTATTTTTTCCCAGAAGTGTCATGCAATGCCATCCCCATTATAATCTCACTGGCAGAATATATATAAAGTGCTTGCTCACTATCACTCCCTGTACATCCTATAATCTTAGATCCTGCATCAGCCCCTCAGTAGTTATCCCTCGTTTTAAAAAGGAAGCAGGCCGAGGCGCATCTCTTTCAGAGCTCCTCATATGTGGAATAGCCTCCCTGTTTCTGCCAAACCATCCTCTAGTCTATAATCCCTGAAATTAAGTGTCTCCCAAATCCTCATAACAGATTGTACCTGTTTGTTCCTTTACAAACTACTATATACTGTACATGTTTTTTGTATTAATAATGATTTATGTTCTCTTTCCAATATGTTTCAATATATGTATGTATTCTTTTTAATCCACTGTCCATTCTGGTTGGCAGGGCGTGCTTGAAAATGAGAGAAATCTCAATGTATTCTTCCTGGTAAAACACTTTCTAAATAAGTAAAATTAAAAAAAGTGAAGCAAGAACCCTCACTGTACATGAAGCTCATACTTTCCATTGATTTGAGTGAACAAAGTCATACTGTGCAGTGATAAATATAAGTCAAACTCCAGCCTCCCCCCCTTTTTTAGAACACATATCTCTTTGTCCTCTCATCCTATGAGGAGGACACTAGACATCCACACAATATATTTGTAACATATGTTGTGAGGGATTAAATAGGACGGGTTGTGATAGTTACACAATCCTGACAGTTGTCCCTGTCATACAGACAGTGAAGAGGACTATAGAAGCCAGTGTGAGAGGTAGGTACGTATGGATGTATAATGACTACAGTGATCACAATATATAGAAAGCTGGATAGTGGATAATTACGTTAATAAGGTAAACACTCTATTTACAGCGCTAAGCGTGTATGCTTTCAGAGCCAAAATGATGGGCCTTTCCATCCTGGAGATATTTACTAAAACAGATGTTTCTACACAGAAAATTCCTGTGTGACTTGAAAGCTTTGTAAATTTGTTAAGTTTCAGGGAAAGTACTTTCTGAGCTTCTGCAGTGAAGACACATACTATATTCTATAAAGAAAAACATATATTACAGTTGCTTAGGTCATTTTTGCTTTTTATGTCACTTGTGTCAGTTTTTATTAAAGTGAAACTGGCATGTATTAAAAAAAATAATAATACTGTACACAGTATGTGTTTGTAATGGATCAGTACTCTTCGCAGATATTTTTTAATAAAACATTATTATTTATCACACCTGTCTGTCTTGCATAGAACATCCCATAATAACTTGCCTACATGCCTCTATATCCTTTATGATTGGTTATTTTGCTTTTTAATGATGTTTAAAACAATTTTTTCTTGCTGACAGTAGCAGGGAGCAAGGCATTTGTGTTATGCCGATGTGATGGGCTTATTAACCAACTTTACATGCAGGTTGATTTCCTGCTGAGGTAAATGAACTGAGTACCTCATGTGTGTGAGAGTGAGGTCAGTGTTAAAACATGGTTTTCATATAATGTTCGCTACCCTGTATCATTATGGGATCTAGTCACTAAAAGGTGAGTTGCAGGTGAGTTGAGGTCAGATGTGGTGAGTTGAGGTGAACATTTTAACTACAATGAGTTTCCCCTGCTAAGCAAACTCAACAGGATTGGCCCTGCACAATGAATGGCTTAATTGGTGAGATTAAATGTTCATTTCACCTCAGCTCATCGTTTAGTGAATAGCCCCCCATGTGTATATTGCGAGAGCCGGCCTTTCACTTGCCCTTCATTTTCTCAGTGAAGGAAGATTGACCCCAGCAGACTTGTTACTAGATTACTTTAGTAATATTCTTCTGCTCAAGTTCAAATTACCCAAACCAGATTTATATTTTTAGTGAAAAAGAATAAAAATGGCGCCACCGATCAGAGGCCTAAAAAGTCAGAATTATTTGGAGCTCAAAAGAGAGTGCATGAAAAACAAGACACTGTTTGAAGATCCAGAATTCCCTGCATCAGATGAATCCTTGTTCCACAGCCCACATCTCGCGCAGAAGGTTGACTGGTGCCGCCCTGGAGTAAGTTATGTTTAAGTTTTTTTGTGTTTTTTATTAACAAACTTTTTTATTTTGTTCCATTAAAAGCATAGCATGTGAAATGCCAAAGATAAATCCTGGCGCTTAAACTATAACACAGCAGCACCAATCTATGTGTTACTCTGAAAACACACGTGAAAAGAACATCAGAATAAAATAAAACCAAATAATAGGAGTGATTGGTGCGCTACAGTAAACCCCACACGGTACAAAGAGTATATGGAAATATAATAATTGTCTGAAAGTTGTTGGTCTGGCAATGACGTATGGACAAGGTCTTCAATGTTTCATAACATATATGAGGAGATATAAAAACAGAAAAAGACCATTTAGCGCACCAATCACTCCTATTATTTGGTTTTATTTTATTCTTAAAGCATAGCATGTAGACAAAATGAATCTACTGTGTTGCACTATCATCTTTGTTTTTCTCTTCCTGGTACATGCGCCTCAGTTCTTTGTTAGTTTTTTGCTGTATAAAGTGCCCGAGGTGCACTTGAATGAGAGCTGCAGTACCAGAGTTATTTTTTTTGTTTATAACCGCTCCCCCTGAAATTCTTGTCTCAATTCCCTGCAGTTCTCTGTCTATTGAGTACACTGTTGTGTTTTTTTCTATGACTATCTCTATCCCTTAGTGTGGGTGGGGCTATATGAAAAGCTGCTTATCAAACAAGACAATGCAGAAATGAAGTATTTTTAGTGGGGTATTTTTCTTCCCAAGACAAAGATTTCTTGTCAACATGTTTATGTCCATTTTTAAGAATAATAAATAGTTGCAGCATCTGATAAAACGATTACCACTGACAGTAGGGAGATAGAGTCCCTGATGGCCACTATTTTGGTAATTTCCCAAATTCCCAACCTTTCTTGTTAGTAAGGGTACACATTTCATCCTTTATGAATAGATTTCCAACTGTCCAGATCACAGGAGGGCTGGAATGGTGGACAGGAGGGCAATTGCTCCCCGGGCTGCTCTCTCTCCCCACTTTTCAATGCCCCAGTCGATAACCCATTTGATCTATCTATCCAGTTGTCTGCCTGTCAATCTCTGTACCTTATCTGCAAGCAAATAAGTCTTGTATGTTTATGTGGGTCTATCTCTGATAATATCAGGTTGACTGATAAAGTAGAAACAAGGGCAATTAAATAGATTTTCCCCTGGGCCAACAGTTGCCAACCAGGTCATGTTCTATGGTGCAATAGCAGGTGAGTTTTGTCACTTGGATCCACCTTTCATGCTTCTCTCTCCAACCGCTATTCTTCCTTATTACCCAGTATGTTCTATGATTAGTGGTCTTTTTATTGCCATTAATTGTTTTAGTGCATAGGACAAAATTATACAATGCAGTTATCATTCCTTTGCAGATGGCAAACAGTGTTCATTTTGTAAACATTTTTGTCATAGTTTTAGACTGAATGTTTTCAGTGACTAAAAATAAACAACAACTAAATAAAAACTAAGTTAATAACACAAAAAATATGACTAAAATCCATTGCCATTTTCATCAACTGACTAAAATATCATTAAAATGTTAGGGAGGGACTATTGCATTTATCTATTTGGACTTCTGGTTTTGGTTCCCTTGGATCTCTGCCAAAGCCCAGGGGCGAGGGGAGATCTTCCAATCTTCCCAGCCAGTGCCTCTGCGCAAAGCTTTTGTTTTTCAATTGCCAGTTTTATGTATATTTATGGGCAAATTGGTTGTAGCATATTAATGGGCAAATAGTGGCATTTTAATGGGCAAACTAACAGTGCCATATAAATGGGCATATTGGCTGTTCCAGATTAATGGGCAAATAGTGGCATATTAATGGTAAGTCTGGTTGCAGAATGTCAAGTCTGGAGGTGCATTAACAAGTCTGAGGTGCAGATTGGCACATAAAAGGAAAATCAAAACAATAAATTCATTTTCTCTTTTTTTTTTTTTTTTTTTTTATTAAACACTCAGACTCTGCCACACATTTCAATTATAAATTGTATGCTCGATTTATGTGTGTTGCGGATCATCCTTGTGTCCTTATCCAAAATCTATAATCATTTGTTATATATTATATAAATCAAAACAGAAGAAACAACATTAGTACCAGATCCGGAGCGGAGAGTATAAATTATCGCGTATGTATTCAGATTTAAAGAGAGGTGCAACAATTACACATATTTAGCGCATTCATATATACCAAACAAAAAAAAAAAAAGAAAAGAGAAAAAGAAACAAACAAAAAAAAAAAAAAAAGGAGAGAGAAGAAAACAGACATGTTGCCCAGGGACGGCGCCGGTCCGGAGCCAGGACCGGGGTGAGCAACTGGTCTAAAGTCCACAGCGAGAGTAGAGGATAGTGACATTCACAGTTATTAACTCTCAGGGTTAGCTTTACGATACTGAATCCAGGGGGCCCATATATCAAGAAACTTGGGAGAGGTTCTCCCAACAGGGTTAATCAAGGCCTCTGCATCCATTTGTAGATTTATTTGCGATTTTATAACTTCCCAAGAGGGAACTTCTGGCGATCTCCAACATCTCGCGAGTGAGAGTTTGCAGGCTAAGAAAATGTGGATCGCCAGAGATCTGTTTGATTGTTTCGGGGAGTTTAAGTCCAGGTGGAGGAGAAAGGCCTGAGGGGTCAAAATATACTGGAATTGCATTATGGCGCTTAGAGTGTGGGAAATCCTATCCCTAAGGGGTCTGAGTGAACTGCATCCCCACCACACATGGGAGTGTGTCCCTTCTGCGGCCCCGCATCGCCAACACAGATTAGAATTGGCTGGATGAATTTTGGAAAGCCTCTGGGGGACCCAATACCAGCGCAGAGCTACTTTAAAAAATAGCTTGATTAGATTCAGACCACCAACTGCCCTCTTCGTAGCCGAAACAACATGGGACCACTGATCGGTAGGGAATCGGATATTTAACTCTGCCTCCCACGCGTTGAGAGCATTAGGTCTAATGCAGTCTGATACTGTGTCTACCAAGGCAAGAAGTTTAGCAATATTCTTACATTTATTCAGTGATTCAATAAAAACTTCTAGATCCGTTGGGTCAGACAGGTCCCTGTTAGCCATATATGACTTTATCCTATAATAATTCAGGAATTCATGGTCGGGTAGTGTATATTTCTTTTTCAGGTCCTCAAAGGAGAGTATGTAGGGTCCTTGGAAAATATCACCCAACTTAAGAATGCCCCTACTTGACCATCCAGTCAGGTTAAGATTCTCCTCAACCTGAGAAAGAAATGTAAACGGCGCCCGAAGGGTCATGCCATGAGGTTTTGAGAATTTATGTTTGAATTTAATCATTGCTTTAATTATCTCTTTTATGATTGGATTAGGAAAGGATCTTTTTTTCAAGGAAACCTCGTCCAACCAATAAAAGTACATAGGATTTTGTCCATTCAGGTCGCCGGTCTCGATTTGAAACCAAATTGTGGAGGATGTGTTGGCATGCCGCCAGGCCAAAAAATGAGAGAACATACAAGCATCGGCTAATTTAAATAGATTTTGATTTCTCAATCAAAGGTTTATAAAATATGAAAAAAAAACAAAAAGTTTACATGTGAATTATTATTTACTAGTAAAAGTTTTTTTCATGTAAGATCATATTTACTGGGGAGCTCACAATACCTGGAGCCTACAATGTTTTAATCCGGCCCTGGTTGTAGGACCCAGGTAATAGTCTTAAATCTCAGGTGCATCATGTGGAACTCAGGTATAACTCAATGGCATCTGTCTTACGTGAGTCTCCACTGATGTCAACAGGCATTGGGCTCAGAAGCTCAACAAGTACAAAGGTAGGAACTGTCAGGATCACTTTAGCTAGGGGCGCAAAGATCATGAAACCAAAAAGAAATGTCTACCCTTTGAGCGTATGAATGGCCATAAATACATTGAACACTCTGATGCCACTCAAAGCGCTAGCAGTTATCTAAATTCCATCTCTGGGTAAAATGTTTCCCACGCCACATCCCATGTCTACATTGACTGTTTCATGGCAGATGTTCAGAAGAGGTGTTGTCATGGAATGTAATGCCAGCAGATGTAGCCTAGAGACATCTTATTGCTGGACCAGAAAAAAATGTTGTGTACATCCAGATGGTTGATATCAAGTAAGAATCTGTGAAAAATATAACGTGTCAGACAGTCTGTTCTTAGTAGAAGCTGCTAACTCTTTGCCAAAGGTAAATCTGTCAATGTGCTAAGAAACTAGTTACTTTTCTATGGATTATTTTAACCTCCCTTTGCATTATTTGAAGATATGTATCAGTGAGGAAAAACATCTGTATGGGTGTTTCCTTGGCATGTAATATAACTCTCATTAAGAGCATGAAATCATAGCTCATTTACTCAGCAGACTATGACACAATTGTAGTTAATGTTTGTCATGTGCAAAGACCACCCTGTTGTGGTAACTTTTTTTTTTCTCACCAAGTATGAGGACTTTACAGCAGAGAGAATTATGTGCAGACGAGATAAGTCTGCTAATACAGTCTATGGGCTTCATTTGACTGCAAATTTTGATTTCGTTTTAGTCATTAGTCTTTTGGCTAAAATGGCATTTTAGTTTAGTTGTATTTTGATCATCTGAATTGTTTTAGTTTAAGCTGACTAAATCTCCAGTAGATTTTAATCGACTACAACTCCAGCAGTGAGGGAGAGAACAGGTCTAAGAAGGTTGTTAAAGAGTGTTAAGTTAACTTGCTATGGAGATTGAAGTGAAGGCGCTCACGTTGTGGTGGTACGAGGTGAATCAGATAGAGGAGTATCCTCTACTTCTGCAGTTTGTAGGGTTTTGTTCCACGGGGCAGATAGACAAAGTGAGCCTGAGTCTCAGCCAGTCCAGCTGCCGCTAGAGTCAGGGGACTGGGGTTTAGCAGAGACCCAAGGGAACCAAAACCAGAAGTCCAAACTGGTAAAGTAAATAGTCCCTCCCTAACATTTGTGTCACATTTTCGTCATAGTTTTAGTATTTAGTTATTGTCACTGAAAACACGCAGTTGATGTGAAAACTATGATGAAAATGTTCATTCAACAAAATTAACACAGCTAAATGTACTAGGCCAAGATAATGTGGAATTAACAAAGCACATAATCTATGTTATGTAGGACAGTGTTGACTGTTCAGTGTTTATAAGCCAGACATACAAATTTTACAGCACTTCAGCTTATCGCCTGTCAGTGTTACCTAGCAGCAATATTTTAACCTATGGTTTGTTCATTTTCTGTCAGTACAATTTGTCATAATTAGATTAGTTGTTCAGTTTATTTCGCAATGTGTCATCATAAAACCATTTTATAGCCAAAGTCTGTCTTCAATGTATTTGTTTAATCCATTAAGTTAAACCATGTGTCTTGCTTTTGCTCATGTTTTGTCTTGAGACAAGTCTCCAGTGTATGTCTGGCTTAAAGCAGTCTCAATAAATCTACCAGACTAGTTCTGTGTTGCAGAACCTCTAGTATAACATTGTCTTAACCCATATATGGTTTTAAGTCCTTCCAAAGTTTTATTGTTCTAAATTAACAAAACGTTTCATACAGCATGGGCTTTATTCATTAATTAGCGAGATGTGGAGATTAGATAAGAGTTGCAAAGCTTAAAGGGGCTCTGTCACCAAAATATCACTGAGCGTGCAAACGGCGAGAATAAACATTTATCCAAAATATACAATATGTGGTCCAAATTGTAAGCAAATGCATACACAAAAAATACATTTCAAATGTGTCTGGTGTCTCCTGTCTGACATAACCCAACATACCAATTGAAGGTGAGGTTATAAACAGGACACCACAGACACATTTAAAGGTAGTGTAGCACCTAAATATTCGATTTACTGTGAATGTAAACATTGTGTTGGCAAAACTGCAATCAAATGCCTAAATTAGGAGAAACGTGCTCCAGGTCACTAATGATATAAAATATGGTCCTCGGGGACTTGGAGCTATGCGTTGTGCCCCTTTGTCTGGTTTAATAAAAAAATAAACGAGCACCCTTGTGGGGGGCTGGCCAAATGCCTCTTACATGAGAAATTAAAAATAAATAAATAAATGACCTACTCAAAAGATGGAGGTTTTTTTTTTTTTTTACAGGCTTTTGGGTCCAAATTAAGATAATTCCCTTAATTTCTGGACAAGGTTGAGGTAGGGCTACCGTGCCCAGATAGGAGGGATGAACTTTAATTGAACCCAATATCTGTAACAATCATCTTTTGAGTGCCACGAGGGTGGGCCGTGTAAATCACAGCCCACTCGCCTTTTTTTTCAATCTGGACTTGGGGCATGGCAATTGCATTATTTATCTGGAGCCACAAAGCAAAGCACCTGGGAAGCATTGATTTAAACAATATATATATATATATATATATATTTTTTTTTTTTTTCATAAAGCCAGCAAGAGGCTGCTGGCCCAGGGGGCCAAGCGTTATTATTATTTTTGACCAGGGTCACTGGGGGACTGGCGATTGTTATTACACCCCCAAATCTCAATTCTGCTAATTTGTTTTAGAAATAAGTTTGCCATTTTCATGAATAAATAAATAATAATGATAAATATGAAAGGTGTACTAGATTGAGAAAGTTTTAAAACATGTACATTTTATCAATATTGACACTAAACTTGTTATTGCTATACAGTAATGAAAGTATTATAAGCTCTACATATTTGTAAAGGAAATGCACAGAAAGCTTCTGTTCTCCTTGGCAGTATATTTGTAATTCTTTGAGGTGCAATTTATCAGCATTTGCCACTAGATATGAGTGAGATGTTATTTCCAAGCAGGCTGCTGGTTATATCTGGACACTCGAGGAGCTCCTATTTATAGTGGATAGGATTATAGATTTAATGTTGGAAATCTAATCCTGACTTAATAGCCCTATGACTATATCTTGTTTCTTCTTAACAGAAAAATACATTTGCTATAACTGAATTAATGAAGAAAAAGTCACATCACCAAGTCCTACATTTCACAGCCTTAGTCAATAAATCAGTGCTGTGTTGTTGTTTTGAAAGCTTAATAAAGCTATATTGTATTTATTAGAAACCTAAATAGTCATATTTGTCACTTTTCCTATTTCAATATTACTTTGTTTCCAAATAATACATCTTAGGGCCACTGATGCCTGGGTGCAAGAATTTTGGTGGTAACCTTAGGTGGGTGTGGCTATATACTTCTAACCACATTCATACTTATACTCACACATACAAACACACACATATACTCATACACACACATTTATACCCATACACACACACACACTTATACCCAAACACACACACACTTATACTCATACAAACACTCATACTCATATACACACACACACACACACACACACACACTTATACTCATACTCGCACACACTTATACCCAAACACACACACTTATACTCATACTCACTCATACACACACACTTATACTCATACACACACATTTATACCCATACACACACACACACACACACTTATACCCAAACACACACACACTTATACTCATACAAACACTCATACTCATACACACACTCATACTCACACACACACACACACACACACTTATACTCATACTCGCACACACTTATACCCAAACACACACACTTATACTCACACACACTTATACTCATACTCACACACACACACTTATCATACTCATACTGACACACACACTTATCATACTCATACACACACTTATCATACTCATACACACACATATACTCATACTCGCACACACACACACTTATACCCACAAACGCACACACACATACAGGTTCAGCTCTCACCGCTTATCTGCTCCATTGTCCTGGAGGTGCAGGCATCAGTGTAATAGATCGGCGCTGCCAGTCACCTGCTTCTTCTCCAGATGATTGGCGCATGTGCGTTATGTGAAGAAGCGTTCAAGTCGGAAAGCAAACAGTTAATTGCTTTCCTACTTGAACGCTTCTTCACAGAACGCGCATGCGCCAATCATCTGGAGAAGAAGCAGATGACAGGCGGTGCCAATCTATTAGCCTGATACCTGCACCTCCAGGACAACGGAGCACATAAGCGGTGAGAGCTGAACCTGGCCGCGTGCCACAGCTGAGGGCTCGGCGTGCCAGTAGTGGCACGCGTGCCATAGGTTCGCCACCGCTGGTCTATAGCAACCACTCCACCTATTTGGGCTTACCTTGACAGCTAACATGTCACCCACAGTGCTATTTAACAAAATGTTACTGCAAAACTCAGGCATTAATAGCTGAGTTTGGGAAATTTTCCAATAGATTTTTGCAGATTGCTCACAGTTCACTTGGCAGTTCAGTTTTGCCCCAGTGTTCCAGACCCAGGTTTTCTGAACTTCTTCACAAAATTCTTTCTTCCATTACTTTTGGTCTTTCCATTTTTGTTTTACAAATCTGTCCGGAATTGCAGCCTCCCACATGGCCATTGAATCATGTATGAAGTGTTTTGAAATGATTCAGTGAGTGATTATTAGTGTTTTGAAATATTTCCATTCAGCATTACTAGATAATTAGAACCCACTGAGGTTGAGATATGTTTAAAGAGTTGAGTATTTCCAATATATCATCCCAGATATATAACTTGAGATAGGGCTAAATTAAAACTCATTGGAAAGAGTACCAAATTAGTACCTTTGGCCTTGCACACATCTAATTAAAGGGATAGTCTAGTCCCCAAACCCACTTTGGTGTAAGTTGAAGGATACTGCCATGGCAATTGTCCACAGGAAAGCATACCAGTGGTTCTCTAACAGCATCAGTTCTACCAGAACTGATGAGAGAGAATGCTCTTACATGACTGACATGGGAACTCACTAATAAAGCTCTTGTAAACACTAGGATCTCTAATAGTGCAACAGGTATAATTACATTACTAGGAAGACAGGAAATCACATTCAGTTCATTTATTGGTTGCTGCAGAGAAACTGAAAGGGGGCCGTCCTGATCCTCTGCAAATGTGCAATTTCATCTAAGTGTAAGATTTTCATATTTTAAGCAATGTAAAATGTAAAATGTTTAAAGAAAGTACTTTAATATACATAAACATTTGGAGGAAGCATTTAACACACCAGGCAGTCCCATTAATATGGATGCAGTGGCTAATGTGCATTATGCATCGTGGTGTTGACCACACTATAGATACAATAAATCTGTTGTTATCCTTTCCGCTATGCAGTCCATAATGACAAACATTTTTGTACATGTTTACTAGTTCCATTTTGACCTTATGCTATACTCTGGCTATTTATTCTAAAGATCAAATAGACAATGTTGTTGTGATTGTGGTGTGACCTCCAGGCTGACAGGCTGGGCACATCACCGCTAGCCAAAGACTTTCTATAATGGATAGCAGATTGGTTAGTGGATACAGCTGTCTGAGGTCTAAGGTACTTTGTTTCCTGATTCATTCCCAAAAGATAAGTCATGAAGAGTATTACATTGCGTGTAACGGGAACATATTGTATGATGTCCGTCTGAAGGACTATGACCTTGGCTTCAATAGCTGGCAGCTGTAATTCCTCCCACATTAGTACAAGGATCTGACTTCTCAGAAAATGTTGTAATAAGAAGTAGGTACAATATTTGTTAAATGACAATCCTTTTTTAATCTCTGGTGTGTCTCAGGCACAGCCAATAAGTATGGAATTGAGGCTCTGCTCAGCCTATCTGGGTCTGCAGAGCGCGACTGTCTCTCTTCCTAGTTAAGGTCCCCTCCGCTGATCCCATGCAAAAACGAGGGTGTTTCTCTGCACTAGCAGAGAGCCAGTAGCCTACCAGAATACCCATGGAAGTATGGAAGCTGCCAGTCAGAGGATAAACTGGAATGATTTGTCAAAAGTACTTGCCAGCTATCCTCACACTGGACACAACTAACCTTCCACCTGTGTGTCTATATAAGCACAAGTGAAAAATACAGTCTAGTGTCTCTTTAATTGTTTCACTACCAGAATGCAGAACAAAACATTGCAATGGCGAAAGGATGAGATCTTCTGTTTGGTGATCTGTATGTGTAATTCCAGTATTCAAAATAACAGTCATTTAGGTTGACAAAAATACCATCAAGTTCAACCCTTCTACTTATCCTTCTGGAGTTATTTTAAATTAATTCAAAATATATCTACCCTTTTGAATGCATCGTATCATATTTGATAGCACCACCTCCCTCGGCAGTGAATTCCATACAATTTATGTCCTTACCATAAAGAATACTTTCCTTTGTTGTCTATGTCAATAAGTCCTGGTCCTCAAAGGAACCAGCTATTGCATTGGCTGTCGTCACATGCAAAGTAAACCAATGGCACTACATTGTTTTGAACAAAACATGTTTTAAGCTTGGATTGAAGGAATAGTCCAACAATTGTTGGTCCAGTTTTTAACATAGATATTTAAAACACATTTTTCTCCATATTTATGTATTTGGATGCAATTCTGCTAACCCAAGGTATAGATTATGGTTTTTATTCTCTACATTCAGACTATACAAACTGATATGCCATTGAAGTCCTTTTAAAGAACTGCATGGCCCAAAATAGAAAGTTACATAGTCCTTATTATAGCTACAGTTTGCATAACATGTTACAATATAGCCCTGTACTGACAATCCGTGAAACACTGGCCAGGACAGGTAAACTTTGCGGTTGGCTGCCTGCCCTAGTGCTGGCTGATTACTGTAAACCAAACATGACTAACATAACAATTTACTTTTATCCAAGAAAAAACATCCAAGCGAGCATGGGTATCCAGGTGACTGCCAATTATACAGACCAGTTATGTGGGCATATCCATAATGCCCCCACCTGATGCTCAAGGACCAATGGCCTTGCTCAAACCTCCCACCTTTTAACCAATAAACCCCCCTGGATACTTGGCAAGCTTCCGTCATCGCTATAACAAAGTATGTTGACACTCATGTGAAAAAGAAGAAGGTAGGTGGGACAAAAGGTAGCGAGATCCTGTTTGTTAAAATGGCTCCCTGGTTAAGCTAACTTCTCCACCAAGAAGCATCTGGCGCCACCATCCCTTATCTCACTGACCAATGGGCTGCCATAGCCCTCCTAATCACCTTGTCAAGAGCCCCCTCCCTAGGCTGGATGGGAGCTACATTGCTAATTCAGATATAAACGTTTGGTAGTGATCATGTTGGAGACATGGGAGTAGGAAAGGGAAGTGCTCATGCCATTGTACAGAGCACTGGTGAGACCTCACTTGGAGTATTGTACGCAGGACTGGAGACCCTATCGCCAGAAGGATATTGATACTTTGGAGAGAGTCCAGAGAAGGGCTACTAAACTGGTTCATGGGTTGAAGGATAAAACTTACCAGGAAAGGTTAAAGCATCTTAACATGTATAGCTTGGAGGAAAGACGTAACAGGGGGGATATGATAGAAACATTTAAATACATAAAGGGAATCAACACAGTAAAGGAAGAGAGTATATTTAAAAGAAGAAAAACTACCACAACTAGAGGACATAGACTTAAATTAGAGGGGCAACGATTTAAAAGTAATATCAGGAAGTATTACTTTACTGAGAGGGTAGTGGATGTATGGAATAGCCTTCCAGCAGATGTGGTAGAGGTTAACATAGTCAAGGATTTTAAGCATGCGTGGGATAGACACAAGGCTATCCTAGCTATAAGACCGGGAAAGGGGGACTAATAAAAGTACTCAAAAAAAATAATTGGGCAGACTAGATGGACCGAATGGTTCTATGTTTCTATGAGACGTGGGTTTCAGTAACTGAATTCATGAAAGCTGGAGGAGCCTGTTGAGCTAGGTTAACAGAGTTTTATTTAAGGAAAT